>BSBK01008418.1:0-103641 GCA_027943335.1 Chamaecyparis obtusa | reverse complement strand
GATATTTGTGGTGTCTTTTTAATGTGGGAATGCTTAAAAAAATTTGTTAGTTTTTTTAATTAAGGATAAATTAGGTTTTGAAGGGTCCCAAAACTCTATATAGGAAAATTGAGCATTGCTCACATTTATCCCAAAAAAGTGATTATGGTTTTTTCCTCTCATTTCTAAATTTGTTACCAATTTAATTTCTAAAAGGTTGAATTTGATTAAAAACGTACAAAAAATGAAGGACAAGCCACCATTTCTTGTCTCGTGTATTATTTCACTCTTCTAGTACAATCTACAACCATTAAGAAAATGTCACAAATCTAAAATATTCAAAGGCAAAAGTTGAAATGATAGAAAAAGAAAGTGAAAAAATGAAGAAGTGATCATTCACACTCCTAGCATGTGAAATTAAGCATTTTTTAGAAAGAAAGTTTATAATCGTTCTTCTATTTACTCTTTAATTATCCTTTTTACTTAATCAATAATGAAATCATAGCCTTAATAATGAATAAAATTTAAAATTGTTTGATTGGTTTCTAGTAAATGATTAAAAAAAAAAGTGCATTAAAGTTGAAAATGAAGAATTTGACCAATTCACATTATAAATCGAATGAAGAATTTGGCCAATTTGACTGATAACTTTTCTCATATAAGATTGTGAAATTTGCAATACATCCACTTGCAATTCATCACAACTTTTGAGTATAAAATTCCCATATTCCTGTAGGCATACCTAATTTAGGTTGGGGACCATATTTCTCCATCGGCACCAGTTTAATATCATCATGTTTGCCTTTGGCATTTCTAGTGTCTTTGACTATGGTATGAAATAGTATTAATTTGTTTAACATGTAGTGCCATTTGTGAGGGATGTTGTTATAGACGGTCATCTTAGTAGTTATCCTGTGTAAGTATTTTGGTTTTTGAAAATAAATATAGAGAAGTTAACACAAGCTTTTGAAGATGGACATGCCATTCAGGTATGTCTTATTCATTTTTTTAGCAAAGAGATGCTTATGCCTATATATGATGTATTGTTCCCAATATTGTAAATACATTGTACTTGTGGGTAGTGCATGGATAATATGAGATTACTCTTATTTTTGTTGATCTTTAGTTTCTTAAGTGATGATGTCATTTTTTGTGCTCTAGAAACCACAAGCTTGCTCAAAACAAATTGGTTAATCAAGGTAATTAAATGCTTCATCTGATGTATAAATATCTGTACATATAATTTCTGGATTCAGTTGTGTAAGGCATTAAGTCTGAGATAGAGGAAAAATGTTTCTGATGTTGAATCCAAAATCATATGTTCTAGTTACTATCTATTTTGGAAATTTGGTCTCCTAACAATCATTTATGACATTGGGCAAGAATTGTTTGTTAATATGATTAGAACAACAGAGAGAGGGGGTGAATTAGTTGTTCTCAGGTCCTGATGTATAAAACAATCTCAATTTTTTTCCTTGAATTAGATCTAATAACCAAAATAACTCAGTCATCACTGATTCAATAATAGAAACATATAACAATGCAGTCCACTACCTAGATGTAACTTAACTTGTAAAACACAGAAATGTTCAAACCAAAACATTCACACAAGTATTAACACCAGGATTTATAGTGGAAACCCAATGTGGGAAAAACAAATTTGTAACATGCTACTATTATTTTCACTCTTTTGAAGTGAGCTCGGTAAAAAGCCAACCCTGTCAAAGGTTACAATACACTTTGTCAGGTGTGACCCGGTTAAAGGATTTCAATCACCTTTTTAAAATTGAGCCTAGTCATAGGACTTACATACACTCCATTAGAATGTAACCTTGTTGAAAGGATTTAACATATGACTGTTAAGTCAACCTCTATTAAAAGGATTTTGACTGTTACAATGGTTAGAAAGTAGCAGCAATATTTATCTAAAAAATATACAACTCACTTTGCAAATATCAGATCCAATTCCATACACTAATGCTAGTTTATTGACTTTGAAACTTTTCCATCTCCATCTCTGATCTGCTCGAAACTTTTCTTCAAGCAACCATCACAATTCTCCTTCAACCTTTTCTGCTTATAAAATCAATAAAACTTTACTGATCTTCCAGCATTCTCTGTTCACCCATGCACTTCCATATCCAAATGCTCAGTTTCCCTTTACACTTTCCTCAATTAGGTTAACTCATCTTATGCCACTCAATCTCATTTGTAGATCTTACGGTTAGGTTAGATTCATTGAATCTACCCACTTCATGTTCTTCGGTTCCTTTCTAGAATCATCTCAAATCTCTTAAAGATTTACAATAAAATGTTTTACAGTGCATTTAATACTTTCAAACAATCAATAAATAAAGTCAACACATTTTACATAATCCAAGAATTCAACAATGTCGGCTCCAAAACTAAATTCTCTTCAAATATAAAATTGCTGATGCTCAGTCAATGTTGTGATCAACTACTCGGTCTTCATGTAGAAAGCTCGGTCATTACTAAAAATGTTTCCTCGGCTTACACTGTCGTCCTTGACAATTAACTATTGTTTGGTCGACACTCAAATTTTGCTCGGCATACACTGACTCGGTCGACACTAAAATTACTCGGCTTAAACATGATTTCTCCATTCTTTGCTCGGTCAAGCCTACCAATTAGTCTTTAGTCTTACTAGTATAAACAATACATTGTCTCATCAATGTGCAACATAGTCGAGTACACTTTGTAGTATCAAGATAACTGAACCTTTCCTTAGGTGCTATTGTTACCAACCTTGCCTACCCCTTAGCAACACTCAAATAGATATAGTACTTTCCTAAGTAGCAATAGTCTTACTAGTTAAGGTTTGACATCAATGACAATACAACAATTGTTTCAATTGCAGTTTCCAACAATCTCCCTCTTTGGCATTGATGGCAACACCATATGATATCACCTAAATAACACATGGATTACCAACCAATACAAAAACTTATTTGTTCATCAGAGATTTATTTATAATATCCTTAGCTTCATTCTGATTCAGAATCCTATAAGCCTCACTTCTGTGACCGTTAGAAGTATTCATATCTCCCTCTATCCCGATCCTTCATTTCAGTTCATCACCCTTATTTTGCAGTGTCATGTGTTATCATATCATCTCATCTCCCTCTTTGAAAAAAATGCCAAAGCAACAACTAAAACATAGATCCATAAGATGTAGATAATATTTGTACAGCTCAGTGTTTTCTCCCGCTGCCATCTTGCTTATGACTGATTCCTTGTCTTTGCTCCTTTTCACATCTCTAGGCCAGCCCTAAAGTGTGACAATCTTCTGCATCAATTTGTCAAATATTCTGCTGTAGCACATTTGATGCAGTGCTCCTAGCTTGTTTAGGCAGCCTTAGTTAAGGGAAGAACCCCTAATTGACTTCTCAAATACTCATGAGCTTCTCTGGGTAAAGCTTTAGTGAATACGTCTGCTAATTTTTCTTTTGTATTCATATATTCCATTCGGACTTCTTTATCTTGTACTAATTCTCTCAAGTAGTGATACTTGATTGCTATGTGCTTAGTCTTAGTGTGCATCATTGGATTCTTAGAAATATTGATAGCACTTGTGTTGTCACATAAAATAACAATAGGTTCAGTGATTTCTTCTTTCATGCCTATCAACAATTGTTTTATCCATACCAAATTTGAACAGTTTACTGCAGTAGCAACATACTCGGCCTCGACAGTAGATTGGGAAATGCAATTTTGTTTCTTGCTCATCCAGGAGACTAATCTCTGTCCAAGAAAGAAAGCTCCACCACTAGTACTCTTTCTGTCATCTACATTTTCTGCCCAATCAACATCTGTATAAACTCTGAGTTCAAATTTGTCATCTTTCTTATAATATAGACCATAGTCAGTAGTTTCTTTCAAGTATCTCATAATTCTTTTCATAGCCATCATGTGTGTTTCCTTAGGACTGGTAGAGAATCTTGCCACAATCCAACAACTAGTGCAATATCTAGTCTACTATGTATAGCATACTATAATTTTCCAATCATGGATCTGTACAAAGTTTGATTCACTTCTATAGCATCATCATTCTTAGATAACTTTTCTCTAGTAACCATAGGAGTACTCACTAGTTGAGCATCTTCCATCCCAAATTTTTTTAGTATTTCATTAACATACTTAGATTGTGTAATGAAAATTCCATTCTTCCTCTAATATACTTGTAAACCAACAAAGAATTTGATCTCACCAAACATACTCATTTCAAATTCAGTTTACATTTCATTTGAAAATATTTTACACAATGCATCTTGTCTGTTGCTCAGCATTGCTTACCCAAGACTTGGCATCAAGTGCAAGTCTGTTACTTGCCTCTTCTTCTTCCTCAATGTACACAAAAGATCTATAATCTTCTGGTTCTCTTTTGCTGTCAGCTTCATTTCTTTCTGCATACTCATCAATTTTGACATTCAGACTTTCCACAATTTTGTTAGTGTTAGAGCTCAAACACTTGTAAGCTTTACTTTTTTTGGAATACCCTAAGAATATGCCTTCATCACTCTTAGCATCAAAATTTCCATTCCTAGTGTCTTTTAATATATAGCACTTTCTTCCAAAGATTCTAAAGTATTTAACACTCGGTGCATGCCCATGCCATAATTCATAGGGTGTCAGATTTGTACCTTTCTTGATCTGTACCCGGTTAGGAGTGTAGAAAACAATGCTTATAGCTTCTTTCCAGTATTTCTATACCACATTATTTTCAATCAACAATGTCCTTGCATAATCCAAGATAGATCTATTTCTCCTTTCTGCTATACCATTCCATGGAGGTGTTCTAGGTGCAGACATATGTCTTTTAATTCCTCTATCATTGCAAAATAGATTAAATTCATTTGATGTAAATTCTCCACCTTGGTTAGATCTAAGACATTTCAGGTTCCTACCTGTCTCCTTCTCAACCTTAGCCAAACACCACTTAAAGAATTGAAAAGCTTCATATTTTTCTTTTAGAAACATTACATACATCATCCTAGTATGATCATCAACAAATAAGATAAAGTATCTAGCACCACAGTAACTTTGTACACCCATAGGTCCACAAAGGTGAATATGAACCAAATCTAAAATGTTTTCAGAAGTAAAGGGTTTTCTCTTAAAACTTGACTTTGTCATTTTTCCTAACTGGCATTCCTTGTACACCACATTCTCAGGTTTCTTCAATCTAGGTAGACCTTTTACTTTTTTCTTCTTACTTATCTCTATCAGATTGTCAAAGTTAACATGACATAGTCTTTTATGCCATAACCAAATACCTCAAGTTGTGCAATTAAACATGTTTCTTCAGATAGGTCAAGATAGAACAAATTACCTCTAGTCTGATCTCCACTTCTAATTAGTTCTCTAGTAGTATCAAATATTTTAGCTTGCTTGTGATGAAATTCCACTTGGTAACTGATTTTGTTAAGCTGAGCAACACTTAACAAATTATAATTAAGACCTTCAACCCAATATGCATTTTCAAAAGATATCTTATCAGTCAGTTTAATCAAACCTTTTCCTCTAACATGACATGGTGCATCATTACCAAATTTTACACTTTTACCTCTGTAATGATGTAAGGTCTCAAACTTATTTTTGTCACTAGTTATGTGATGTGAACAACCACTGTCAATAATCCATTTATCATTCTTGTTCACATAGGATATCAATGCAGTTTTCTCATCCTCATTAGATTCATCTTTCATTGCAACATAGACTACCTCAATTTCAAAATCATCACTATCAGTGTTAGTTTCTTTTTCAGCAATGTAACAAGATTTCTTACCTTTTCCTTTGTAGTCTTTGTTCCATCAGTAGCTTCTATCATCTCTTTTGTCTTTGTGTTTTCTTTTTCTTTCATCATCTTTATCCTTCCTGTTAGGACATCTAGCAGCTATATGACCAACTTTATTACATGCAAAACATATAATAGGGAGTTTATCTTTATACTTTCCTTTTCCTCTTCTCAGTCTTCTAGCCATAAGAGCTTCTAGATCTTCCAGTTCTTCATCAGAAGTGTCATTGTCACTTTCACTTTCACTATCACTTTCACTTTTATTGATGCATCTTTTTTTTTCTTTCTTTAGCTTGTTCAGAACTAGTTGTGACTTGAAAGCAGATTCAACATTACCAATGCTTCCAACAGTGAAATTATCATAGTTAGAGAGTTCAAAAGTAGTCAGCTTACCAACCAAACTTTCCAAAGCAAGCACATTAGAAGAGTTGCATCTAGATTCCTTAATAGCTGAGATCTTAATAGCATATATAGGACGCAGGGTTCTTAGTGCTTTCCCAATTATAGTTTCATCATCAATAGCCCCATTTGCTCCTGTAATAGCATTCACAACTTCTTTTATTCTACCACAATATTGTGCAATATTTTCACCTTCTTGCATTCTCATTTCGTCAAACTTACCTCTAAGACTCTCAACCTTTGCTTTCATACATTCAAGTCTCCACCATAGATCCTTGCAAGAGTGTCCCACATATCCTTAGCAGTTATGCAATCCTTAATGTCCTCAAATTCTGGATAGCTTAGGGCAGATGCAATTCCAACATTGCCTGATTATGTTCTTTCTTAGCTCTCATTTCTTCGGTAGTCCAAAGGTGCGACATGTGAGACATAACTATTCTCAATGTAGTACTTTGTAGAGTCACCAATACCAGCCAGATGCAGCTTCATCAAGCTTTTCCATGAAGGGAAGTTTTCCTTATTCAGCTTCAGTACCTCCTTCTTATACATCCTGATCATTTGCTTCAAGCCCCTTTAAACTTGATTTTTGTCAACACTAATAATAAGAAATAAAGCTCTAATACCAATTGTTAATATTATTTAGAACAACAGAGAGGGGGGATGAATCACTTGTTCTCAGGTCTTGACGTATAAAATAATCTCAAATTTGTTTCCTTGAATCAGATCCAATAACCAAAATAAACTTGGTCATCATTGATTCAATAATAGAAACATATAACAATGCAGTCCACTATCTAGCTGTAACTTAACTTGTAAAACACAAAAATGTTCAAACCAAAACATTCACACAAGTATTAACACAAGGATTTATAGTGGAAACCCAATGTGGAAAAACCACTTTGTAACATGCTACTATTATTTTCACTCTTTTGAAGTGAGATCGGTAAAAATCCAACCCTGTCAAAGGTCACAATACAAACTGTCAGGTGTGATCTGGTTAAAGCATTTCAATCACCCTGTTAAAAGTGAGCCTAGTCATAGGACTTACATACACTCCATTGGGTAAGTGCACAAAGATGGGGGACCAAAAAGGGGGTATAAGTTGCCACTTTTTTCTTGAAATTAGCAAACTCTGAACTTCAACAAGAAATTGAAGATAGTTAGACTCAAAATTTTGAGATGTGACAAAAACAAGAGTTGTAATACTCTGAATCTAGTTCCTAAACTACTAACTTATTTTGAAAATGGTGCAGATTGAGGCCCTCAAAAAGGGGGAGCACAAAAAGTGGTCCTATTTTTTGTCCAAAAACATAACATAGCGTCTGGTGTGCTCCCCGTAAAATGTTAACTTTTTTTTTGAATTTTTTTAATTGCTCTAGTGAGAAGTTAGCTAACACTACATAGTTTATCCCAAATTTTTTTGGTAATTTTTTTATGAACGTATAATTTTTTATGAGTTTACGAAGTGCACACATCCTGAAAACATGAAATTTCTGTGTGCTCCCCCTAGAAATCATTTAAAAACTAATCAAAAATTAAACTTTCTTTTTTTTAAAGTGTGTAGAATGGAGTCTAGTTTCTAAAAATGTAACTTATAGAAAAATTCGATGAACGAGCCAAAATCTATGCCCAAAATACTGCAGGTTGGTTTTTTACAAAAAATAGACATACACACAAAAGAAATTAGAGTTGAAAAACTTAACATAATCAGAATTCAAATAAATTATATGCTTAGATAGCTAACAGAGAGATCTACAATATCAAATTGTCTAATTTTTGTGTTCTTGAGCCACGAGTAAACCTGACGAGGAGCACACAAAAAAAGATTGTCATTTTTTTGTATGTCTGCTGGAAAACACGTCTCAGGCCTATTTCAATCATCCAAGCCTTTGGGTTGGATCTCCAAGGCAAATCCAAGCCTTAGGATTGGTAAATTCAAATCCTTTAAAAAGCACGCATGCCCTAAAGTGCGCACACCCTATGTAAATTTATGAGATTTACATAGTGATGAGAAATATTCAAAGTGGGAGGAAGAGAGATAGAGATAGAGGGAGAGAGAGGGAGAGAGAGAGTGCTCTCTCTATCTCTCTCCCTCCCCCATACTCTCTCTCCCACTTATCATGCTCACTCTGACCTTCTATATCTCTCTCTCCCTTCTCTCCTCTCTCTTATCACCCTCTATCTCTCTCTCCCTCTCTCCCCAATACTCTCTCTCTCTCTCTCTCTCCTCTCTCTCTCTCTCTCTCTCTCTCTCTCTCTCTCTCTCTCTCTCTCTCTCTCTCTCTCTCTCTCTCCTTCTCTATCTCTCCTTCCCCTTCTCTCCTACTCTCTCTCTCTCACACACCTCTCTCTCTCTCTCTCTCTCTCTCTCTCTCTCTCTCTCTCTCTCTCTCTCTCTCTCTCTCTCTCTCTCCTCTCTCTCTCTCTCTCTCTCTCTCTCTCTCTCTCTCTCTCTCTCTCTCTCTCTCTCTCTCTCTCTCTCTCTCTCTCTCTCTCTCTTTGTCTCTATCTCTATCTCTGTCTCTATCTCTATCTCTGTCTGTCTCTGTCTCTATCTATCTCTATCTCTATCTATCTCTTTGTCTCTCTGTCTCTATCTCTCTCTGTCTCTGTCTCTCTGTCTCTGTCTGTCTCTCTGTCTATCTCTCTGTCTCTATCTATCTGTCTCTATCTCTGTCTCTATCTGTCTCTCTGTCTCTGTCTATCTCTCTGTCTCTCTCTGTCTCTGTCTCTGTCTCTGTCTTTGTCTCTCTTTGTGTCTCTCTCTCTCTCTCATTCTATCTCTGTCTGTCTGTCTGTCTCTGTCTCTGTCTCTGTCTCTGTCTCTGTCTCTCTGTCTCTGTCTCTGTCTCTCTGTCTGTTTGTCTGTCTGTCTGTCTCTCTCTCCCCCTTCTCTATCTCTCCTTCACCCCCCCTCTCTCTCTCTCTCTCACCCCTTTTCCTTCTTTCTCTCCTACTCTCTCCCTTTGCCCTTCTATATGTCTCCTCCCCCCTCTCTCACTCTCTCTCCCACACACCTCTCTCTGTCTGTCTGTCTGTCTGTCTGTCTATCTGTCTGTCTGTCTGTCTGTCTCTCCCTCTCCCTCTCTCTCTCTCTCTCTCCCTCTCTCTCCCTCCTCTCTCACACTCTCTCTCTCTCACACACACTCCCCTCCTCCTTCTATCTCTCCTACTCTCTCCCTTTCCCCTTCTCTAACTGTGTGTGTGTGTGTGTGTGTCTCTCTCTCTCCATACCCTTCTCTCCTATCTCTATTCTCTCTCCCTCTCCCCTTTTATCTCGTTACCCTTCTCTCCTATCTCTATTCTCTCTCCCTCTGCCTCTCCCCTTCTCTCTCTCCTTACCCTTCTCTCCTACTCTCTCCATTCTCTCTCTCCCTCTCTCTCTTTTCTCCCTTTTTCTTATTTTACATAGGGTGCACGCCCTATATGGCGTGCACCCTATGTTTAAGACTAGATGCGCATGACATGTTTTTTGTTTTGTATAGGGCGTATGCCCTATAGCGTGCTCGTGCTATGTAAAACTAGAAGAAATGGTCTTATTTGGCAAGGATCTTGTTAAAGAGGCCCACATTTTGTTATGCTGTCTAAATTCTGCATTTTCTCCGATAATCTTTCACTTTTCATGGTGTTGATAGTGACAAATCAACATCGTTTTGCACCATAGTGACAAATTTTCACTTTGCACCATTGTGAAAGTCAATTATTGGAATAAAAAAGACAAAAAGAGATTGAGGTAAGTTTTTTATTTTTTACATGTCAAATGTTAATAGTGTTTTGGTTTATAATTTGTATGATATAGACTTGTTCTTGAAACATAATTTGATATAAGTGTAATAAATTTATATTATAATTTGTCATATTGTAAGAGGTTTATATTATAATTTAACTTATTGGTTTACATTTATATTATATTTTTAAAATTGTAATCAATTGATATGTAGAAATCATCATCATGCCAAGGAAACGAGCAAATAATTTAACACTGGAAGAGCATGAAAGAGACAAAGAGAAGAAAAGGGAAAGAATGAGACAACTTCATGAACAATAAAAATTAGATACTATAGAAGAAGATTTTCCTTTGGATGAGGAACATGAAACATCAATACAAAGTAAGAGAGAATTGGAATTGGAATAAAAAAGACAACAAATGAGAAACTTGCGTGCAATGAGACAATTGAATTATGAAGATGCGGGGACATCATCTACGAGTTCCCAAGTTCAAGAGACATCATCATCCAATGTTCGAGGCACACCATTGTCTCCTTCTGAAGGTGGAGGCACACCAATGTATCATGTTGAAGGCACACCATTGTCTAGTTCTGAAGGTGTGGGCACACTCTTTGATCATGTTGAAGGCACATCATTGTCTACTTATGAAGGTGTGGGCACAACATTGTCTCATGTTGAAGGCACTCAAGATGGTACACAATTCACCCATAATGTTTTTGATGCTCCTAGAATTATTAAATATAGAAAACCAAAATATTTGATTGATATTGATACTAACATTTTGCAAGCAATGCCTGACAAGATTCCCATGCATACTTGTTGTACACTATATGAGGATTGTTGTACATTGACAAGATCGAGTGAGCTACACTCTTTTAGAAGTTGTAATGCAGGTTCATGGAGTATCCACACACGACATATGGCATGATTTTGTTCATCATGTGTAGATGAAGATTGGGATGGGTGTGAGTCAAAGGAATGGGTTGACAAATGGTATACATGTATTTTGAGTCCACTTGCCTCCTATCATCCCCATGAATCACTACAATCGACAGAAATGGAATCATCCATTGACTTTGATCGCTTATCTAATCTAGTACAACCAGGTTGGTATTTGCCACATATAAATAATCTCAAATTTAGTACTTTATCATAAATATTTAGTAAACTAATGTCCTCATTATGTTTATATCATTATAGGCCATGTTTTTGCTGTTATTGCACCTGAAGACAATGAAGAAGGGACATATTATTATTTGTGTCATTGTGTAGAGGCAAAAAAGAAATTGGATCACTCAGTTATTGATGGTGAAGAATTAGAATACCCTATAGGAGCAGTGGTTGTAACTAGTACATGGCTTAGACAGTATGCTATGAAGAACCCTAGGTTGTGGTTGTTCGAGGATTGGGAGACACACATAAAGATTCTTCATTATTCAAACCTTGTCATTGCATCAAATGTCCACTTAATTAGATATGGGGGATGACCGCAAAATAAAACTCTTTGGAAGGTTCGTGAGTCAGACCACGAGGCAATACTTGAGACAATCAAGGGTAGGGCAGACCCAATTAGTTCATTGGACTAAATGGAGATACAAAATATTGTAACATGTCAAATTTATATAGCACTATAAATTGGGTGGATTGTAAATTGCTCATGCATTACCCCGTATGTATAACGAGAAGTTTGTAACATTTAATGACAACCTTTCTCTTCTATTTTTTGGGGCAATACCAGAAGGTTTTCTCTACTTAGCTCTTTCCTCTGGTGCTCCTATTGAGATGAGTTGTAAAATATTTCTCATTATTAATTCATTGTAAAAATCTTATAGTTCAGAGATTTTTCACAGCATACATAGCATAATTCACATATTCTTGACATACAGTAAGATCTCAGTTCAACATTAACTTCCACACATAAACCCAAGCCAAAAAAAACTTCTAAACAAGCCTGCCATAAACACCACGTACAAAAAACCTAAAATCTTCCAACAAAACCTAACCCAGAGCAGTAGGAAACTTGGTAACAGCCTTACTTCCTTCAGAAGCAGCATGCCTAGCCAACTCTCCAGGCAGAACAAACTTGACAGCAATCTCAATTTCTCTAGAGGAAAGTGTCATGATCTTGTTATATTTCAGCAGAGAAGCAGCCTCAGAAGTAATCTTATCAAAAATATCAATCATGAAGCTCTCCATGATATCCATGGCAGCACTAGATATTCCCTTGGAGGGATGCACTTGTTTCAACACCTTGTATATTAACCTTTTGTGACTTCCTACACTTCTCTTCCTCTTCTTTTTCTTATTCTCTTCCTTTTGAACATCAATTTCTTTTCTTTTCTCAGCTTTGGAGAATCCTTTACTTCATTCTCTCCTTTTATACCATCTTGATGTAGAGCCCTCCACTATCACCTTAAATAGGCCAACTCAACTCAAGGATTCAACAATTAACTTGGAATCAACTCAAGGAATCAGTCCTATTCAAAGATCAAATGGAGTTCTTTGAATTTTTAGGTCACTTCCACAACCACACTCATGAGTTCACTATCACTTTTCTTTGTTCCAATCTCTCTAAGCACCAGTACCCTCCTAGGCCACTTAGTGCACCTAGTGCCTCCAACACACCAAAAACCAAACTAGATTTCTTACCTTGATCCAAATGCTATGGATCATCTTAACATGGTACATTAGAAATGTTAAAACTCCCCTTTCACTCCTATCCACTCATCTTTCACCATTCTTCCACTATAGCCTTCCAGGCCTGCCTAGTAGCCCTGCCAAAACTGAAATCAGCATTTTTCTCCCAAACTTCCCAAACAACCTATCAATGTTTTTACATTTTTGAGTACCCTTTTCAGAGTTCCTATGTTGATATCAATCTCAGACTTTAACTCTTTTACTGGTGTAGAATTCCTTTTTTAAGTGCTCTTCTCCTAGGCCTAATTAGCCCCTCCTAACAAAGCAACCCTATCACCCACTTACTTCTAGGGTTACATGACAAAAAAAGTCTTTTATTATGATCCTAAACCAAGGATTTTCCACTTTTCAAGAATAGACAACAAGTTTTAAACACCCAACTACAAAACCCTCTATTTAAGGCCCTCACACCTGTGGCTTCTCCAATCTAACACCTCCACACACTTCCAAATCAAAATAAGGGTTTAAAAACCATTAAAACAACATAATATTCCCATCCAAGCCATAAAATATGGCCCTCCAATGGACTAATCTCTCAAACCATGACTGGTCCCAACACTAGTAACCCCCAATCAGCACTTTACTCTCCATGTTTGTGGTCTCTCCTCCACAATACCTGTCCATCGCTGAATTTAAACTTCTATAGAAGGATTATATAAATTTTATGACTCCTCCCACCAATCACATCAACCACAAGGGGTGGGGGAGTCAATCCATTCATTAAACTTTCAAAATAAACAAAGTGCTGTTTGCAAAATCCCTGTTCAGGACAGTCAAGAATAACTTGGATTTATTGTCCCAAAACATCACAAAATGCTTCTAGTGAATCCAAATTTAGTTTTTATAAAGATGAGATGTTAGTGAATGACTTCTTCCTAATACTACTCTTCCACCAGATCCAGATTTCAACCCTTTTATGGATCTATAGGCTCAATCGCGAGCCCACAGGATTGGCCAAGAGAAAACTGTGATTGTATATCAACTAATTACAAAATGTTCATTTGAGGAGAAAATATTGCAATGATCAAGAAGAAAATTGGCTATGGAAAATCTAGTTATGAATTCTATTAAGAATGAAACTATTAAGGAATTGCATGATATAGTTCAGAGATTTTTCACAGCATACATAGCATAATTCATATATTCTTTACATACACTAAGATCCCAGTTCAAAATTAACTTCCACACATAAACCCAAGCCAAAAAAAACTTCTAAACAATCCTACCATAAACACCATGTACAAAAAACCTAAAATCTTCCAACAAAACCTAACCCAGAGCAGTAGGAAACTTGGTAACAACCTTACTTCCTTCAGAAGCAGCATGCCTAGCCAGCTCTCCAGGCAGAACAAACTTGAAAGCAATCTCAATTTCTTTGGAGGAAAGTGTCACGATCTTGTTATATTTTAGAAAAGAAGCAGCCTTAGGAGTAATCTTATAAAAAATATCAATCATGAAGCTCTCCATGATATCCATGGCAGCACTGGATATTCCCTTGGAGGCATGCACTTGTTTCAACACCTTGTATATTAACCTTTTGCAACTTCCTAGACTTCTCTCCCTCTTCTTTTTCTTATTCTTAGCCATCCTTACCTACTCTTTAACAAAGATTCTCCAAAATTTGTATACAAAGGCATCCTATAGGAAAAAATGAAAAGTTTCCCAGAGAATATCCTACAGCTTTTGACCAATTGAGGAAGCAAAAAATAAGTGAATAAGAAATTGGCTACTAGCCACAGACAAATTACAAGACTTTGAAAAACAAATATTCTTTCTTGATGCTAAACTCATTTGATGTTGCTGTATATGATATGTACGCTGTACTTTACAAAGTGTTTTATGATTATCTAATTTCAACTTATTATATGATGCAGCCGAGTGTCAACATAGTCATTATATATGGTATGTTTTACTATTTTTTTTTTGAGAACTAATGCTTCTAGTGAATCCAAATTTGAATATTTGAGAACTATTTTTCTTCCTAATACTACTCTTCCAGATCTAGATCACGAGCCCACATGATTGGCCAAGAGAAAACTATGATTGTATATCAACTGATTACAAAATGTTCAGTTGAGGACAAAATATTGCAACGATCAAGAAGAAAATTGGCTATGGAAATTCTAGTTATGAATTTTGTTAAGAATGAAACAATTAAGGAATTGCATGATATATTACTCAATGGTTCAAGGAATATTCAAGATGAACATGGGATTGCAGCTACATCTATTCAATATACAGAGGACGATATAGAAAATCTTCTTAATAGAGATATTAATGTGAGAGAAAAGGACATTTCAGAAGAAAATGGTTATCTTGGTGCCATCCAAGGTATGCCAATTACTTAGGATGAAGAGACAAAGCCCACAGTTAATGGGAAAGGGTGGGAAGAGCTTCTTGGACCCATGATAGAAGTTACAAATAAGGAGGAAGAGCTAGGAAGGGGAAAGCGGCAAAGGAAAGAAGTAAGATATGTGTGTGACCCTATGTCAGATGATGATGATGATTACTCACCATCTGCTAGTAGCTCAAGTAGTGACAAAATCTCTTCAGTGCACATGTACATTGACAACAAAAATTCAGATAGAGAAGTAACAAGTGTTGTGGAATTATCCACAGAGCAATGTGAAATGAAGCCTCAAATTGGTTCATTAGCAGGCAAAGAATTTGGTCATGCACTTCATTCTAGCACCACAAATATTTCTATTAGAAATGCCGATTCGTCAATGGCCTTGCATTTACGGGACTTGGGCATTATCCTTGAAATGCAAGTTCGTTGCCACCTTTGGCAAGACAGTCTCACTCCTCATTTTACAACAAAGGGCAGCCATCTA
This sequence comes from Chamaecyparis obtusa, assembly GCA_027943335.1. Lineage (NCBI taxonomy): Eukaryota > Viridiplantae > Streptophyta > Pinopsida > Cupressales > Cupressaceae > Chamaecyparis > Chamaecyparis obtusa. The sequence goes on along the minus strand of BSBK01008418.1, from coordinate 88,188 downwards.
TGGTCCAAGGTTTTAATTCAGCTAACAAGTGGAGAGCTTCTCAAGGTACTGATCTCTATCGTAGAGAAGTTCCCACTTCATCTCAAGGTTCTTGTTTAGGTGACCAACTCCTTCGAGGTCCACAAATAGACCCATTAATTTCCCAAATTGGTTCATTAGTAGGCAAAGAATTTGGTCATGCACTTCATTCTAGCACCACAAATATTTCTATTAGAAATGACTATCTGTCAATGGCCTTGCATTTATGGGACTTGGGCATTATCCTTGAAATGTAAGTTCATTACCACCTTTGGCAAGGCAGTCTCACTCCTCATTTTAAAAAAAAGGGCAGCCATCTATGGTCCAAGGTTTTAACTTAGCTGACAAGTGGAGAGCTTCTCAATGTACTGATCTCTTTCGTAGAGAAGTTCCTACTTCATCTCAAGGTTCTCGTTTAGGTGACCAACTCCTTCGAGGTCCACAAATAGACCCATTAATTTTCCAAATTGGTTCGTTAGCAGGCAAAGAATTTGGTCATGCACTTCATTCTAGCACCACAAATATTTCTATTAGAAATGACTATCTGTCAATGGCCTTGCATTTACGAGACTTGGGCATTATCCTTGAAATGTAAGTTCGTTGCCACCTTTGGCAAGGCAGTCTCACTCCTCATTTTACAACAAAGGACATCCATCTATGGTCCAAGGTTTTAATTCAGCTGACAAGTGAAGAGCTTCTCAAGGTACTGATCTCTTTTGTAGAGAAGTTCCTGCTTCATCTCAAGGTTCTCGTTTAGGTGACCAACTCCTTTGAGGTCCACAAATAGACCCATTAATTGGTAAAAGGGTAGATGTAATTTTGGAAAGAGTATCCCAATTGAAGAGTAATGGAAATTCCAATGAGCATGAAGTTATTGTAGATACAATGGGTGTATCTCCTCCATTGAAAAATATAACTACTTCCAGAGACTTGAGTTTAAATGGAGACTGTCTATTCCCAAACATGCCCCAGTCGAGCAGATGAACCAGATGTTGCTTGAGTAAAGAAGATAGTGGTTTATTAAAGCATCTGCATTATCCCACTAGCTATCAGTTACTACTTTTTAAGCAGCTTGCCAGCTGCTTCTGTGTGGGATTTCTGTAATATATAATGTCCTCATGCAAGTACATGCCATGCACAGTCATTCCAACCCCGCCGATGACTCCGTGCTAAAGTGTCCCTCAAGGTCCCTTAAGCATGAAATTGGTGATCTTTGTTAGGTCGTATCTCAGAGCTCATGCGAGGTAGCATGGTTCCATCAATTTCTATGAGACCGTATTGCCAGGGCCTACAAAAGCCTATCTCAATTTTTAGAGATTCAATTTCATTTAAATTCGGCAACACATTCTCGGTCGATGTTAGAACTCAAAGTGTTCCTCAGCTGAAATGACCAATGTTGCGTATCTTTCCAACCATCGATCATAGCATCAAACCATCAGTTCCAACAGCTTTGAATGGCCAGGTAAACTCTAGTGGCAACCTTGTTTGGCACCCACAGTCATTCGATCCCTACCGACGACTCCGTGCTGAAGTGTCCCTTAAGGTCCCTTAAGCATGGAATCAGTGATCTTTGCGGGGTCATATCTTGTACCTCATCTGAGGTAGAATTGATCTATCAGGTGATACAGGACCACATTACCGGGGCCTACAAAAATGTATCTCAGTTTTGAGAGATTCAACTTCGTTTAAAATCAGAAACACATTCTCAGTCAGTGTCAGAACTTAAAGTGTTCCTTAGCTGAAACGGCCAACATTGCATATCTTTCCAACCGTCGGTCATAGCATTGAATCATCAATTTCAACAGCTCTGAATGGCTAGGTAAACGCTAGTGGCAACCTTATTCAGCATCCACAGTCGTTCGATCCCCGTCGACGACTCCGTGCTGAAGTGTCCCTCAAGGTCCCTTAAGTATGGAATCAATGATCTTTGCTGGGTCATATCTCATAGCTCATGTGAGGTAGAATCAATCTATCAGGTGCTACAGGACTATGTTGCTAGGGCCTACAAAAGCCTATCTCTATTTTGAGAGATTCAACTTCGTTTAAAATTGGCAACACATTCTCGGTCGGTGTCAGAACTCAAAGTGTTCCTCAGCTGAAATGACCAACATTGCGTATCTTTCCAACCATCAGTCATAGCATCAAACCATCAGTTCCAATAGCTCTGAATGGCTGGGTAAATGCTAGTGGCAACCTCATTTGGCACCCATAGTCATTCGATCCCCACCGATGACTCTGTGTTGAAGTGTCCCTCAAGGTCCCTTAAGCATGGAATCGATGATCTTTGCGGGGTCATATCTCATAGCTCATGCGAGGTAGAATCAATTTTTTAGGTGATACGGGACCATGTTTCTGGGGCCTAAAAAATCCTATCTCGGTTTTGAGAGATTCAACTTTGTTTAAAATCGGCAATACATTCTCAGTCGGTGTCAGAACTTAAGGTGTTCCTTAGCTGAAATGGCCAACATTGCATATCTTTCCAACTATTGGTCATAGCATCAAACCGTTAGTTCCAATAGCTCTGAATGGCCAGGTAAACGCTAGTGGAAACCTCATTCGGCACCCACAATGGTTGAATCCCCGTCGACGACTCCATGCTGAAGTGTTCCTCAAGGTCCCTTAAGCATGGAATCGATGATCTTTGCGGGGTCATATCTCACAGCTTGTGTGAGGTAGAATCAATCTATTAGGTGATACGAGACCATGTTTCCGAGGCCTACAAAAGCCTATCTCAGTTTTTAGAGATTCAACTTTGTTTAAAATTGGCAACACATTCTCAGTCGGTGTCAGAACTTAAAGTGTTCCTCAGCTGAAACAGCCAACATTGCATATCTTTCCAACCATCAGTCATAGCATCAAACCATCAGTTCCAATAGCTCTGGATGGCTAGGTAAATTCTAGTGGCAACCTCATTCGGCACCCATAGTCATTTGATCCCCACCGACGACTCCATGCTGAAGTGTCCCTCAAGGTCCCTTAAGCATGGAATCAATGATCTTTGTAGGGTCATATCTCGTAGCTTGTGTGAGGTAGAATCAATCTATCAGGTGATATGGGACTATGTTGCCAAGGCCTACAAAAGCCTGTCTCAGTTTTGAGAGATTCAACTTCATTTAAAATCAGCAACACATTCTCAGTCGGTGTCAGAACTTAAAATGTTCCTCAGCTGAAACGACCAACGTTGCGTATCTTTCCAACCATCAGTCGTAGCATCAATCCGTTAGTTCCAATAGCTCCGAATGGCTAGGTAAACACTAGTGGCAACCTCTTTCAGCACCCACAGTCGTTCGATCCTCGCCGACGACTCCATGCTGAAGTGTCCCTCAAGGTCCCTTAAGCATGGAATCGATGATCTTTACAGGGTCATATCTCATAGCTCATGTGAGGTAGAATCAATCTATTAGGTGATATGGGACCATGTTACTGGGGCCTACAAAAGCCTATCTTAGTTTTGAGAGATTCAACTTCATTTAAAATTGGCAACACATTCTCAGTCGGTGTCAGAACTTAAGGTGTTCCTCAGCTGAAACGGCCAACATTGCGTATCTTTCCAACCGTTGGTTGTAGCATTGAACTGTTAGTTCCAATAGCTTTGAATGGCTGGGTAAACACTAGTGGCAACCTCATTCGACACCCATAGTCATTCGATCCCTACCGATGACTCCGTGCTGAAGTGTCCCTCAAGGTCCCTTAAGCATGGAATCGATGATCTTTGCGGGGTCATATCTCGCAGCTTGTGTGAGGTAGAATCGATCTATTAGGTGATACAGGACCGTGTTTCTAGGGCCTACAAAAGCCTATCTCAATTTTGAGGGATTCAACTTCGTTTAAAATCGGCAACACATTCTCAGTCGGTGTCAGAACTTAAGGTGTTCCTCAGCTGAAATGGCCAACATTGCGTATCTTTCCAATCGTCAGTCGTAGCATCAAACCGTCAGTTCCAATAGCGCTGGATGGCCGGGTAATGTCAACCTCATTCACCACCCATAGTCATTCGATCCCCACCGATGACTCCATGCTGAAGTGTCTCTCAAGGTCCCTTAAGCATGGAATCAGTGATCTTTGTGGGGTCATATGTCAGAGTTCGTGCGACGTAGAATCAATCCATCAGGTGCTATGAGACCATGTTGCTAGAGCCTACAAAAGCTTGTCTCAGTTTTCAAAGATTCAACTTATTTTAAATTGGGCAACACATTCTCGGTCGGTGTCAGAACTCAAAGTGTTCCTCAGCTGAAACGGTCAATGTTGCGTATCTTTTTAACCATCGGTCATAGCATCAAACTGTCAGTTCCAATAGCTCCGGATGGCTAGGTAAACGCTAGTGGCAACCTCATTTAGCATCCATAGTCATTCGATCCCCACCGACGACTCCGTGTTGAAGTGTCCCTCAAGGTCCCTTAAGCATGACATTGATGATCTTTGCGGGGTCATATCTCAGATCTCATGTGACATAGAATCGATCCATCAGGTGCTACAGGACTATGTTGCTAGAGCCTATAAAATCCTTTCTCATTTTTTAGAGATTCAACTTATTTTAAATTTGGTAACACATTCTCGGTCGGTGTCAGAACTCAAAGTGTTCCTGAGCTGAAACGACCAATGTTGCGTATCTTTCCAACCGTCAGTCGTAGCATCAAATCGTCAGTTTCCAAAGCTCTGGATGGCTAGGTAAATGCTACTAAAAACCTCATTCGGCACCCACAGTCGTTTGATCCCCGCCGATGACTCCGTGCTGAAGTGTCCCTCAAGGTCCCTTAAGCATGAAATTGATGATCTTTGTGGGGTCATATCTCAGAGCTCGTGTGAGGTAGAATCAATCCATCAAGTGCTATAGGACCGTGTTGTCGGGGCCTACAAAAGCCTATATCAATTTTCAGAGATTCAACTTCTTTTACATTTGGCAACACATTCTCAGTCGACGTGAGAACTCAAAGTGTTCCTCAGCTCAAACGGTCAACGTTGTGTATCTTTCTAACCGTCAGTCGTAGCATCAAACCGTCAGTTCCAATAGCTCTGAATGGCTTGGTAAATTCTAGTGGAAACCTCATTCGACACCCACAGTTGTTCGATCCCCGCCGACGACTCCGTGCTAAAGTGTCCCTCAAGGTCCCTTAAGCATGAAATTAGCGATCTTTGCAGGGTCATATCTCAGAGTTCGTGCAATGTAGAATCAATCCATTAGGTGCTATGAGACCATGTTGCCAGGGCCTACAAAATCTTATCTTAGTTTTCAAAGATTCAGCTTATTTTAAATTTGGCAACACATTCTCGGTCAGTGTCAGAACTCAAAGTGTTCCTCAGCTGAAATGACCAACGTTGTGTATCTTTCCAACCGTTAGTCGTAGCATCAAACCATCAGTTCCAACAGCTCTAGATGGCTGGGTAAATGCTAGTGGCAACCTCGTTAGGCACCCACAGTCATTCAATCCCCGCTGATGACTCCGTGCTGAAGTGTCCCTCAAGGTCCCTTAAGCATGAAATCAGTGATCTTTGTGGGGTCATATCTCAGAGCTCGTGTGAGGTAGAATTGATCCATTAGGTGCTACAAGACCATGTTGTGGGGGCCTACAAAAGCCTATCTCAATTTTTAGAGATTCAACTTCTTTTAAATTTGGCAACACATTCTCGGTCGGTGTCAGAACTCAAAGTGTTCCTTAGTTGAAATGGTCAATATTGCGTATCTTTCTAACCGTCAGTCGTAGCATCAAATTGTCAGTTCCAATAGCTCCGGATGGCTGGGTAAATGCTAGTGGCAACCTCATTCGACACCCACATTCGTTCGATCCCCACCGACGACTCCATGCTGAAGTGTCCCTCAAGGTCCCTTGAGCATGAAATTAGTGATCTTTGTGGGATCATATCTCAGAGCTCGTGTGAGATAGAATCAATCCGTTAGGTGCTACAAGATTGTGTTGCTAGGGCCTACAAAAGCCTATCTCATTTTTTAGAGATTCAACTTATTTTAAATTCGGCAACACATTCTCAGTCGGTGTTAGAACTCAAAGTGTTCCTCAGCTGAAATGACCAATGTTGCGTATCTTTCCAACTGTCGGTCATAGCATCAAACCGTTAGTTCCAATAGCTTTGAATGGCCAGGTAAATGCTAGTGGCAACCTTGTTCACCATGCATAGTCGTTCGAACCCCGCCAACGATTACGTGCTGAAGTGTCCCTCAAGGTCCCTTAAGCATGAAATCGGTGATCTTTGTGGGGTCATATCTCAGAGCTCGTGAGATGTAGAATCAATCTATAAGGTGCTACGAGATCGTGTTTCTAGGGCCTACAAAAGCCTATCTCATTTTTTAGAGATTCAACTTATTTTAAATTTGGCAACACATTCTTGGTCGGTGTCAGAACTTAAAGTGTTCCTCAGCTGAAACGGTCAACATTGCGTATCTTTCTAACTGTCCGTCATAGCATCGAACCGTTAGTTCCAATAGCTTTAGATGGCCGGGTAAACACTAGTGGCAACCTCATTCGACACCCACAGTCGTTCGATGCCCACCGACGACTCCATGCTGAAGTGTCACTCAAGGTCCCTTAAGCATGAAATCAATGATCTTTGTGGGGTCATATCTTGGAGCTCGTACAACGTAGAATCAATCCATTAGGTGCTACAATACTATGTTTCTAGGGCCTACAAAAGCCTATCTCAATTTTTAGAGATTCAACTTATTTTAAATTCGGCAACACATTCTCGATCGGTGTCAGAATTCAAAGTGTTCCTCAACTGAAATGGCCAACGTTGCGTATCTTTCCAACTGTCAGTCATAGCATCAAACCATCAGTTCTAATAGCTTTAGATGGCTGGGTAAATGCTAGTGGTAACCTCATTTTTTACCCACAGTCGTTTGATCCCCGTCGACGACTCCGTGCTGAAGTGTCTCTCAAGGTCCCTTAAGCATGAAATCGGTGATCTTTGCAGGGTTATATCTCAGAGCTCGTGTGAGGTAGAATAGATCCAATAGGTGCTATAGGACTATTTTGCTGGGGTCTACAAAAGCCTATCTCAATTTTTAGAGATTAAACTTTTTAAAAATTTGGCAACACATTCTTGGTTGGTGTCAGAACTCAAAGTGTTCCTCACTTGAAACGGTCAATGTTGCATATCTTTCTAACCGTCAGTCATAGCATCAAACCATCAGTTCCAACAACTCTAGATGGCCGAGTAAATGCTAATGGAAATCTCATTCGGCACCCACATTCGTTTGATCCCCGCTAACAACTCCATGCTGAAGTGTCCCTCAAGGTCCCTTAAGCATGAAATCGATGATATTTGCGGGGTCATATCTCAAAGCTAGTGCAATGTAGAATCAATCCATCAAGTGCTACAGGATCGTGTTGCCAGGGCCTACAAAAGCCCGTCTCAGTTTTTAGAGATTCAACTTATTTTAAATTCGGCAACACATTCTCGGTCAGTGTCAGAACTCATAGTGTTCCTCAGTTGAAACGACCAACGTTGTGTATCTTTTGAACTGTCGGTCGTAGCATTGAACCATCTATTCCAACAACTCTGAATGGCCGAGTAAACGCTAGTGGCAACCTTGTTCACCATGCATAGTCATTCGAACCCCACCGACGACTCCGTGCTGAAGTGTCCCTCAAGGTCTCTTAAGCATGAAATCAATGATCTTTGTGGGGTCATATCTCAGAGCTCGTGTGAGGTAGAATCTATCTGTTAGGTGCTATGTGACCATGTTGTCGGGGCCTACAAAAGCCTATCTCAATTTTCAGAGATTCAACTTCTTTTAAATTCGGCAACACATTCTTAGTCGGTGTCATAACTCAAAGTGTTCCTCAACTGAAATGGCCAATGTTGCGTATCTTTCAAACCGTCAGTCGTAGCATCGAACTGTTTGTTCCAACAACTTTGAATGGTCAGATAAATGCTACTGACAACCTTTTTTGGCACACACAGTCATTCAAATGACACCGACGACTTCGGGGTGAGCAGTAGGATGAGTGCAAATATGTATTCTAGTGTTTGTCATTAACAATCAGTCAATTAGGGGACAATTAGAAGTTAGTTTGTAAAAGCATAAGGTTGCACATCCACATCTGTCATAGTAATATTATTAATAAAAGAAATCTTGCCAACATTAGGGTACCCCAAGAATCCTTATATTATGTAATGTCCCCAATTTAGCAAGTACCTGTGCTTGCTATTGTCAGTTCATTAATGCGATTCTTGTGAGCTGATGGAATGTTTAGGGGATCTTTGTGTGCACTTACTATTTATAGTAAGTCAGTTAGTGGCTCCTATTTTAGGCAAGGCAGTTGGATTTCGATTTGATCTTCATTCTTCTTCAGTTGGGTTCATAATGTACATCCGTCTTCATATCTTATACAATTAAGCTTGGCTTAATTTATTATCATGTTACTTTATGTTCTAATTAAAAAGTGTGTGCTTGATGCTTCAAGGCACTTAAGTAAGAAGTGTGTATTTAAAGCTGGAGTTTGGTGTGATGAAGAAGATTGATGTTTTTTCTTAAAAAGCCTTTGACTTGTGAAAATGGATTTCATTGATTATGTTATATTTTGATGAAATGGAGAATTCTGTAATGGTTTGAAATGCTAAGGAGACTAGGGTTTAATTGCAAAGAAGAATGTTCATTCTTCCAAGCACTGTTTTGTGAGATGGAGTCTTGTGCCATCGAATAATACTAAGAATGCCATTGAGTTTCAAAAGTGGTGGGTGGCTAGCAAATTTGGGTGCGTTTCTGGTAGTGATGTGAATTAATGATAGGAGGTTTGTTGTTCGAATGTTTTAATATAGAGACTGCGGCGACCAGACTTAATTATCATAATCATAGGGTCTTTTAATTCTCTGCCAGGCATAAGTCTTCTACAAATGGTTCTTCCCAGCAGGCGCAGGTTTGATAACATTATCGGGTGTGTGAGTTGATGCTTTGCTATTACATTCCAGCAGCCACAAATTCAATAACAGAACTTGCGTGAGCAATTTCAGCTGGAGATTATACTTTCAGTCATAGCAGATGAAATAACAGGTGCATGAATGTTATTTTAATTTGAGGAGATTATGAAATATTAGAAATTATAATAATGAACGTGGAGTTTCAATTTATCGAATGTCTTGAAATTTAAATGAAGAATTTTGGTGTAGGAGCACCTCTCCAAACACCTAAGTCCACCTTGGAACCAAATGGAGTTAGTGGATCTAAAGAATTCCTAAAAGTGAATTGGGATATATTGAGGCCAATAATGACAATATCTAATAAACAATTTAATTTAAATATTATAAGTCCTAGAAGTCCTGGCAAAGGACTTAGGACCAAAATAATGTAAGGGTGGCCAATAGTGCCAAATGGGATCTAAAGTTGTTTAGGGGAGTCAATTAGGTCATAGAAGAAATAATAAATTAATTGGGATAGAAGTTAATAAGTTTTTAATATTAATATGCAATCAAATGTAAGTTGGAAATTCAAATATTTGAATCCCAACAGTTATGAGCATTTAGGAGGGAAAATGGTGTTTTAATGTTTTTAGACTTAACTAAGCCTTCCAACCAACCTAGATTGGTTGAGGAAGTTGATAGGAAGTTTATTTAATGCTCGGAAGAGAGAAGGTACAGACTGTATAGACATATTCATAAATTCAATAAAAATTCAAGTTTTTCCTTGCAAAATCTTGTTTTTTTGATGTTTGGTTGATTGTTTTGAGTTTGGAACAGAATTGTGGGTGATATAATAACATCATAACATAATTTTTCATCTATATTGAATGATTATATAATCTATTTTGCTTCAGATTTGGAAAGTTGTTTTAGGTGGTCATTTTGGTGCATTGAAATAACTCCATTTTGGTCTTTTTGATGATATAATGGGCCATTGAATGAATGTAATTGATTTTTCTCATTGAATGGACCCTATGTAACATATGTATGATGTTACTAACCATTTGGATGTAGGAGAAGTTGTTTTAGTGGGTGTACACCATGAGGAAGAGTGGGAAAAGGGCACAAAATTGATGCCACAAGTGTAGCAGCAAAGGATCCTCCTTAACAAGGGTATAATTTTATTTGAAACAGAAGAAGTATATGTCAAATGAAAGGTGAATCCAAAAGGAGGAGTTCTAGAAATGAGTTTTGAGTTGTTTTTAAGAAGGCCCTAGTTTTGAAGGCCTAGAGGGAGCAATTTGGGGCTTTTGGGTATAGAAAGCCTATAGGATCCAATTGACTCCAAATTTCTCTAATTGGGACCATATTAACATGCTATGAAAAGTGGCAAGGTTGGGTGTTAATTCTGTAATAGGGTTCCTTTGTAAAAGTGACCTATTAGGTCTATGAAGGAAAGTGGAGCAGCAGTTTTTGGGGCTTGTGTTCCAAATTAACCCTACCTAATTCTAAGATATGTTTTGTAAAACCATAAAAGGTGTTTGAATATGTAATTTATTTTGGAAGTGTTTTGGGAAAACTAAGAGTTATTTGGGAAAAACTCACTGGTTAAGGCTACAAGGATAGAGAGCCTAGAGTGTGGATTGAGGGTAAGATCTTGGAGTAGGACTTCAAGAACCACTTGAACATTGCTGGAGTCATATTTTAAGCCATATTGAATCCCTATAATAGTAAGGGAGTTGGGAGAAGTCAAATTGATAGGTTAGTGGCATATTGGCACTTGGGGCCACTTGGGTAAGGAACACCTTTGAGGAAACCAAGAACACTTTATTTATAAAATAACCCCAATCTAACCTACCTATTTGCATCAAATTTTCAACCAAGCTATAAATAAATTGTTGAAGTATTAGTATCCAGATTTGTCAGAATTTGTTTAAAAAATTATCATTGCAAGAACAAGAGCCACTTAGGCTTCTTACATATTATATTTATACATTTATGCATTCATTTCATTACTTTTGTTATTATTACAGTTAAGGAATTGACTGTTATTGAGGACAATGATTGGCATTTGTAGCACAGTCAGCAAGTTAAACATACAAGCATAACTATAAGGCATGGGAAATTTACAAAGCAAAGACATGATCATAAACATAATTTAGTATACATCAATACACCAAACACATGAATTTCATACCTAAAACATAAAAAATATATATTCGTAGGGCATGAAGTCAAATATATATGTCCAATAATGTCATACATTGAATATATTCAATACAGTAAAACTAGCTTCCTCAAAGCCAAATGGATGTACAACGTATCACTGATACAATATACAAAAAATATGTCCACTAATGCCATATAGGAATACAATCCATATCCCTAATCTAGTCCTTTCCCACTAGGGGAAGAAAACAAATCCTGAGCTTTCTTCGATCGTCGCATCAATGGAGATGTAGTGGATGCCGTAGTCTTCCGAGTGCGCTCACTCGTCCTCCTGTCTAGACTCTTCTGTAGCTCGACCTGATAAAAAAAAAATTTAGATAGAGATAACTAATATACATCAAAATTGAATCATACAATGACATAAAATTGAATATTAGCTTACCACTAGCAAATAGTCATTATGTTCATCCACCGAAGGCGCATGCTGGCGATCTGGAGTCATAAGTCCCTACAACAATGATCAAAATAATAATTAAAATACATACATGGATATCATTATAAAATTCAATACAAACTATGAAAATAATAATTAAAGTTAAGTGATCTCTTTCATACCTCAGTCAGTGCTTTAGAACTAGCTACTGCTGCAGCTACTCTACGATCCAAAGTATCACGGACAGAAGGAGGATTCTCTGATGTCAAAAGTTGAAAATGAAACAAAAAAATTAAATTATGTAGTTATCAAGATTACATATATTTTTTACAACTCTACTAATGAGTAAATGATACCTCCGTGAAGGTTCCACTGCGTCCTCCGGTGTGCAGTGTTGAAGTTGAAGCTCTGACATTCAACTAGTGCACATGTACATGGAAAATTATAAGATAACCATTCATATAAGAACGTACTACTGACATGTTAATTATAATGCATTATCACATGTATACATGTGGACGCAATGGTGACCTCACAAACCTAGGTGAAAGAATGTAATCATCATGCCTCTGGATTTTGATCATAATTTTTCTAGTAATTTAGTCATTCATTCATTAATTAAATATGATCAAGTAAATCCAATTAATATGCAAATAAAGATACCTCAAGGAAAGTTGCACGATGCCCTTCCCTGTCTGTTGTGAACATCGATGGTCCACCAGTGCACATCTAATGCACATGCACAATAAGTTAGGATACAATTATTCATATAATTACATAATAATCAAATATGTTAATTAAATGTTTTATTCGATACATACTTGTGCAATTGATGATGATGTGTAAAAGGGGACATTAGGATCATTACCACTTCCACTGCCACCACCACCGCCACTGACACTCTTGCCCTAAATTTTCATCATAAACAATAGATACTAAATTAAATAGTTATTCTTTTATAAATGAAATATGATCAAAGCAATTTAATGAACTTGGAAATATTTACCTGTGTGTCAAAGCCAAATGTCATATTTAGAAAGTTATTAGTCATCAATCCAGAATCCTCTTACTCTCTCTCGCTAGTACCAAATGTGCACAAGCATCCACATGACCGACAAATATGCCCCCTTGAGGATTGACCATAGTCACCCTCAACTAAAGGAGTGGCACATTGAATGAGAGTCTGTGTCAGAGCACTAATCATGCCTAGTGTGTCTGCCTCTACATGTTCCTTCACAATGGAAGGAATAATAACATGATCCAATGGTGGCTTGCCACTAACAACCCTAGGTGCATTAGGGTCACGATGTGCCCCTGCTTGATCAAATGATGAACCCCCTCCTCTACCCTGAGAATCCAGCATGTCAAAATAATTTGGGACCTGCTTGAGTATAAACTCGTAATAGAGTTTCCTCAAGAAATATATAGGAACCTCATGATTGTTACAAGGAGGAGAATCAAAGACCATCCACTATCTCTCCCAAAAATTGTTTTTAATGTCTTCATTTATGCACCAATGAATTGGGAACCTCCTTGTTGTAGTTCTAAGAGTATTTACGTCCCCTGATTTTTTAAATAGCTGGCAAATGTCATCTTTTGTGATTTTTTTCTTTTTTATGTCTACCTAAGATAATTTATTTGCATAATATTGTTTTTGTTCTTCTATTTTATCCTATCATATATTAATTTGCCCACTAACTGCGCTTACGTGGGTCAAGATTGCTTCCAATGATTTTTCAATTCTTTCCCTTCCGGGATTTGTACCACTATAATCTTTTAACCTATTAATTAAAGATTCTAATTCTTTTTGCTCTCTTTCAATTTGGTTCAACAAATTTTGTTGTGTTCCAGGAGGAGGTTTCTCGATTGGTGGAGGCAATTGAGGTTCATTTTCTTCATTTCTTTCTTCATTCGGTTCTTCATTTGGTTCTTCATGAGGAGACGAAAGGTTTGGTGGAGGGAGATTATTTCTTCTTGACAATTAAAAAAACTACATTTTAAAATATTGATTACACAACAAATTTAAACAAAAACAAATTTGAACAAAACAAATTTAAACAAAAACAAATTGCGACAAAACTAAAATTTTAAAACAAATAAGAGGCATGATAAGTTGTAAAAACACTTACCTCTTCTCCCGGATCGAACTTGACGACTCCGCGGAGCCATTTAATCGATGAATGAACAATAATAATCGACTCACAAGCAACTATAATAGGGCGTGCACACTTTCAAATCTTCTCTAAGCTGAAAACATAGGTTTGAGAAAGAAAAATGAGCTCAAACCCACGTGCAGCAAAAATATATAACTTTTTACAAAGGGCGTACACCCTTTGGCTTGGGTTGCTCAAGCCTAAGGCTTGGGCAACCCAAGCCATAGGGCGTGCACCCTATAGGGTGCACACCCTTTAGTGCGTATGCACTATGCGCGATGGGGGGCCAAAAAGAAAAGTGGCAACTTTTTGGTCCCCCATCTTTGTGCACTTACCCCATTAGAATGAAACCTTGTTCAAAGGATTTAACATATGACTATTAAGTCAACCTCTGTTAAAAGGATTTTGACTGTTACAATGGTTAGAAAGTAGCAGCAATATTTATCTGAAAAATATACAACTCACTTTGCAAATATCAGATCCGATTCCATACACTAATGCTGGTTTACTGACTTTGAAACTTTGCCATCTCCATCTCTGATCTTCTTGGAACTTTTCTTCAAGAAACCATCACAATTCTCCTTCAGCCTTTTTTGCTTATACAATCAATAAAACTTTACTAATCTTCCAGCATTATCTGTTCACCCATGCACTTCCATATCCAAATGCTCAGGTTCCCTTTATACTTTCCTCAATTAGGTTAACTCATCTTATGCCACTCAATCTCATTTGTAGATCTTAGGGTTAGGTCAGATTCATTGAATCTACCCACTTCATGTTCTTTGACTCATTTTGTAGAATCATCTCAAATCTCTTAAAGATTTACAATAGAACATTTTAAAGTGCATTTAATGCTTTCAAACAATCAATAAATAAAGTCAACAAGGTTTACATAATCTAAGAATTCAACAATGTCGGCTCCAAAACTAAATTCTCTTCAAATATAAAATTGTTGATGCTCGGTCAATACTATGATCAACTACTCGGTCTTCATGTAGAAAGCTCAGTCATTACTAAAAATGTTTCCTTAGCTTACATTTTCATCCTCAACAATTAACTGTTGTTCGGTCGACACTAGAATTTTTCTTGGCATACACTAACTCGGTCGACACTAACATTACTCGACTTAAACATAATTTCCCCATTATTTTCTCGGTCAAGCCTACCAGTTTAGTCTTCAGTCTTACTAGTATAAACAATACATTGTGTCATCAATGTGCAACATAGTCGAGTACACTTTGTAGTATCATAATAACTCAACCTTTCCTTAGGTGCTATTGTTACCAACCTTGCCTACCCCTTAGGAACACTCAAATAGATATAGTACTTTCTTAAGTAGCAACAGTCTTACCAGTTAAGGTTTGACATCAATGACAATACAACAATTATTTCAATTGTAGTTTCCAACATTGTTTACATGCAAACTATGGTACATATAATAGGAATTCACTTTTTTGCACGATCAAATTTTTCTATAATTAATGTTTGAGTATTTGTATTCATTGATTTATTAAAATTGTGCATCAAAAAAAATAAATAAAAAATTATCCATTATATAAAGTGTTAGGATAATCTATCCTATACCCAGAACCCAGTCTCCAGACATCCACCAAAAGAGAGTTGTTATTAACACTAAATTGTATTGAACTGAGGTGAGAATAAACATACAAAGGCTCTGCTTAAATAGGCAAGAGTTGGTAGAAAGAAGGGATAGGTTTGAGACAAGTGTCTCAACCAGGAGGAGGTAGAGTTCTGATAGAACTCTATAACATCCTCTAAGATATGATAGAGTCCAAATTGGACTCAAAGTTATCTATCTAACTCATTTATGAGTTGACCTAAGTAAACTTAAATAAGGAGTAAATAATATTACTCCAACACCCCCCTTAAGTGCAACTTAGGGAGTAAAACAATGTAGTAGAGGGCTATATGGGTCCTGAGAAACAAAGACATATTAGGTACCCATGTACAACTACAAATAAATCTCTCATAAACTAAGAAAAGGAGAAACACCTAGTGGGAGAAAAATCCTCTCTAAAAGAGAGAACAAATAAATGCTAAAAAGCAATGAAAAAGGAAGGAAGGAGGACTCCTCAAGACCCCCCAAGGACTACTTCCTTCACCCCTAACATAGGTCGCAATTGAAGATATCGAGGAGATGCTAAAATTTTGGTGAATATATCTGCAACCTATTGCTTCGTAGGCAAATACTCCAAAGATACAACACCCTTTTGAATGAGTTGCCGAATGAAGTGCATGTGGATTTCAATGTGTTTGGTGCATTGATGTTCCACAGGGTTGCTAGAAATATGTATGGCACTCTGATTATCACACCAAAGAGTAGTGGGATGATTAACGGGGAAGCCAAACTTTGTCATCAATTTTCAAAGCCAAAGAATTTCTCTACTAGCTAAGATAGCTCCTTGATATTTAACTTCAATTGAGGATAATGCAATAGTAGTTTTCTTTTTACAAGACCAAGCAACTGGACCAGAACCAAGGTAGAAAACAAAGCCAGAGGTAGACTTTCGGTCATCAACATCACCAGCCCAATCTGAGTATGTAAAGCCCACAATCTTAATAGCACCTGATGTGTAGTGAATGCCAAACTATAGAGTGCCCTGAATGTACCACATAATGCGCTTAGCTACCTAAAAATGGTTCTCATGAGGATCTTGAGAGAACTGAGAGACCAGATTAACTGCAAAGGAAATATTAGGATGACTATGTGTCAGGTATAAAAGGCTACCAACTAACTACCTATATAGGGTAGCATCCACTGATGGAGTAGGGAAGTTGGTAGATAACACAACACCTGATTGAAAAGGAGTAGGGGCTGGCTTACAATCAGCCATTCCAAATCTTTGTAGCAAATCAAGAGCATATTTCTATTGGAAAATTGAAATACCTACAGAAGATTGATGAATTTGAAGACCAAGGAAATAATGCAACAAATCAAGGTCAGTCATATCAAATTTCTTCATCAAGGCTCTTTGAGTTTTCTCAATCATGGCTTGAGAACTCCCTGTGAGGATCAAGTCATCCACATAAAGAACAAGAATGATAAGATTTCCCCCATGCCCTTGAATGCAAACTGTAGGATAGGAATGACATCTAGTGAATCCAGAAGCAAGCAAAAAAATATCCATCTTCTCATACCAAGCTTGAGGAGCTTGTTTGAGACCATATAATGAACATCGAAGCCTACATACAAGTGAAGAATTACGTAAAAAACCTGGTGGTTGCTCCATATAGATCTCCTCTTTAAGATCACCATGCAGGAAGGCACTCTTCACATCTATCTGATACACTAACCAACCCTTTGATGCAGCAATAGAAAGTACAAGATGAATGGAATCCATCTTGGCAATGGGAGAAAAGGTCTCAGTATAGTCGATACCTTCTACTCGAGAAAACCCCTTAGTCACTAGATAGGCCTTATACTTATCAACAAAACCATCAGCTACAAATTTATTACGATACACCCATTTGCATCGAACTAGCTTTCTTCCCGTGGGAAGAGGAACCAAATCCCAAGTAGGATTCTTCATCAAAGAAAAATACTCCTCATCCATAGCATTATTCCATTCGGGTATACCTAAAGCACCTGAAAACTTATGAGGATCAGTAGAGACTGCATGACTCAAAAAACTGATACCTAAAGTTTAGGAACAAGTACGCTGAGTGGTTGTTGGATCACCTGCAAGAGGACCAGCTTCCTCAACAACTGTTTGAGCCCATAAAGGTCTACTAGGTGTAGGTGGAGGAGTAAAAGAAGATGGAGTAATGTCAACAACTAGATCAATACCATCTTTAGGAATGGTAGCACTAGAAGCATCGACAACATCCTCATCATCTGAAGGAAAGACATCCTCAGAAGAAGAACATGGAAGAAGAGAGGGAGGGGCTTGTGATGAAGAATCCTACTGAGTAAAGGATTCATCAAACTGAACATCATGATAAAAATGAACCTCTTGAGTGATAGGATCAAAAAAGCGATATCCCTTCACATCCTCACAATAGCCAACAAATATGAATCATTGAATTTTATTCTCCATTGCTTTGCACTGATTATCAGGAATGAATGTCCAGGCATCACTAAAAATACTTTGAAATGGGATACTTGGGGCTTGACATGAGACCAAGCCTCTTAAGGAGTTTTATTCAGTATTGCCTTATGAGGCATACAATTCTGAATATAATTTGCACAATTGATAGCCTCTATCTAAAATGTTCGAGCCATGGATCGAGAATGAAGCATGCAATTGGCCATTTCCTATAAGGTTCTATTCTTCTACTCAGCCACACCATTTTGCTGAGGAGTGTATGGCACTGTATGTTGATGAAGAATACCTTGAGTATGGTAGAATTATTTGAATGCTTGATTGACATACTCCCCCCCATTATCTGTGTAGATCTTCTAGAGGGAATATCCTGATTGCTTCTCCATAAATGCAAGAAAGGTCATGAAGTGTTGAAGGACCTCATTCTTGTACTTTAAAAAGTACACCCACATGCACCTATAGAAGTCATCAATTAAGGTGAGCACATACTTGGCCCCTAAAAATGAAGGAGTTGGAAATGACATGAGGTCACTATGTACCAACTGAAGGGGAGCTGAAGCTCATGTGGCCATACCCTTAGGAAAGGGATCTCGATGATGCTTTCCAAGAACACAACCTGAACAAACTCCATCTAAAGAATAGATATGAGGTAGACTAATGACCAAGTTTAGTGTGCTCATTTGTTGGAGATATCTATAATTCAAGTGTCCAAACCTTTCATGCCAAAGCTTTCTTGTAGAATCTGCATGAGAAATAAGGGATGATCCTGATGAAGAATCAAATCCATCAAACCTATACAAGTGGGCTGCATGATCAACTGTGCCTATAGCAATGACCTTTCCAGGATTCTACATCTCTATAATAGTCACATTAGTAGGAGAAAACTCAACAATTTTTCCATCACCATGATTGCAAATTTGATAGATGGAAAGAAGATTCTATGAAATATTAGGAACAAAAAGAACATCATTAATGCTACCATCGTGCATCTTAACTAACCCTATCCCTAGAACTAGAATCTATGATGAGTTCCCAATTGTAATATGTGAAGTAGAACTATTAGAAAGAGAATCAAGAAGATCAACAGAATGAGTCACGTGATGTGAAGCACCGAAATCAAGAATCCAACTGGAACTTGTAGAAGATGAAGCCTTAGTTGAGAAGGCTTGTCCTTTGCCTAAGGAAGAAGAATTAGGCACTGTAATGTTGAGCATCTTCATAGCTTCTTCTAATGATGCTAGCCTTTGAGAGTATGGCATGTCATTAGACTTAGATTTACCCTGAAAAGAAGTATTCTCTTGTCTCTTCTTATACATAGAAGATGAGCCTCTCGAGTTAGGAGGAGGAGAAGGAGAAGGACGCTTAGAATTTTTATCATTATTCACCTTAGGCTTATAGGGAGGCCTATAAGGAGGCTTACCTCCTAGAGATGAATCTATCTATGGCTTCTTCTTATACTTACCCTTTCCTTTAGGAGATTGAGCCATCAATGCATGACACCTAGGAAGAGCATCCATCTAAATTAACTTGGCTTGCTCCCTAGTTAACCTATCACAAAAGTCCACAAATGAGGGCATCTTATGATCATCTCCCATAGCATCCATAGTAGAATAGAAGGTAGAGGAAAACACTTGGAAGGGACCTCTAAGCTTAGACAAGATCAAGAAAATACACTCCTTATCTTCTTTGGCATGACCACAACCTTTCAATTGAGACAAAATTGACTTGAACTATGCAAGGAAATCTTGAATAGAGGGAAATGGATCTGGGAAAAGAGAAGTGAGATTGGCTTCAAGCTGCAAGATTTTGAATTGGTTGACCTTACCATACAACCCTGCAAGCCTATCCCATACTTCTTTTGGTGTTGTACACTCAGCAATGTGAAACAACAAGTTATCTGACACATGAAGACTGATGAGTCCTTTTGCCTTATCCATTTTGTTTCTATGAACAAACTACTCAAATGATTTTGTGACCTTGGGTTGGTCAGCTTGCAATAGCTGCCAAAGGCCTTGAGACTGCAACAATTGCATCATTTTGAGCTTCCATGTGTGATAGTTATGTGGGGTGAGAAACTCAATCCTAGGGTCTGACATATTGTAAGGGTACACAAAGGATAAATATGCAAAATACACCCCCTCAGAATAGATACAAACTGATTTTACAATTCTCAAATGATAATTGTTCCCATAGACAACCTAAACAACTTGTAACTTCAAAGTAGTAAAGGTAGCATTAATGACAAAATTTTCAAAAAAAAAACCTTCTACAGGGTAGGATTAATGACAACATGGAAGATGTAGAAGGTGTTTGATTGTGAGCCTCCCAAATAGGTACATGTCACCAAATGGTCCACCGAGCATTGGAAGTGTCGACCAGTCATAAAAGGTGCACAATCATGCTTCATGGTATATCAATCATGCTTCTCTACTCAGAGGAAATAAAGATACCAACTAGAATATTATAAGCACCATGTACTAATATTAGTGCAAGCTCTAAATGAGTAATGCCTCCATAAAGCAACCATGAGCTTTAATAAGTCAGCAACACATTGATTGAATCAAACTATGGCACATCTCAATATATTAATCAAAATTCCTACCAAGGGGCCCAACATGAAAAGGTGAGAAATCTCCACCCAGATGTGACCATCCATTGTCGATGGGAATTAATGGAATTGTGGGTCCTCTAAGGCAACTCGTAGTTAGATCCACCGATCTAGCACAGCTGCTTCCACTAGTTCACGCAAGTGACCAATATCCACTAATGTGATAGCTGCACAGGAAAAAGTTGGCTTTAAATATAAATACCCATCAAGAAAAGATTTCAAAGCCACTTAATTCATAGAGCTATCGAAAACATAAATGTGGTCCTCATATGATGCAGGAACAGACTAACCACTTGCTGGCTCAACCAGTACAAAGACAACAACAATATCTTTGTTACTTATGTGCACCAACCAAACAAGTTTAGATGCCAATGACCAAGCACTAATGTGAGATTACAATCTTCATGCAGAAGTCATAGAGAATTCAATGAAAAAATTTGGTCCATAATGCACACACCACCAACAAACTACTCAAGACAACACTATATGCCAGCCAAAGAAAAAATTGCTAAAGCAATGCATGTGCAATTTGGAAATTGTGGAAGAAGCCACTGCCGCAAAGAAAGTATGGGCCTTTTACTATTTGCTAGCCACAGTGAAATACTTTTTGAACAAGAATAGAGAGCTCAAAGCTACATCGAAGTTCCTATGGCAGCTCCTCTGTAGATTGTGTGGGAGATCACCAGCGACTTCTGTGCAAGGAATAAATGGCATCTTGGCAAGGATGTGTGCGAAAGAGTGGAGGGCATGCCATAGAATGGCCATGGCTACTACAGTAGGTCGTCAAAAACCTCACCAAGCCATCTTCCATCCATTAACAATCCAAAGAAGTGGCGGAGGTGTTTCCCATCGAAGAAACAATGGTAGAAGGAGGAATTAATATGAAAGGCGTCAACATTGCAGGGCATCCACTATACTTGGTTGCACACCACTAGCAGATTCTTGCCATCGACTTAATCCTAGACCATTGCTCACCCTCTAGTGTCGTTGAGATGGATTTTTTGTAGTGACCAATACAAGGCAATGCGCCATGTCATGGAGAATGCATAGCTCTTCTACAATCCTTTGATGCAAGTCGCCACCACTAAATGCATAGTGGATCATTGATTAGAAAAGTAAATAGGTGAGCCAGATCTTTAATCATCACAAATCAATAGCCAACCTCCATCGGTCACCACGCTTGTAAGATCAGGAGTAGTGGCAAGTCAGATAACTGTCACTATAGTATAAGGATGAGCCTTCAACTAGAAACTAAGATTGACCAAATGAAAACAACCAAGCCAATAGCCATATTGATGTGAGAAATTTCTTTATGGAAAAAGTAGACATGGCTCATAAAGAAAATGTGTAGCTTCTCTAGAATAGAAAGACTCACTACGATTAGCTATAAAGCCATTTATCTGACACTAGATACGTTGGGCATGCACACACCAGTAGTTTGAAAACTCATAAAAAACAATTCTACAAATACACTAGTTTACTACTAAGAGAAACTAGGGCCCTCAAAAAAAATGTGAAAACTCTCTAAACTAGAAAGAGATGTAGGACTACTGCTCTAATACCATGTTAGGATAATCTATCCTATACCCAAAACCCAGTCTCCAGACATCCACCGGAAGAGAGCTATTATGATCAACACTAAATTGTATTGAACTGAGGTGAGAATAAACATACAAAGGCTCTACTTAAATAGGCAAGAGCTGGTAGAAAGAAAGGATAGGTTTGAGACAAGTGTCTCAACTAAGAGGAGGTAGAGTTCTGATAGAACTCTACAATATCCTCTAAGATATGATAGAGTCCAAATTGGACTCAAAGTTATCTAACTCATTTATGAGTTGACCTAAGTAAACTTAAATAAGGAGTAAATAATATTACTGCAACATAAAGCACACAATGAAAGTTCAGAAGAGAAAATATTTTATTCTTAAGGTCAAGGTCAATATAGCGTATTCATATTTTGGTGGGATCTAGATTGTGATTTGCAAGTGAATAATACTTGATCAACATAGTGTATAATAAAAAAGAGGCACCTACAATACAAAAAGTTATAATAAAAAGCAACACTTACAAAAAAAAAGTTTAAGGTTATTGTGTAGGAACTATAGTGGAGGGCTCAACTATTAAACATTGATTAAACCAAGTATGCTCAACCAATCACCATTCAACATTATTCAACATTTGTAGAGATTTATTTTCTATTGCATAGTTTTTTAGGTAAATATTAGTTTTAATTTTTTTTAGCATTCTGTTGATGTCCTATGTCTCAGTTGTAGCATAGTACAAAGGGTTGCAAAAAGAGTTTTAGATTTACAATGAAAGAGAACACACATGCATTGTATATTTTGTGCAGAACATTAGGTAGTCATTGCAACGTATGTGTAGACCATAGATAAAAATATGTTGTTGTTTGAGGTTTCACTAGGAATTTGGTTTTCTCATGTTTAAAAACTTGCTAACCCTGCAAACACTGGTTAATTAATGCCAAATTTAGGAGTTTCATTGATGAATGTGTCAAGGGATTTGTGGGTACTATAAGGGAAGTTTATCTATACAAAACTATAGATATTAATTTGACACTAGGGCTACATGAATTAAAGTATCTTCTATCCAACTAACATAATTAATATTTAGCAAACAAAATTGGTAGCAATGGATTATATACTAATCAAGTACATAGGTCGTAGATTTGAGTTGGAAGAATCACCAAGGTGGAAGACACTATAAATATTGGCTCCAAAATCACAGGCAAGTGTGTGTATTAGAAAAGAAGTAAATTGTCACATTCTTGATTGATTTCCTACTTCACTAGTGATGGTGTACATCGAAAAGAAGGCTTTAAATTTTTATCAAATTATTTAATAAATATAGTTTTCAATTATATGCGAATATACTCTTAATGTTCTATTTACAAAGGAATTGTCAAAATATTTAGCTAAAAATATTCTTGTTATTGATTCTCTTTCGAGAAAACTATTGGCAACAAATTATATTTGATCTTGTTCTATTTTTCACTTTTTCATTTAGAAAATTTAACTGTAAATTAAGCCAAAATTGGAAATGTCTAAATTCTCTATTACTTTTAGGAGAAATTGTGATAGATAAATTAATTTAGAATATAATATAATGAATTTAGTGGTAACCGGGGAAGTTAGAAGTGAAATTATTTTCCTAGAGAAGGTGGGTGCAAATGTTTCCCCTTTCCTTTGAATACTGTAGCCTGCATATATATCATCTAAATTATTTCCATGGTTGTGTCATTTAATTTTAGTTAATGATAATGTATCATCTTAAAATGGAAGCACTTCCATGATAAGAGAATTTAGCCCTCCAAGTAAGTGGTTTGGGGTCATGTTAAGTGCCTTGATCAAGTCTTTGCATGTATTTGGCTTTCTCCCCACTTTCCACTTCTTTCTGGCACTTGATTTCTTCATTCTAGGTGAAATTAGGGTTAGCATCTCGAGGATTCTACTTAATTTCCCTCTTCCATGGCTCTATTTTCTAGGTAGGATTCAAAAATAGGTCTTCTTGGCTTTCATCATAGTCATCATAGGATTTTATGTCTATCCTTGGCATTCGGTCCCTGTCTGATATCATTTTTAGGTTTCTGGGCATCCCCGGGACCTGCTGACTTGGCTCTAACTGAATCTGGGCCTAGGGTCAAATTCGAGGTTGATCTTGACTAGGTCAGGATCAAGGTCAAACTTGACTAGGTCAAGATCAAGGTCAAACTTGACTAGGTCAGGTCCAACCTCAATTTTCCCCCCCTAATTCAAATTTCTAGAATCTTGGATTTTCGTGCATTGGGCTTTCAGGATATTTATTTTCCTGCCTTCGAGTTGGCCATTTCGGGTTTTGAGATGGTAAATCCTTTAATTGCATTTAATCTACATATATTTTCTAAAGGTTAGGACCTAATTGGGATTTAATTCTCCAAGGTGGTCCCTCTAGAGGATTGTGCCCTAGTTCACTATAAAAGGAGGCCTTCCTCTCTCATTTTCACAACACATCTCAAGAAATTTCATGAGCAAGCTCTCAAGTGAAAGCAAGTGAATTCAAGAATTCAAGCATTCAAGTGTTCAAGCATCCATCCATAAAGGAGATCCATTGTTAGCTATTGAAGGATTCAATCTCTTTGGAGCCCCCTTTGATGATCCATCCTTCCACATTCATTCAAGCCTTCTAATATGAAAAGATCAAGTCACGATTGGTGTTGAAGATCAAATTTCATTGATTGGAGACATCCTACATTCATCTTACATCCATTGAATCATTTCTACTTGTGGATTTGAGGATTCAAATCCTCTACAAGGACTTCAACATAAGCGAGGTGATTTGTTTCAATTACTTTGTTTATGCACACTATATTTCAATTCAATTTCAAGGTTAATTCCAAAATTGGGGTTTGACTAAGGCAAACCCCCCATACAACAAAAACCCCCATTTTCTTGTAGGTATAGGTGTGGAATTTCAGATCTGAGAGAGAATTCAGATACCCTTTTGGAAAACTTTCGAGATCTACGAACAGAATTCGAATCGGACTTCAAATAAAGAATGTAGTATTTGACCTTTTATGAGGGTCAAACCCAACCTAAGCTCATCTTGGAGAAATATTTCTAGGTTTTCTCTGTCTCGGCATTTCTAGTCTAGATTAAGTTTTAGAATTACCTGAAAGTACACACAAACATTAGAATTTGATATTTTCTAGATCTGCCCTAATTTGAGGTTAGTATTTCAATTATTTCATATTCCAAGCATAATTTCATTCATAGGGAAATATTGGATTTACTCTCTCTCTCTCTCTCTTCCATATTCCTCATAAATTGATTTGATTATGTATTAACCTCTTGGTTGATCAAATTGGATCTATTCTTTGGGAATTTGGGTTTGAGAATAGATCTCATATTTCCCCCTTCCCTTTACATTTGAATAGATTTGAATCCATTTTAACCCTATTCATTTTGGTGAACCCGCCTAGCTTACTCTCTTTCTTTTTTGGTGTTAGATTCCTCTCTATTCTTATTATGGAATTGCATGCCTTATTGTGCTCTCCTTTTATCTTGTTAGTATTATATTTTTCCTTTGTGTTAGATCTTGCATGCTAATTAGATTTCATATTCATGCTTTATGTGTCTTTAGTTTAGTTCATTTGCATTACATTGGTTTATGAGCTTTACTACCACTAGTCCTACTTATAATATTCTGGTTAGAAGAAGTCATAGACTCATGGGTGCCTTTGATCCTGAATCTTCCTCTCCTTTTGTTAGGATCCCAGATGATAACTTGATTATTCATGATTCCAATCCTACTATGGAGAAAAAATCTTCTCACTCATCTCATGATGAGGATGACGCTTTAAGAGTTCCTCCTGAGCAAGTCCAAAAACTTTCCACTGAACTTGATAAAATGGGTAATTGGCTTCTTCAAGAGAACCATAATCAAGATTCCATTCAAGCTATATAGCTCTTAAGAAAGTTCTCTGTGATAATGATCAAGGTGTTAACCTCTTGCATGGTATTACTCACCTTGTGCATTCAAATGTTAAACCTTTAGTTCAAGAAGCTCAAGATTTAGGGTTGATTCCTCCTATCATTAGTGTTGAACCTCCTTCTAATCCTTTACCTAGTATTCCTATCTATACTCCTCCTTTGGTGATTGTGATAGTTCCCTCTATTCCTATGAGTGTTCCTCCTGTGTCCCTTCCTACATCACAACCTTCATATCATAATGTTCCTTTTACTTATTCCAATCTGCTTCCAACTGTAGTTCATGGTGTTCCTCCAGTTGTGTCTTCTATTCCTGTAGCTTCTTACACTTTACCTAGTGTGTCTAATGTTTCTACTCCTCTTATTTCCTCTAATGATTCAACAATCATCAGTTTGGCTCAGACTGTCTCATCCTTATGACAACAACTTGCTTCTTTAACTCAAAACAAGTTTAGTATTGCTACATGTGACATGGGAAGTCCCTTGTCTTGAGACATCATTTGTACTCCTATTCCTCAGCAAGGTGAGATGCCTCGTCTTGAGAATTATAATGGAAAAGGAGATCTTGTTCATCATGTTAAAATATTCCAAATCCTTTGTAGTGATTATGCTCATGACCATAGGATTTTAGCCAAACTGTTTGCTAGAACTTTCCATGATAAGGCCTTACAATGGTATTGTTCCTTGCCTCCTTATTCTATTGATTCCTTTCCTCAACTTTCTAATGCCTTTATTCAACAATTTCAAAATAATATTGGCCCGCAAGTGTCTTTGACTGATTTGATGCATTGTAAACAAAGTGCTAAGGAAAAATTGACTGAATTTATTGGTAGATTTAAGCATTTGTATGCTTAGATTTCCTATCCTATTCTTGATATTGATATTCAATGTATGTTTATTTAAAATTTGCAAAAGGATATTAGAGATAAGATTCTGCTTACTAAATTTACCTCTTTTCAACAACTTTGTGCAACACTTCATCATTATCAATTACAAGTGAGTCAATTTGAGAGCAACACTCCAATGGCTCCTGTTCTAGTTGATAAGAGTGATGCTACTCCTAATCCAAACAAGTTTAAAAAATTCAACAACTATGTCAAGATAAACAAATAAGCGAATGTAGTTGCTGATCAAGTTGCTGTTGCATCTCACAATGCCACTTCTGCATCCACTTCTTTTCGATTAAATCATGTGTTTACTCCTCTTTTTGAATCTTTACATGCTATTATGAATAGGTTGTTAGCTGGTAATATGATTACTTTACCTCCTATTCAACCTCTTTTACCTGCTACGATTGCATCTAAATATTTTGATCAAAATGTTTTTTGCCAATATCATTGTCAGAATGGTCATGATATTGAGAAATGTTATTCTTTAAAACATAAGGTTCAAGATCTAATTGATTCTAAGGCTTTATCTATTCATAATATGGATAGTAGTGGGAATAAATCTGTCTCTCCTCCTAATCAGAACCTTCAAATTTATACGAACCCTTTACCTACGCATGATACTAATACTATTGCTCAACCATTTGCTATGGAAATAGTGTATGATTCAAATATGGATGATTTCAATCATGTTGTTAATCAAGTGGAGCATGTTGATCAATCTATATCTCCACCTCAACCTCAACTTCAACCTCAACCTCAACTTCAACCTCAACCTCAGATTCAACCTCAAGTCCAATCTCAACCTCGACCAAAACCTAAACCTAAAATGAAAACTCAACCTAAACCTTGACAACAATCTAAGAATAAGAGACCTTGGGAACTCTTAATTACCTTTGATGACTTTGAGACTATTAAAGTTCCCGATGGTCCCCTTTACATTGCTACTAGGATTGCTCAGAAACCTACTCGTAGTTGTCTTGTTGATCCTACATCCTTAGTCAATGTTATCACTAAAGAAAATATTTTTATGAAAAGCTTACAACGTGAATTTTATGATACATCAGATGTGTGGATTCAAACTTGCAATGGTTTTCTTTATCCATCCTTTGGTTCTATTACTTTACCGGTTGAACTTTGTGGAAAAATTGTGAACACTATCTTTGTTGTTGTTCCTACTTCTGATCAATTTCAAGTTAAGCTAGGTTTGCCTTGGTTAACTAACATACATGCTGTCACTTCACCTATCCATAAGTGTCTTAAGTTCATTCATGATGAAGAAGTGAAGATGATTAATCATAGTCTATATCAATCTTCTAGGCCTAGAGATTGTGCTGCTCTAGATTTCTTTTGGCCTTCATTACCTAATTCATGTCCTCCTCGACCTGATAATCTTTTTTGATCATATCAAGCTTATAAATATCATAAAATTCTTGAATTAAGTTCACCTCCTAGGGATCTTAATCATGGTCTTTTACGTACACCTTCTATACCTCCTTTAACTATGACTTCTAGCTTTGTTAATCAAGTTCCTTCTACTGAACCTATCAAAGATCTTGTGATTGTTTCTCCTATGGTTAATAATCCTATTGATCTTCCTAAAGAACCTATGAAGGATCCTATGATTGTTCCTCCTAGTTCTCAACCTATTTCAAGTAAGTCAAAATGTAATCAATCTGCTAATGAACATCGTAAAAAGCATCATTCTCATGCTAAAGCTCAAAGATCTTTACCTTCTACGGATAAACCTATGCATAATGTAGTAGAACAGATTGTTACTAATAATGATGTTCACATGCATGATTATGATGATTCTATTTGTATCTTAGATTCTATTTTGATTAATTTGGATGAAGAAGATACTCTTGATGATACTGATGATGTTAATGATGAATATGAAACTATTGACATTGACATTGATTTACCTAATATGCTTTCATCACAATTAACTCTTACACCTAGTGTCAAACATAGTGATTCTCAAGAGGATTCTTGTTTGAAACTGACTATCATTCCTATTATGTTGGATATAGTCCCTCTTGCGAGTTACCCACTTTCCCTAAATGATATACAATGAGATGGGGAAAGTAGGCGACACACTTGATTGCTTTGTCCTTTATGGTAGCTTTGTTGCATGTTTTGCTATTGTACTATGCCTCTCCTGTAATGTGATTGCTAAATGTTGTTAGATTCTTTTATATGATCCTTGTTACTCATTCGGTACAAGGTGATAAAGGAATCGAAACTATTGTTCAAATTCTTCTATATGTATCTCTATTCCTCTATGCATTGTTCAATGTTATGTTGTAATTGTGCTATTGTTCATAAATGTTTCCTTGTGTAATCTACTTGGATTCAAGATATGGTAGCACTAATTCTTTTTGGTCTCCATGTCATGGTCTAAAAAGATTCTCCTTCGTATATCTTATGTGATCTTTCCTCCTTTGTGATTGTAGTTCTACTTTCTTTGGGGAATGATGTCAATTCATTTGCAATAATATCATATATATATTATCTTATGATCATATTGACCCCACGGTAGGTAGATCCCTTCTGTGTTCTCTATATGTTTCTGTGATATTTCCTTGATTTGTCTTCATCTGGGGGCATCTTGATGTGGAAACGTAATCAGTGGAGTTGTTTATGTTTCCATTAAAGCCATTGCTCCTGTTAAAGTGTCAGCAATGACTTTAATGTGGGGGCATACGCTCTGCTCACCTATTGCACACACACACTTTTCAATACATATATATTTTTTTTTCGATACTTTTTCCCTTTTTGGATTAGTAATTAATCCTTAAAGCATGGGTTTATATTTTAGGATCTCTTGATCCCTCTAGTTTCAAATATACATATATTTTGGTCCCTTAAGGTCGGAAGTGTCCTTAAGACTGGATCTCTTTTGTTTTTTGGTTTTATTCTTATGGAATAGAATATTACTAAGGATGAATCCTTGATGGGTTGACTAGTGAGTAGCCACATTCACTAGGTGGTTCAATTCCATCTTTCCAGTTGTGCCATTTTCCTATGTGGTTCACAATGGGACATAAGTTCTCATTGGGTGAGGTAATCACACCTTCTTTCTCTCTCTAGAGATGTCTCTCTTATTGTGATCTAGGAGTTGATGAAGACTTGAGTCCTTAGGGGCTTAGGGTTTCTCTTTGTCCCTTGGATTACAATAAGATTATCTTTTCATTCTGATCTCCTTTACCAAGAGTTTGCATCGAGTCCATACTCTTGCTAAAGTGGGGGCTTAATGTATTGTCTTAAAATGGAAGCACTTCCATGATAAGAGTGTTTATCCCTTTGAGTAAGTGGTTTGGGGTCATGTTAAGTGCCTTGATCAGGTCTTTGCATGTATTTGGCTTTCTCCCCACTTTCCACTTCTTTCTGGCACTTGATTTCTTCATTCTAGGTGAAATTAGGGTTAGGATCTTGAGGATTCTCCTTAATTTCCCTCTTTTGTGGCTCTATTTTTTAGGTAGGATTTAGAAATAGGTCCTCATGGATTTCATCATAGTCATCATATGATTTTATGTCTATCCCTAGCATTCTGTCCCTATTTGATATCATTTCTAGGTTTCTGGGCATCCCCGAGACCTGCTGACCTGGCTCTGAGTGAATCTAGGCCCAGGGTCAAATTCGAGGTTGATCCTAACTAGGTCAGGATCAAGCTCAAACCTAACTAGGTCAGGATTGAGGCCGAACCTGACTAGGTTAGGATTGAGGTCGAACCTGACTAGATTAGGTCCAACCTCAATTTTGCCCCCCTCATTCAAATTTCCAGAATCCTAGATTTTTGGGCATTGGGCTTTCGGGATATTTATTTTCCCACCTCTGGGTTGGCCATTTCGGGTTTTAGGATGGTAAATCCTTTAATTGTATTTAATCTAGGTATATTTTCTAAAGGTTAGGACCTAATTGGGATTTAATTCTCCAAGGTGGCCGCTCTAGAGGATTGTGCCCTAGTTCACTATAAAAGGAGGCCTTCCTCTCTCATTTTCACAACACATCTCAAGCAATTTCATGAGTGAGCTCTTAAGTGCAAGCAAGTGAATTCAAGCATTCAAGAAAGTTTTCAAGCATTCAAGTTTGCAAGCATCCATCCATCAAGGAGATCCATTGTTAGCTATTGAAGGATTCAATCTCTTTGGAGCCCCCTTTGATGATCCATCCTTCCACATTCATTCAAGCCTTCTCATATGAAAAGATCAAGTCAAGATTGGTGTTGAAGATCAAATGCCATCGATTAGAGACATCCTACATTCATCCTACATCCATTGAAGCATTCCTACGTTTGGATTTGAGGATTCAAATCCTCTACAAGGACTTCAACATAAGCGAGGTGATTTGTTTCAATTACTTTGTTTATGCACACTATATTTCAATTCAATTTCAAGGTTAATTCCAAAATTGGGGTTTGACCAAGGCAAACCCCCCATACAACAAAAACCCTGATTTTCTTGCAAGTACATGTGTAGAATTTTAGATTTGAGAGTGAATTTGGATGCCCTTTTTAGCAAACTTTCGAGATCTGCGAACAAAATTTGAATCGGACTTCAAATAAAGAATGTAGTATTTGACCTTTTATGAGGGTCAAACCTGACCTGAGCTCATCTTGGAGAAATATTTCTTGGTTTTCTCTATCTCGGCATTTCCAGTCCATAACAGGTTTCAGAATTGCTTGAAAGTACACACAGACATAAGAATTTGACATTTTCTAGATTTGCCCTAATTTGAGGTTAGTATTTCAATTATTTCATATTCCAAGCATAATTTCATTCATAGGGAAATATTGGATTTACTCTCTCTCTCTCTCTCTCTCTCTCTCTCTCTCTCTCTCTTCCATATTCCTCATAAATTGATTCGATTGTGTATTAACCTCTTGGTTGATCAAATTGGATCTATTCTTTGAGAATTTGGGTTTGAGAATAGATCTCATATTTCCCCCTTCCCTTTACATTTGAATAGAGTTGAATCCATTTTAACCCTATTCAGATAATACTATTTTCCTCTTCTTTATTTTAGTATTTATGAAATAATGCACCTATTTCCCTACTTCATTGAGGGGCCTATACTCTCAAAGTCTTCGGTTGAGACTCATTATTGTTAAAGATACAAAAATTAGCTCCACTTTCTGTGTCCCCCTACCCTGTAAGATGCAAGAACATAGTAAGATTTAAACACGAAGAGAAAAAAAAGAGATATTTCATTGTCTTCCTTATACAGGCTTACAAAACATGCACTAATTTGAGAACACAACATAAAAACATGACACAACACATACTTAGAGTTTTTTTTATGAAGACTTTACCATTTAGCCTTCATTAATGTTTGAATAATCTATTATGATTTGTTGTTGCTCACTTTTAAGGTCTCAATATTATTTTACTTATTTGTGTTACCTTTGTTGGACTGAATGTTCTAATTTCCCTTTGTATTATACTTATTGGTCTTCCTATTATTATTCTTCTTGGTGTTCCCATTGATCTTCTAATCATCTACATTGTAAATATTGTTCTTATTTCCCGTGTTGTTATTGAAATTTGATTGTCTCCTTTGTTTTGCATACTAATGAATGTGCATTACATGGTATAAGCTCATTGAATCATATTGACAACATTATCTTAACCTGCTCATAACACAAAACAAAAGCTTTAAAATAAACAACGTATGCAAATAACAAGATTTTATTTCATCTTAAATATGATTTCAAAGTGTGTATTTAGTGGAAAGTTCAACACTAAAAACATAAATTATTGATGATTTTAAAAATTTGTTTATGATTTTCACTTTTTAATAGAATAATCTAATTCAAATTTTAAACATTATATTACACAAATAAAAGCAAGGATGAGCACTAAAAGGAAAATTTTTTATTTTAAAATATCTATAAAATAAGGTATTTATTACATACCATAGAACTTTATTATATTGTATAAGAGTTTCTTAAACCAAAGTTGTAATGTGGGAAATGGTTATCAAGGGTAGATCCCCACTTCCCATATACATTGGAATACAAAACCTCACCCTTAGACCAAATTTGATTAGCAAAACCCAAAACGATGAAGGGGTACTAATGCATGATCTAGCAAAAGGGGAAATCTAGTTTTAAGATTTGTATTCTCTGTACAGATAGAAATGTATGTATATGCAAGGTAAAGTATAACAAATACTTATGCAATGACAAGATAAATGATAAAAAACAAAAAATGATATTAGATATGATTTATTGGAGTAAAATGAAAGATGAAAAGAAGAAGATTAAACTCACCTTGAGGGCTAGAAGAGGACAAATCTAAAATTGACCATCAGAAACTTGTCAAAATTAGGAGCCATTCTGGATCTGGAGTCCTGAGACCTATAACTCTTGACTATGAATTTTGTAGCTTTCCAAGACAATGTCTACTAAAGTTGACTTGTTCCCAGAAAGTCAACTTGTTCCTAGAAGAGAAAGAACTAATGGAATTTTTGAAGGATCAATCTTTGGTTTAAAATCTATGAAAATCTGGATATGTAGCTTCGCCACTTATTCCTACACACACAAAATAGGGGAAATTTTTTGTTGAAAGGGGCTTGCCTTGGTCAAGCCCCTGTATAGGAATTAATCTTGAAAGGAAAATATTTAAAGCATATAAAGACAAGATAAACGTAAGTATTCACAATAATTTTCCAACCCTCATAGATGGATGAAAATCCAATAAACCCATGAAGATGTATAGATTCTTTCTTGAGATGTGTTGTAGAATCAAGAATGTCTTCACAATTGCAATTGATTTACACTTTCCAAATCCTTAGATCTTGAATGAATGTATGATTGATCACTTCAATGGAGAAGAAGAGGAAAAAATGTAGGATGTGGATTTTCTTTCTTGTTGGAGAATTCCTCTACATAGCCACCATGGAAGAGAGAAACTTTCTTCAAATGAGAGAATATTATATTTGAATGGATCTTGAATGGAATAAAACTTGGAGATCTTGAATTGGAAGCATTGTCTTCAATTTTTGAATCCAAAAGAGCACTTGAAATCACCAAGAGTTTCTTGCACATAGACATGATTTCTAGTAATTTGAGATATGAAAATGAGGAGCTTACATGTCCTTTTAGACTCAATTCAGGATCCAAAATTGATAGAGTGAAAATCATCAAGAGCGGGAAAAGAAACACCCCTACATTGACCCCAGAGCCCACTAAAAAGAAACCCCTGAGGAATAGGTTTAATTTGACCTATTCCCTAGGAGGAAAACTTATAAAATGACCTTTAGATGGAGGAAGTTTAAGGATATTGTGGGAAGAAAAGATAAGATAAGTGGGAAATCAAGAATAAATGCATATGGATCTAGGAGAATCATTAAAGTGGGGCCACCTAATGGGTCATAGAGATTTCAAATAAATGGGTGCTAAATTTTTTGAATGGTACATTTATACCCCACTTTAGTGAGAGTATGAGGAAAACTCATACTCATAGTAAAGTAGATTAAATGTATAAGATGATCTCATCAAGGTTAAGGAGACAAGAAATCATCAAGCCCTTGAGTTGTTTAAGTCCTCATCAAATCCAAAAGTAAGATAAGAGAGACATTGCTTGAAAATAAAGTTTGATAACCTAAGCCTAGTAAACTTGTGTGTCTTACAATGAACCACACAAATAAAGTGCGAAAAAAGATGGCATTGAAATTTCTAGCAGGTTTATGTGTCGTGCTAGTCAATCCATCAAGGATATGTCCTTAAAGAAAGTGCATCCAATAAGGGATCCAACAAAGGAATGACCTATCCTAAGGGAAGATAAGATTCCTTAGGGGACGGAAAAGAAAAGGAGGATCTATCCTTAAGGAAAGTGTATCCATGAGGGACCCAAAAAAAGGTATTCTATTCTAGGTGAACCCACAATAGTGGGTTACACTTTTTTGCCTGAATGAACACTGAACTCTACATTTTGAAAAAAAATTTCAGATTCAGATGCATATTGTCGTTAAACTATTTGAAATCAAAAGATGAAATAAATTAGAGTCTTTTAGGATTTCTTTACTAGATTCTAAATATATTTTTTATTTCTATTTTTTAATTTATTTGAATGGTTTTTTCTTTCTCCCACGGAAACTAGTGTATTGTAGAAAACATCATTTTCAAAGAGTTACTTGGTTTTCATAGAGGATAAATTATTTTCTAAAATAGATATCAATGTGCTTCTTTCAAATTTATATTTGTAACATCCATACAAAGGGCATTCAATTTATTTGGTGACACTATCACAATTATTGCATATTTTATTAATGTTTGAAGTTGACTAAACTATAATTTTGACATACCTTGACTACATAGCTTATAACATGTCATGTATTTGTCCAATTTCATTTTTTTTATAGAAAGATAACTTCAATACCTAGGGCATAGATATTTTTTATAATTTTTTTTCTCTCATTTATTATTTTTCCATAAGCATCAAACATAGAGGTAGCCATACAATGAAATATCAGTGTTTAGTAAAACTAAAAATACAAAGTCATAATAAACTTAATATATATTGACATTATAATCACTGGAAATATTTTTCTTAGTAGTAACTTACTACATTGATAGGTTTGTCAAATGGATTCATTTGATCTGCCAAAAGATAAATTCAAAGTTATTTTTTGTCAGCATTTTAATAGGTGGAAAGGAGACTCCATTGTAGGTATAAATGAGGAGTATAGAAGTTATATCCATGTTTTTTTCTATCTAAGAGGTTTTGAGCTAACCATTTGTAATTAATTCCTTCAAATAGAACCTCTCAAGGCTTAACTCATCATATTTTATTAAAAATGTGTTATTTTAGTAAAAATCAGCATATCTAAAAAAGTGTAACCCACTATTGTGGAGTCACCCTCCTAAGAGAAGGTAAGCTTTCTTAGGGATTGTAAAATAAAGGAGGACTTATCCTTAAGGAAACTCTATCCATGAAGGGATCCAAATGAAAAGCATCATTGAAATAATGTGTGTGTGTGTGTGCAAAATGTAAGTGGAGTGTATGCCCCCATGTTAAAGAGATTGTAAACACCTCAATGGGAGTAATGGCTTTAACATAACATACATGCATCCACAAGAAATACTTCCACTATGAAATGCCCCTGAGAAAGGAAAAATAAAGGTAAATGAGCACATGACAAAAGAGATCAAAAAAGGGATCTTGCAATTTTGGGGTCAGTATGATCATATGGTAATATGTGAAATATTATGTCAAAATGAAATGCCACCATTCTCCAAAGGAAGTAGAACTAAAAAAAAATGGAAGAAAATCACATAAGGGTTATGAAGATGAGTCTTTTTAGGCTAACATCACGAAGGCTAAAAATAATCAGTGTATACCATTCTGCATCATCTCAATCAGACAACACAAAGAAACATTTATAGATAATAGAACATGCATAATACAACATATAATGACATATAGAAGAACATAGATACATATAGAAGATGTGTATGATGTGGTGATTCCTTTATCTCCTTGCGACAATATAGAAACAAGGGTCATTTAAAGAAATCTAAACAAAACATATTAAAAAAATAACACATCATGGGGGAAGCACATTACAAAAGGAAAAAACATATAATCCACCGCATAAGAGAAGCTATTCAAGATTATCATCTGCCCCCCATCTTGGTTAATAGTATTTAGGGAATGTGGATAACTCACAAGAGGAGAAACATAAAGCACAATAGATGGAACAAAAGCTAGCTCCAAACAAGGACCTTATTGTGAAGATAGGTCACTATGTTCATTAGTAGGAGTGATAGATAACTATTATGAAAGCATAACTGGTAAATCATGATCAATATCAATAGTCTCATAATAATCATAATCACTAGTATAAACATCATTCTTAGCATCATGAACATCATCATCCAAAGTATCTTCATCATAAAAATTAATTGTAATAGAATCCAAGATACAAATAGTATTGTCATGTTTGTTCATATGAACTTTGTTCAAATTCACTTCCTCCATAGTCTCAAGCATGGGTTGGTCAAAGGGAAGTGAAATATAAGGTGTATGAGGTGATTTACTATTTTGAGAAGCACATTGACAAGATGTGGCATGAATTTTTAAAGAAAATCACATGCATGATGGTTATGTTTTGTCTTGCCATAAATTTGGGTTGGGATAGGATCAATCAACATCGGGTCCTTTTCTTCTTTAGGAGGAAGAACTGAAGGGACCCCACTAGGTTGATAGATGGGCTAAGAAACACGTGGGTAGGCAATAGGAAGATGAGGTATAGGTGGTTTAGGGAGAAGTCCATGTGTAAGACCATCCTTGGTTTTTCTAATTTTACAAATATTTTGGACTTTATAATCTTGGTATGAGGGAAAGAGATGGTAAAGATGAGATTTAGTTGGTTGAGGCACGAAAGGCCAAAATAAATCAAGATCAGCTAAGTCTCAAGGTGTGGAAGGATGATAAAGACTATGGTTAAAAACCATGATATCTCCATTATGAGGAAATTCAACACATTTGTGAATAAGAGAAGCCAGAATGTTTATAGATTTAAGACATGGAGGAGTAAGTTTGAATTGAAATTGATCAGAAGTGGGAATGATAGTGCATGTAGTGTCCAAAGTTTCACCATGTGAAGATTCATAGATAATGAAATGGAACCATGGGAAGGATACATAAAGAAATTACAAGTTTGAATCAAAACATCATATTTGTCATAAAAATATTTTTGTAATTATTTACTGAAAAGATGCTCTTTAGTTATCACATTCATAATGCAAGTGGGATCAACAAGGTTACCATGAGAAGGAGTTACTTTAATCCTAGTAAAAATATAGAGAAGACCATCAGGTGCTTTAATTATTTCAATAGGATCAAAAGTAATGCAAGACTGAGGAAGCGATTGAGTTTTAGGTTTAACATGAGGTTGAGATTTAGGTTAAACATTCTCAACTTGGTTAACAACATGATTGGATTCATCAAATTTCTCATCATATTCAATGCATTAGGAAGAAGGTTGATTAATATTATTGGTTGAATAAGATGGAAAAGGATTGGTGTAGATTTGCAAATTTTGATTAGGAGATGTAAATGATTTATTTTTTTGATCATTAACATTATCAAAAGATATAGCCTTGGAATAAATGAGGTCTTGAGAAACAATTTTCAATTGAAATAAATTTTAAGTATTGTGGCTAGGTTGACCATAATATTGGCAAAAATCTTTGGGATCAAAGTATTTCGACTTAGGTTTGGATGGGTCAATTGGTTTTATTTTGCAGAGAATTCTAGTCCTCACCTAGATTACCTAAATCCCCATCCAAATTCTCTTCATCCTCAATCTCCTCACCAATCATTTCCTCATTACTCTTCATCTTATTGCAGTCCTCATCATCCTCAAAAGAAATTCAACAATATTCATCTTACAAAGTCTTTTATAACTTTTAGTCTTTTTCCTCCTTCTGCTGATATCCCCTCTTTTCCTCTTGCCTCTAGTATTCTCCCCTTCTTCCTCAAAATCATCCTCCTTAGTATCCTTCTCAGTAGCAGAATCTTCCACAAGAGGCTTAGCCTTCTTCTTAGATGAGGATCCCTTGAATTTAGTATTTTTTATGGTTTTAACCTTGAAAGGCTCCTCCTCGTCATCTTCATTTTCTTCTTCATATAGATCATCATCCTCATCCCCTCCAGTCTCTTCTTCATCTCTAGCTCTACCTTTAAGGAAAGTTTTTTCCACCTTAATTCATTTTCAGAAGATCAAACACTAGAAACATTAAACCCTACTGTGAGGCATGATCCCCTTGAGGATCCTTTTGAGTGTTTTGGATAGTATTTAATCGAAAGAGCTCAAAAATTAGAAAGGGAAACAAATAAAGAATATGTGTATTAAAGTTACAAACAAAGAATTTGACCAATTTGTGAAGCAAACAGTTTTGGTCTTATAGTAAGAAAGGATGGTGCACAACACTTTGGAACATAAGTTGATTGAATCTTTTTCTTTTAATAGGTAAAAGAAAATTAAGGGGTTTTCACCCATTATAGTAAGCAAACATTTTAAATATGCTTGAACCAAGGTTGACTACAATAAGGAGCTACCTCTCCAAAAATAAGCCACATGATGCCAAGACCTATCAACAGGACTAAACATTAAATAATTATATTTTCTCCTCCTTTGATTTGTGAACATTGAAGCCTATCGAAGGACCCATTCTTCTTTTTCTTCTTGTCCTTCTTTCCCTACACAACTTACCAACCATCCTCTATCTTTGTAGCCTCCCTCTGCCATGCATGTGAATCCTCAAGAGAGGATTCGGCCACACTACATGAGCTGTGATCATATCCAACCTAATCCTTTCCTATACCAACCTAGCTACAACCAACATCACCTAGGTATTTTTCATTTTCATAGTTCCTCCTCACAATGTCAAAGCTCTAATAGATCCTACCCCTTTACTTGGATTGTACAAGCCACCCTAGTAATTTTCTTCCTTCTCCATTGAATAGAATACAACATTAATACTCTATACCATCTTCACATACATCCGAAGGGAATCCCTTCATAATCTACTAGTTGAAACCAATCACTATTTGAAGATTTCAAGAAAATGTCTCTCAGAAGAGCCCTTTTTGAGTCCATCTCAACTAAAATAAAAAGATATGTGGTATCGTTGGAGTTGAGAGTACCCTCATCTAGTCCTAAAAAGGTTCCTAGAGTGTCCCCAATAGCCTCACAAAACAATATAAACTACTACTACAATGGAAGGTTAGGAGGTCTTACCTAGAGTAGTACCTTGTCAAAATATTCATTGGTAGGATTCAAGATTGGGTACTAGGGTTATAGTGGCAACAAGTATTTAATCTCCACTGGTATTCACACAAAATCTTCTTTCTATCTTTCTTAAAATTGAATATCACCACAAAGAAACTATTGATCTCTATGATAGATATGAAGATCACCCTCCAAGATCAAACTCTAAAACTATACTATCCACTTATATAGATCTTCAAGTTTTGGCCACAAATCCTTGAATCTCTCAATTAGACTCAACTTATAGAAAACCTTTTCATTCTCTACCATCTCTCTTACAATAACATCATTTTGGGAAACTATAGTCTTTGTATTTAATGGTTGAATGTATTTACCAGCAAACTCCTCATTATTGTTGTATTTACATCTTCTCTGAGCTGCTCAGGCCAGGTCTTCCCACCTTTATCAATAAAACCCTTGAAAAACTAAATAGAAATGGGATCCATGTCAAACCCATCACTAACAAGATGTCCTCTACCCTTCAGATGTTTAGAGTTCCCAAAATCACATGGATTCAAAGTAAGCTTCACAAAGAGCATTCTGATGACCCCCTCTATATTCATGCACCAGGTATCTTTCAAATTATTTTGAGCACCCAACACCTAAAATATAAGTGTTGAGGAGCTCCAGATCAAAAATTCCACCCTCAAGACCTAAGGAACCACTCCTACAATCCGCCTTCAAAAACATTCTCTCATCACTCATGTAGGTGAATACCTTCTCTCTATGACATTGCCCAAAACTCGCTTGTGAACCACCATCTCTTCTCTGGTTTCTAAGAGAAGCATTCATAGAAAGGCACAAGTGTCTCTTGAATCTTATCACACAAGAAAGATGCATTACATTCATGCCTATTTAATGTAACAGAAAAGTTCATAACATCAAAATATATAGCTTTTTATTTTATCCCAACTTTCTTCTTCTTATTCAGTTTAAATTCAATAAAAATTACACAAACATTCATGAAATGGAATTAGATTAGAACTGGGATTATCAAATCCCAGAATTACTATTTTCGATGTTTTTTTGTTCAAAACATGAAACTAGAATAGGGATTTGTTAATTCTCATTTACCCCCAAAAGCAACATTTGAATCTTCCATCTAAATAGGTGGAATTGGAAAATCAATTCCAATTCCACTTAAATAGGAATTCGGGGTAAACAAAAATTTATAATATTTTGAAATCCATATGCAAACAATATTTTCCATCTTCTCATTATGAATTCTAGGTGAACCAAACAGTTCCAACCATATTCCAAAAACCATATTCCGGATTTAAAACTTCCAGAATTGTCAAATACTAGATTTTGACAATTCCAATGTTATTTAATTCTAGAAACCAAACGGACCCTTTAGATTAGTGAAAGAAATATTTCAAAGAGGATAGTCCAAAGATTCATTAATAAACTTATATATCATACTTCCTCTATCTAATTATTTCAAATGCTGAAAATACTATAGCTTTGGATAAGACAATGATTTCTACTTGTAGATTTCAAGTTCAATCAAAGACTTTTGACACACCTATGATTTTGAATATTGAAGTTGGCTAGTACAAATTGTTGGTTCTTCCCTTTGATCTTCAACTTGTAGATTTATACTTTGATGGATAACTTTAATAATACTTTGACTCTATCACCACTCCAAAGTCTACAAGGAAGAGGGCCAATTAACAAGGATCAACAAATGAGATCCTCCTACACTTTGAGCCTCAATGCTCAGGCAGGTGTACCCTTGACTCACTTCTCCAAAGGAGTCTCAAAACAATATACAACTATGTCCTTTACTAACTGACTGAAAGATATTATCATTTAAATGTGTGTGTGTGGTTGACAACAATGAAATGCCTCTAGAGGATGGACTAGTGCCTTAACCTAGGGCAAAGAGTCACCCAATTACATACATCAGCTGAAGATCTTAAATCAAACACTCCTGGGCTCAAGATAAGTGCTTTGCCTACTACCCCTCTCCCTCAAACACAAGGACATCAGATTCTTATTTGGCTATAAACTCACTGGACTCACCTAAAAGGCTTTAATCCTAACTTTGTTAGGAACTCAAAGATGACTTCACAATACTCTTTGTTTACCATATGTTAATACACTTTGTGACATAACATATATGAGCTTAGAACCAAAACAAGAAGACATACACAAATGTAAGATTGGAACTCAATAGCATTCTCATTAACATATTCAGGATCAATATACAATCAAAGCAACACAAAGATAGGAAATAGACCCAAAATCTAGCTCCTCTTTCCTCAAATGTTCATATAATCAAAACCACTGAAACTGACCAAAATTCAGAATAGAACCTCAGGACCAAACCCTTACTCCATCAAAAAATTGATTACTTATACGCCTAGTCACCTTGGAATCCTCAAAGAGGATGCATCAAGCTTTAGGTGACTAGGGTTAGGGTTTCAACTACCCAACCAATCAAAATACAACAAAAGTTATTGCAGGGGAAGAAACATAGGCAACCCAGAGAAAATGAATCTCAGACAGATCTTCCATCATCAAAATCTATGAGAATAGTACA
Organism: Chamaecyparis obtusa; assembly: GCA_027943335.1. Classification (NCBI taxonomy): domain Eukaryota; kingdom Viridiplantae; phylum Streptophyta; class Pinopsida; order Cupressales; family Cupressaceae; genus Chamaecyparis; species Chamaecyparis obtusa. The sequence continues at coordinate 46,192 of BSBK01008418.1, read as the reverse complement.
TAACACCAAGGAAATGCCATGAAAACCAATCAAATTGGCCACCTGCAAACACACCTCGAGCACAAAACCACACTCCTTCTAGTACAAAAACATCATGCCATTGAGCATAGAGACCCTCGGATCAGTCGGCAACAACCAACACCACTAAACTAATTGAAATTAGCAGCTAAAACCATAAATTTTGGTACTTCCTATTGCTGGAAACCCTCTGCAAATTTGAATTTGAAATAGAACGGTCATTTTCAAGCGCTAGCAGCAAATCGGCGGTCATAATTTAAATCTGGGCCAACTTTATATTGTGACCATCAGATCCTTCCTTTTTGTGGGCTTTAAGTCTTAACTCAACTACTACCCTCAGGTTTACTCCTAGCGACTACACGACAAGGCTTTTTCTTGTTCACGAAATGAAATCCTTAACCCATCTTTAACTCCGTGACTTAGAGATCAAAGGGAAACAACTAACTCCGGTCCTTATTTAGCGAACTGGCAACTGAAGGGTTTAGCTAGTTCACGGGATACCTTATCCCTCCACCATTTTGTTTAGCGATAACACAAATACTTGTTCATTGAATTGCTAAACCCTTTAGAACCTCACCACTTTATTGTGCGAATGAGCGAAGACCATTGAAATCTATCGGGTCGCTAAACAAATTTATCAGGACCGCCAAACCTTTAGACCCTCGCCTGGGCCTGCTTTATGCCACTTGTCAGCAAACCATTCACTGATCATGCTCAGTCATCTCCGACATAGGACCCACAATCAGTAAGCCTTGAAATCGGATGGCAGGCGCAAGATCTCATGGCTTTGACACAACCCATGAGATCATATGCCAACCATTGATTCCATCCTCGTCACCAACCTTCCTGACAATGACCCCACCCCGCTTTATCATCCACATCGACCAATGAGGAGACACCATTTGTGTACACATAGCAGTGGACCCACTTCACTTTATCACTTCTAAAAAAGGTGAAATTGATGGCCGGTGCATAATCTCAAACCTCTGACACATCTCATAAGAACTTACACCTGTCATCAATTCTCTACAGATGTCAAGACCCTCTGACAAGCTGAAAACCAGGTCCCACTGACAACTGCCAACACATTAAATTGTGGACCAATAAAAAATTGCCAACTATGCCTACGTGTTATTTTGGACCCACCCTTATCTTTGACATGAACACCTAGAGGATCAGACGAATGGTGCATGATCTAAGGGACTCAAAAGATTCTATGCGCTTATACACCAATTGTCGATCTGGAATCTTAGCTGATATCATAGAGCGGGACCCCACCGTGTTGCATAGGATACTCCAACAAATCAGGGACCCCCATGTCACAGAATCTAGCAAGCGAACAAGTAACTTTTCCTTCACTCACAGGTCACTCTGACAACTTTGCCACTTCATTGTTTCTTTCGGCCAATAAGGAACTGCCATTTGTGCTTACTTGGCAGTGGACCCACCCGTCTGAAGTGTTACATCATGAAAAGGAATCAACAGTCAGCATAAGTTCACAAGTCTCTGACAAATCCTATGAGAACTTATGCCTACCATTGATTAAGATGGTGTTAGAGTTGGGCCCAGGAAAATATAGAGGCCGTTAGGACATTAGGCCTAGGGAAATATTAAGCGCTAGGGACTTAGGAAAAATTAAGGCGTAGGACATAGGAAAATTAATAGCCGACCCCGCAAGGTGATAAAATAATAAGGCACATGTGTTTAAAGGTTTTTAAGTGACCCAAAAAAGTAACAACAAATTAGAACAGGGCCAGGGCAGTACAAAGGGTTTTTCAAGGTAACTGCTCATTTTTGAATTTTTGCTTAGGGTTTTAACCAGAGACATGAAAAATACTGCAGAGGCCAGGAGAAAGATGATGAAGCCATAAATTTTTTTGCATGTGCTAATAGTGGCTCTATTTGGGGATGTATGCCTCCTGCAGGCATAGCAAGGATCTAGAATCATTGGTTAAAGCCGATCATCCCACTAGAAAAATTGACAACAAAGAGCAATAGGACCAAAACCCTACAGACTAGGACAAAATAGGACAAGGGAAAGTAACTTTACAAAATTTATAGAATGTACAAACCTAACTACTATTCATGGAAAATAGAATACCTTCAATTGAAGTATCTCTTCAAGACTTGTCCATGAACTGGCAATTCCTGAACTTCACCATTCAGTTCTTTTACAAAATATGAATCTTGGCCCCATTTCTCATGAATTAGATATGGCCCTAACCAGATGGGATCAAACTTACCATATTTTCCTTTATCCTCCAATCTGACATTCCAAATTAGCACCAAATCACCAGGCTCAAACTTCCTGTCAACAGCCTTCTTGTCATACAAATTCTTAACCTGTAATTGCAATTTGGCATTTCTTAAAGCTGACTCTCTTCTAGTTTCATCCAACCTAATGAGGTCTTCAATTCTCAACTACATCTCATCCTCTATATCATCATCATATAACTGAAAAAATTTGTACATTTCTAGTAAATTAATATGAGGCATTCTTGCATGTATTCCATATACTAGGTCAAAGGGTGCACAACCAATTGCCCTCTTCACAGTTACTCTATCAACCCATAGAGCTAATGAAAACTTTGAATTCCATGCTCTTTTATTCTTTTCAAGGATCCTCCTGAGGATCTTAATCAAACTCTTATTAGTAGATTCTGCTTGTCCATTTCCTTGTGGATGATAAGGCGAGGAATAAGAAATCTGAATTCCTAAACCTTTGCAAGAGTCCTTATATTTAGCAGACTTGAAGCACATGGCATTGTCACTTACTATTCTCTTAGGGCACCCAAACCCTGTAACAATATTATTCAGTAGAAAATCAATCACCACCTTACTAGTTGCATTTCTTGTAGGGATAGCCTCTACCCACTTAGTAAAGTAATCAGTGGCAACTAAGATCCATGAGTGTCCTCCGCTTGACTTGTTTGGTATCTCCCCTATGAAATCAATTCCCTATTGTTGGAAAGGAGCTTGTACTTCTACTAGTTTTAATTCCATGTTACCTAAAAATTTAAGCTTACCAGGGAACCTTTGACAAGCATCACACCTCCTTACCAACAAATCTGCATCCTTGAAGATTGTGGGCCACCAGAATCCTACTCTCAAGATTTTATGAGCAGTTGTTTTACCCATATAATGCCCACCACAAACTCCCTCATGCATTTCCTTTAACAACTTGTTAGCTTGATCCTCATCAACACACTTCAGAAGTATGCAATCTAAATTCTTTCTATACAATTTACATTTCACAATTACATACTTGATGGCCTATAATTTCAATGTCCTCCTCTTATTGTCATCCATGTCTGCTGGACATTTCATGTTCCTTAAGTAATAGATGATATCTTGATACCAGATACAATCATCCATGTCACATGTATAATCAATTTCAGCTTGATTTATCTGATTTGCATCAAGATTGGATTGAGCCATTAGTTTTGCCAATCCTTGTCCTCTAACCAATTCAGTAATTTGGATATCAATGTTGAATTCTTGGATCCTATTGATCCATCTGCATCTTCTCCCAGACACCTCTTGCTGTGAAAAGATATCTTTGAATGCTGCACTTGGCACAAAAGCAATCACAACTACTCCCATCAGATAACATCTAAAAGCTTTCACAGCCTTGACCAATGCATAAGCTTGTTTTTCATTTATGTCATACTTCAATTCAGCAGCCTACAAAGATTTACTAAAGAATGCAATAGGCTGCTCATAACCTTCCTTATTTTTCTGCAACAACACTGCAGCAATGGTATGAAAAGATACAAAGGAAAAGATATGCATTGGGATATTGTAATCAGGCACCTTAAGCACAGGTGCATCTTTAATAGCTTGCTTGATATTCTTGAAAGCTTCATCAAGCTCACCTTCCCATGTAATAGCAGATCCTTTCTTCAACATCTTGGATATAGGTCTAGTGACCTCAACAAAGTTTATTACAAATCTTCTCAAGAAATTTACCTGACCAAAGAAGGACTGAATTCCTTTAATATTCTTTGGCCTTTGAATCTTATCAATGGCTTCCATCCTCTCAGGATCAATCCTAACTCCTTTCTTACCAACCAAGTGGCCAAGCAACTTACCCTCAGTGACACCAAATGCACATTTCCTTGGGTTTAATGAAATGCCATATTCCAAGGCCCTCACAAATATTTTCTCTAACTGAGTACAATGATCATCTTCCTTCTTGGAATAGGCAGTTAAATCATCTTGATAAACAATAAGAAAATCATCAATAAAATCTGAAAATGCAACATCCATTGCCCTCTAAAAAGTAGCACCAACATTTGTGAGACCAAAAGGCATTCTCACATAAACATATGTCCCCCAAGGTGTAGTGAAAGCTATTTTAAATTGTTTTGATTCTTTGACAATTACCTGATTATAACCAGAGAAACCATCCATCATAGACATCAATTTTGATCTGGTCACTCTCTGCAACATAGCTTCCATATTGGGCAAACAATAGTTATTCTTTAATGAGCTGATGTTCAAATTCCTGAAGTCCACACAAAGTCTGATGTCACCATTCTTCTTTCTGATAGGGACAAGATTTGACACCCAAGAAGAATGCCTAAGGGCTTGATAATGCCAACATCTCTTAACTTCATCAATTCTTCTTGCATCTTAGGTGCCAAAGTGGGATTTATAGGCCTTTGTTTTTGCCGGAAAGGTTTAGCATCTCCCCTCAAAGGAATGACATGTTGAAACAAGTCTTCTCTATAAACCTTTAGGTCATCATATGACCATGCAAAAACATGCCTAAATTTTCTCAATAACTCAATCCAAGATTTTCTCACATTGTGAGACATGTCCCTACCAATGTATACCTTCTTAGGTGCCTCATGTGTTCCAAGATTTATCTCCTCTATATCAGCATGATCTTCTCTTTTGATATTCCTTTGAACTCTATCTTGGTTATCAAAGATAGTTTCCAAAACAACAAGCCCCTTGGGCACCTTGTTAGTTCTAAGCTGAATGACTTCATTGCCAAAGGCAATCTCCCTTCCTTCTATAGACTCAACCAAGGCTAAAAAATCAAATTCCTTACCATGATACTGATCTTCACAACTCATAAACTTCAAGATATCATTATCATCATAAAAAACTTGCCAATTTTCAATATTGTTTGGTATACTAGGCCTAGTCTGAATTTCAACTTTAGAGATACCAGTAAATGTAATATCACTGGGATTGATTGCTATATTGGCTAACAAGTCAACCATCTTATTGTTACTCCTATCCTTCCACTCAATATTGAAGGCATCAAAATGTTTAATCGAATCCCAAACTACATTCCTATATTGTTTTAACCTTTTGTTCTTGGAAGCATATACTGACCTGACTTGGGACACCACCAACTCAAAATCACCAACAAAACTTAAACACTTAATACCATGTTTTTGTGCCAACCTCAGTCCTAACAAGAATGCCTCATATTCTTCTATATTGTTGGTACAAAAGAAATTCAATGTGAAAGAAAATTTGTAGGTGTTTCCATTAGGAGAAACAAGTAAAATACCTACTCCTTCTCCATCCTTGCAATTTGCACCATCAAAGTACATTACCCACAAATCACCCTTCATAGAATTAACACTTACCTCAATAGAGAGAGGTGAAAAAATAGGTTCCTTCTCAAGTACAAGGATCTCTTCCCTAAAAGCATTAATATCAGTATCCGCAAAACATGTAGTTTCATTATTAATACTTCTCTCAATCATGTGATATACTCTTGGTTCTTGCTCAATCTTGAAAAACTGATCATCAATCTTAAAAGTGGCATAGGACAGATCACACTATAAACTTCCACCCATGGTAGCACTCCACCTTCTAGATAGTAGCATCCCATAATGAGGAGGGATGTCCACCACCAAAATAGTCATTGTTAACTCTTTCTCTGGATACGCTACCAATCTATATGGAATTGCATTGATAGTCCCGATGACTGGTACCTCCCTCTGATCCATTGCACAACACCTGCCTTGAACTGTATCAACTTTAAGGCCCAAATTTTCCATAATCTTAAAAGGCATAACAGTATTAGAGGCACCACTATCAATCATACAATTTCTTAATTCCATTCCATTCACAAGGACACTTAAAAAGAATGGATCAATGTTTTCAAGACTAGCATTGACAGAACTATCCAAATATATAGGAGGAATTTGAGATACAATTCCCTGAGCAGCAACACCTTTCAAAGCTTTATCCCGAGATCCATTGCATGCAAAATCATTATTATGAACATTATCTACCCATGCCATAGCTCTATCTTTGTGTTCAGGGATCCTCAACAATTCTTACAATGGAACCTTAACTGTAATTTGGGACAATACAGATAACATATCAACATGAGCAGAGTGAGGAATCTAAATCTGCACTGCCTTAGTATCCTTTTGCTTATCTGATACATTAGATTTATTGGCCACCCTCACTTTTTCAGTCATAGCCATTGTGTTAACTGGCTTCTCAATCTCACTAGATAATATTTCAACTCCAACTCCCCTAGGCTCATAATTCTTACTTTTTACATTCTTGAATTTCACCATGTGATCACCTTTTGATTTGTTGTCATTAGGCTCTCCAGAGTTGGTACTCTTTACAAACATTCCTACAGCTTTTCCATTTGTATCCCTTGCCACCTTGCCTCTAGTTTGCACTTGGGCAATCATTTCTACAACAATCCTATCCATCTCTTCTCTAGAAGGTCTTTGTAAATTTACTAGCTCGAAAGAAGAGTTCATGTTACATGTCTTCTTATCAATGTCTTCACTATCAGAAAAAATCTCTTGATGAAAAAGGGCCTGAGTGTGTCTCTTCACATTTACATCTCCTTCTTCATCAAAATCAGAATCATCTTCATACCCTAGATATGAAGTAGCCATGTTGCATCCAACATCATCTTGATCTTCTTCTTGATCTATCTCCTCATTGCCACAATCTTGATTTGCAGCCATAGAATGTGCAACCACACAATGCTCTGTAGAATGAGGGGACTGGCATGCAACACACCAAGGTATGTCCTCTATGACATTTATTGAAGATTTTTGTAGAGGTTTAGGGACACCTCTATCATTATTACCTCTTGTAGTAGGGACAATAGGCTTTCCATCCTTCCATTGGGTGTTGTAGGGGTAGTTCTGTAATCCATTCTGCTTATTGAAGTTGTTGTTAAACTGAGGCCTTTCATTGGTAGGAGCACTGGTGTTCCTATTTGCAGGTGCCTTCAAATCCTTCAATGCATTGAGCACCTTATCCAATTTATCTTCTTCTTGCCTCCTAGTTCCAACATTCCTATCACTTTCTTTTTTGTATTTCTTGTCCCCAAACAACTTTGGATCATCTCTTTTCCCACCCAACTTCCTTGATATCTTCATATTGTTCTCAATATTGACAGCAATCCTAAAATCATCTCTAAGAGTTCTTGGTTCCTTGTCCCTCAACAAGTATCCCATCTTTCCATCAAATGCATTGAAGTATGTGGTCAGACAGACATTGTCATCTAACCGCATAACTTGAAACAACTTATGCATACCCTTCTAAAATCTCATATTGAATTCAATTGTAGATTCATTCTGATTTTTCCTTATGGTATTGAACTCATTCAACATGAAACTAGCATTAGGCCTATCACCATACTACTCTTTAAAAAATGTCTCAAAAGAATCCCAAGTATCAATACATTTATTAGGAAGTCTCTGAAACCAATCTCTAGCATCCTCCATTAGAGATTGAACAAATAATTTTATGACTACATCCTCATGCTCTACCTCATAATCATTAAGCATATCAAAAAATAACCTAAGATGCTCCTCACAACTAATAGCATTATTACTAGCAAACTTAGGTACCTTATCTCTTATATCATTTGGAAAAGCATTTGGGTAGCCTGGTATCCCATCAAAACTAATTTTCCTATAGCCTTCTAATTGCATAGGTCTTCTTTGAAAACTTGAACTAGTGTTAACCCTAGGATCAACATTTACATTTAAATTTCCATCTACTTGTGCATTTGACTGTTGTCTAGGATCAACACCTATCCTAGCAGATGAAGAAGGAATTGAACTAGTAGTAGCATTACTAAGTGGAATAGTAGTAGTCATAGATGGCATACTTAGTTCAGTAGCAGATGGGCCAAGAGCATTTGCAGATGAAGCCTTCAAGAACTGGATCTTTCTTCTCTTTTCTACAATGGAAGCTTCAATTTCAGCCTTTTCTAATTCTCTTGCAAGTTCCTCATCTTGTTTTCTTCTTCTTTCCATCTCTGTGTCTTTATTTGAGTTGGGTGGTGGGACCCCTGGTATTGTCAATGATTTTCTTGTTTGATGTCTCACCATCTTTTGCTTTCCTTTCTCACCAGCGGCAATAGAAGGCCTAGTGATCTCATGCCCATCTTTATCTTTAGGGAGGGAAGCATAAATTTGAACCTGTCTAACCATAGGGCCCTCCTTATCAAATTCATGACCTTGCAGTAAGCACTCCCGCTCACTCCTCAAAGCATCAAGATCACCAAAGACATCATGTTGCAAAGTCTTAGGAGCAGAAGCAAGCATCTTGTTTCTCTCCTTCATTTCATTAATCTTTCTAAGGAGAGACTATCTTTCTATTAGAGCATTCACCTTTTCAGCTTCTCTCTCCTTTTGTAACCTCTCATGTATGGCATCCTACTCTTGCAACTGCAACCTAAGTGCATTTAAATCATCTAGGTCTATCATAATGTCATCAGAACCTGATGACACATCCATATCAGTGAGATTTTGATATGGGAAATGGACTTGCCTTGGTCTCATGGGTTCCCTTATGAAATTATCCTCATCAAGATCTAAATCAATCTCAAAACCCATATCTTTGGCTTGTTCATCCTAACCTGTAGGTAATGAACCCTTATCTTGAAATATAGCCTCTGGGGTATCATAAAATTTATCTTCAGAGCGACCACCATCTGATCTAGAAACTCTATCTTGTGAACTTTCCTCACTTGAGGAAAGATGTGGTGCTCTACCTCTAGTATTTCTTTGTTCTCTTATGGGAGCACTAGTAGACTCACCATTTCTTCTGATCCAAGTCTTCTTCTCCTGTCTAGGTAATTGTTCCAGAGTGACCTCCAGATTCTTTTTGACAAAAGACCTAGTATTCCTCCTTTTTTCCATGATTTGCAGTCTATAACACTGGTTCTAACCCTTTTTGAGTCGCCACCCACCAAAGTGGAAAATCTTTTAACTGAATACAACAGGAAAACAAGAGTACACTTTGAAAACTTTTATCTCTAGACTCTCCCCACCAGAGTCACCATTTTGTTGGTTTTCCCTTTGATCTTCAACTTGTAGATTTAGACTTTGATAGATAAATTTAATAATACTTTGACTCTATCACCACTCCAAAGTCTACAAGGAAGAGAGCCAATTAACAAGGATCAACAAATGAGATCCTCATACACTTTGAGCCTCAATGCTCAGGCGGGTGTACCCTTGACTTCTCCAAAGGAGTCTCAAAATAATATACAACTATGTCCTTTACTAATTGACTGAAAGATATTATCATTTAAATGTGTGTGTGTGGTTGACAACAATGAAATGCCTCCAGAGGATGGACCGGTGCCTTAACCTAGGGTAAAGAGTCACCCAATTACTTACATCAACTGAAGATCTTAAATCAAACACTCTTGGGCTCAGGATAAGTGCTTTGCCTATTACCCCTCTCCCTCAAACACAAGGACATCAGATTCTTATTTGGCTATAAACTCACTGAAATCACCTAAAAGACTTTAATCCTAACTTTGTTAGGAACTCAAAGATGACTTCACAATACTCTTTGTTTACCATATGTTAATACACTTTGTGACACTAACATATATGAGCTCAAAACCAAAACAAGATGACATACACAAATGTAATATTGGAACTCAATAGCATTCTCATTAACATATTCAGGATCAATATACAATCAAAGCAACACAAAGATAGGAAATAGACCCAAAATCTAGCTCCTCTTTCCTCAAATGTTCATATAATCACAACCACTGAAACTGACCAAAATTTAGAATAGAACCTTAGGACTGAACCCTTACTCCATAAAAAAACTGACTACTTATACCCCTTGTCACCTTGGAATCCTCAAAGAGGATGCATCAAGCTTTAGGTGACTAGGGTTGGGGTTTCAACTACCCAACCAATCAAAATACAACAAAAGTTATTGTAGGGGAAGAAACATAGGCAACCTAGAGAAAATGAATCTCAGACAAATCTACCATCATCAAAATCATAGAGAACAGTAAAGAACACCAAGGAAATGCCATGAAAACCAGTCAAATCAGCCACCTACAAACACACCTCGAGCAGAAAACCACACTCCTCCTGGTACAAAAACATCATGCCACTGACCACAGAGACCCTCAGATCAATCGGCAACAACCAGTGCCACCAAACCAATCGAAATCAACAACTAAAACCATAAAGTTTGGTACTTCCTGTCGCCGGAAACCCTTTGCAAATTTGAATTTGAAATACAATGGTCATTTCCAAGCGCTAGCAGAAAATCAGCGGTCATAATTTAAATCTGGGCCAACTTTATATTGTGACCATTAGATCCTTCCTTTTCGTGGGCTTTAAGTCTTAACTCAACTGCTACCCTTGGGTTTACTCCCAATGACTACGCGACAAGGCTTTTTCCTATTTGTGAAATGAAATCCTTAACCTTTCTTTAACTTCATGACTTAGCGATCAAAGGGAAACAACTAACTCCGGTCCTTATTTAGCGAATTGGTGACTGAAGGGTTTCACTAGTTCATGGGATACCTTATCCCTCCACCATTTTTTTTAGCGACAACGTGAACGCTTGTTTGTTGAATTGCTAAACCCTTTAGAACCTCACCACTTTATTGTGCGAATGAGCGAAGACCATTGAAATATTTCGGGCTGCTAAACAAATTTATCAGGACCGCCAAACCTTTAGATCCCCACCTGGGCCCACTTTATGCCACTTGTCAGCAAGCCATTTGTTGCTCATGTTTGGTCATCTTTGACATAGGACCCATAATCAGTAAGCCTTGAAATCGGACGGTGGGTGCAAGATCTCATGGCTCTGACATAACCCATGAGATCATACGCCAACCATTGATTCCATCCTTGTCACCAACCTTTCTGACAATGACCACACCCTGCTTTATCATCCACGTCGACCAATGAGGAGACACCATTTGTGTACACTTAGCAGTGGACCCGCTTCACTTTATCACTTCTAAAAAAGGTGAAATCGACGGCTGACACATAATATCAAACCTCTGACATATCTCATAAGAACTTATGCTCATCATTGATTCTCTGTAGATGTCAGGACCCTCTGACAAGCCAAAAACTAGGTCCCACTGACAACTACCAGCACATTAAATTGTGGACCAATCAAAAACTGCCAACTGTGCCTATGTGTTATTTTGGACCCACCTTTATCTCTGACATGAACACCTAGAGGATCAGACGGATGGCACATGATCTAACGGGCTCAAAAGATTCTATGCGCTTATATGCCAACCGTCGATCTAGAATCTTAGTTGATATCATAGAGTGGGACCCCACCATGCTGCATAGGATACTCCAATGAATCGGGGACCGCGGTGTCATAGAATCAAGCAAGTGGAAAAGTAACTTTTCCTTCGCTCATAGTTCACTCTGACAACTCTGCCACTTCATTGTTTCTCTCAGCCAATAAGGAACTGACATTTGGGCTTACCTGGTAGTGGACCCGCCCGTCTGAAGCATTACATCATGAAAAGGAATCAATGGCCGGTGTAAGTTCACAAGCCTCTGACAAATCTTATGAGAAATTACGCTTGTCATTGATTAAGATGGTGTCAGAGCTGGGCCCAGGAAAATATAGAGGCCGTTAGGACATTAGGCTTAGGGAAATATTAAGCGCTAGGGACTTTGGAAAAATTAAGGTGCAGGACATAGGAAAATTAATAGCTGACCCCGCAAGGTGATAAAATAATAAGGCACATGCGTTTAAATGTTTTTAAGTGACCTAAAAAAGTAACAACAAATTAGAATAGGGCCAGAGTAGCACAAAGGGTTTTTCAAGGTAATGACTAGTTTTTGAATTTTTGCTTAGGGTTTTAGCTAGAGACATGAAAAATACTACAGAGGCTAGGGGAAAGATGATGAAGCCATGAAATTTTTTGCATGTGCTAACACAAATTATCATTCTTATGATAGCTTGAATCAAATGTTTTTTTTAAAGTAGAAATTTTATGAGAGTACCTCTAACGACCAATTATAAATCAATAATAATATTATCCATCTCTTATACTTGGTCTTAAATACATAAAAAATTATCATATATCTATTATCTATTAGACTTTACAAAATATATTGCATAGAAAATACATTACCTATTATATAATGCACATAATGAATTTGTAGAACAAATAATTTTTTCTTCATAAGATCAAGGAAAATATAGCCTTTTCATATCTTCACAGGATCTCTCTCTCTCTCTCTCTCTCTCTCTCTCTCTCTCTCTCTCTCTCTTTCTCTCTCTCTCTCTATATATATATATATATATATATATACTCTCTCTCTCTCTCTATATATATATATATATCTCTTTCTCTCTCTCTCTCTCTCTATATATATATATATATATAGAGAGAGAGAGAGAGATTTTAAAAGTTAAAGATAAAAATATTCAAATCCAAATATATAAACAAAAAATTTAAATATATAAACAATTGGAGATGGCAAGCGTAGGAGTGGAAAGTTTTTTGAATTAAAAAGCAGGTGAGAAACCTATTTTGCAGGCTATGGGATCCTTAGGAGATGCTCGTATCGATGGATCCCTTGCAGATTAGGACTTTGCAGAGCCATAAAAAAAGGAAGGGGTCCCATGTGACAAACTAAAAGACCCTAGAAAGGGGGGGAAGGGGAAGAGATCCCTGGCGCTCTTCCTAGACTAGCCTTAGACAAGGGGACCCAACCACATGATAAAGAAAGGAATGTATTCAACCGTCGGTGGTCAACTCTTTTTTGGGTAAACTCCATAGGTAAGTCCTCTTTCCCTACTATCAAGGACTCATCAGATAAGGAAAAAGGAAAATACACTATTGAGATTCCTAACGAGTTGGTTGATCTCAATATTTCAACCATGTCTCATACTCTAGTGGGTAAATTTGTGGGGCTGAGGCCAAACATTGAGATTGTTAGGGTCTTTTCCAAAAAAAGATGGGATTTGAAGGGTCAAGTCCAAATCATTGTAATGGCGAAGGGCTTTCTGTCCTTTGAGTTTTCCTGCAAGGAGGATCTAGAAAAAATCTTATGTGGCAAAACTTGGTTGATAGGGAAAGAGACTTTGGCACTACAAAAATGGTCTCACAAGTTGGATCTAAATTCTTTCTTTGTTCAAGCCCCAGTATGGGTTAGATTACTAGAACTCCCCTTGGAGTTCTGGTACGAAGATGTTTTTTATGGTATATAGAAAAATCCTTTGGAACCCTTCTCTCGATTGACTTGGTCACTGTGGCAAGGTGATGCCTCACCTATGAAAGGATTTGTATAGGGGTGGAAGAAGGAAAAGACATGCTAGAGACCATAGAGATTCATTCTAAACTGGGTAGATGTGTGTAGAAAATAGATTTTGAAAGCATTCCTTTCACCTATTTTCATTGCAAGAAAGTAGGACACTATGCCCAATCATGCCCCATGTTCCAGAATTTAGAGAAAGAAAGGAAAGTATGGAATGCCCAAACAAAAGCTAGAAAAACCATGGAGCAAGAACCGGCTGGTCCAACAAGGGAGAAAAACATGAAGTCCTAAGGAGGTATTGAGGCCAATGCCCAAAGAGTGTGGAAGAAAAAGGATTCAGCAGAGGTGAACCTAGAAACTAATACAAACCAAGAAGGCAAGGAAGATAATAATAACAAAGATGTTGGGGAGATCTTTCATCCTCAGAAAGAAAGTTTAGAGGATAGGGGGGAGTTTCTACCCTTGTATGGTATTGAAAAAATCTTGGAAGTCAATATCTTGCAAGATGTCTCGGAAGAGTTCATTATTAAGGGAGATGAATTGGCTGAAGGAGGGGATTCTTGCCCTAGGATGGATCACATCTCCTTTGTCCTGGACTCCCTCGAACCTTCATTGGAGGAAGGGTTCTCTAGTCTGAAGCAAAATGTGTAGAGAGGTGTCCCCTCATAGGAATCCAACCCTTGCTCTAAGAAAGTGGCTCTGGACAAGTTTAAAAAATGGAAGAATTGATGAGATCAACTTCCCCAAGAAAGCTCACAAAAATGGAAGAGCTCTTTGTGAGATACAAAGAAGTAAAGGAGGGAGAATGGACTATTGTCTAGAAAAAGAAGAAATATAATAGTAGAGATCCTTCTCCGGTCTCCCCAGTAGCAACTGGAAGTAGAAATAAAGATGATGTAGGGGCCAAATCAAAAACTCCAAGGAGAAAGAAAGCAAGCCAGGTCAGGAAAGAAGAAGCCAACAAGAACATAGTGGATAGGACCCAGAAGACCATACAAGAAGTCTGCACTTCCAAAAAGAAATTAAATTCATCTCTTGGAATATTTATGGGCTAAACAACTCACATAAGCAAGATGTTATCAAAAATATGATAAGGGATCACAGACCTAATATTATGTTAATCCAGGAAACCAAGGTGAAGAAGGATAAGCTTGAGGGTATTAGATTTTTCAAATCTATCAAAATAAGAGCTTCTAGTTCTGAAGGAGCTTCTGGAGGCCTAATGACTATGTGGAATTCCTTTCACCTGAAGGCTGAAGTCATTCACAAAGAAGGTAATCTACTCCTTATGAATTTTACTTGGATAAAAGATAATGAAAGTTGATATATTGTGAATATATATGTTCCTAATTCCAAAAAAGGTAGAAGGTCTTATTGGAAGAAAATCAAAACCATTATGTCTGGCTCAAATCATACTAAGGGGATAATCATAGGGGATTTCAATACTCCCCTCAAAGAAGGGGAAAAAAAGGGAGGTATCTCCTCAGATTTGGAAAGCAGGAAAGATCTCATGGATTTCATTAATGACCAAGCCCTCTTAGATGTGGACCTCCAGGGTGCTAACTTCACCTGATCCAATAGGAGAAGTTGAAGGGAGTGCATTCAAGTCTAGCTAGACTATGCTTTGATCATTGTTGACTAGATGGATCATTATAATTGTAACCTTTCAACTTTGGTAAGAATTGGCGTAGATCACTCTCCCATTTCTCTATCTCTTGACTAGATTTCTAAGAAAATGAGCTTTCCATTCAAATTCGAAAAGATGTGGATCTCTCATCCTAACCAGGAAAACAAAATAAAAGATTGGTGGAATATAGATGTTAAGGGTACTTCCATGCTCAGGGTGGCTAAAAATATTAGAAATATTAATTTGAATATCAAATAGTGGAATAAGGAAGAATTTGGTAATATCTTCTCCTCAAAAGACAAGGCTATCTTTTGCCTAAACCTCATTCAAGAAGAAATCCAAAGAGAGGGCTATGATGAGATGAAACTGACTAACAAGATATCTATGTTGTCAGAGTATCATAATATTATAGGAAAGGAGGATACTTTCTAGAAGAAGAGATCTAGGTCCATTTGGTTAAGGGAAGGAGATTATAACACTCATTTCTTCCATCTTTCAACTATGAGACACAGAGCGGCCAACTGAATCAGTAGTATTAAGATGAGAGACTAGATTTTGTAGGAGGAAAATCACATTGTGAAGGAAGCTATTGATTTCTTCTCTTCTGTTTAGTCCAAAGATCAAGAGATGTCAGAGGGGGATCAAGACACACTACTTAAAAATATTCCTAAAATAATCTCTGAAGACCAAAATAAAGTCTTATGTTCTATCCCAGACTTGGCTGAAGTTAAGAAAGCCTTGGATTCTCTTCCAGGTGATAAAGCCCTCGAACCTGATAGCTTCCCGATGTTTTTATTTCATGTTTACTAGGATGTGGTGAAATTTGATGTGGTCAAAGAGGTGTAGGAATTATTTGGTTCTAAGAACCTCCTCAAAGAACTTAATGCTACTTTTCTAGTGCTTATTCGTAAGACCATGGGGGCAGACTTGATGGATCTTTTCATACCCATAAGTCTGTGCAACTCCTTCAAGATTATCTCTAAAGTTATCACCTCCAAATTTCTTAAAGTGATCCCCTCTATTATTTCTCCTCAGTAGTCTAGTTTCATGCCCAGAAGAAAAATTATTGATTCTATAATGGTAGTGCGTGAAGTGATTCATTCCTTAGAAGCTGGTAAAAGGGAAGGCTTCCTTCTCAAGCTTGACTTGTCCAAGGCTTATGATCGGGTTGATTGGCAGTTCTTACTTAGGGTTCTTGGTGACTTTGATTTCAATACTAATACTTGTAAGATTATCCATCAAATCATCTCCACTCTGTCTCTGGCAATTTTGGTCAATGGATCCCCATCGGCCTTTTTCAAATCCACCAAGGGTTTGAGACAAGGGGATCCCCTATCCCCTATTCTCTTTATCATTCTTTCTGAGTGCCTCAGGAGGCTCATATCCACCTCTAGGAGCTTAGGGGATTTGAAAGGTATTAAATTATCATCTAGGACCTATATTTTCTCTCACCAGTAGTTTGTTGATGACACCATTTTAGGAGGTGAGGCCTCAGTGGGTGAAGCCAAAGTGGTGAAGCATTTTCTCAACTCTTATACTTGAGCTACTGGCCAATCCATTAACTAGAATAAAAGCTTGAAATATTCTTTTTTAACACTCCAGAGGAGAGACAAAGGAGAATTACAGATATCCTAGGATGCAACATTGACTCTCTCCCTACCAATTACCTAGGCCTGCCTTTAGGCGTCAAACCACTGAAAGCCTTCTAGAACAAATTAATTGATAGATTTAAAAGGAATTTGGCTAGTTGTAAAGGGGTCACTCTAAGTTAGACAGGAAAAATCCTGCTGGTTAAATCTACTCTACAAAACCTTCCAACCTGTGTTAAGCCTCTTTTCAATTTTGGCTAAGGTTGCGGAGGCCATGAAAAGAATTCAAAGAAGATTTCTCTAGTTTGGGATTGAAGAATATAAGAGACTCCCTCTTATAGCCTGGGACAAAGTTTTTTAGCCTAAGAGTGCTGGCAGATTAGGGATAAGGAGGATCAAACCTTTCAACAAAGCTCCCCAAGATAAACAAATATGACACATTTTCAAGAGCACTGGGGAATGGCGTGACACCTTTGAAGATAAGTATCTTACTAACAACTCAATTAATCATTTATTTGGAGATAATGATATTTCGAAAGGCTCTTATATTTGGAATAGTTTCCTCAATGAAAAGGATATTGCTAAATCCAAGGAAAAATGGAAAATAGGGAATGGCCACTCTATCAACTTCTGGAATGATAACTAGCTTCAGTTGGGACCCTTGAGGGACTACGAGCCTTTCAATATCTGGATGGAGGAGTGCATCCACATCTATGGATCCCAAGTTTGTAACTACAGAGTGGAAAATGCTTGGGTGGACCTTTCCCATGTTTCTCGGGATTTGATTCCTCTTATGATTACCCTTAATGCAGTCTCCCTGTCCCCCTCTCAAGATATGCTTATTTGTTAAGGTTCTCCTAAAGGGGCCTTCTCGGTGGCCTCTGCCTATTCTACTTAGTTGTGTCAAGATCAGGAAGCCAATCCTTTTTGGGCTAAATCCTAGTTCCCTGGCCTTACCCCCAAAATTTTCTTTAGCCTTTTGCTTCAAAATCAAGTTCTAACAATTGATCATGTTATAAAGAAGGGTTTCTAGATCCCCAATAGGTGTGTGCTCTTTAGATGCCAAGATGAATCTATGGACCACATATTTATTCACTCTCCTATGTTAGCAAAATTTGGCAATTTCTCCTTTCTTCTTTAGATTTATCATGGTGCTTTCCCCTTATCTTTTCAAGACCTTTTTACCCAATGGGCCTTCTCCTCTAAAACTACAGGTTCTCTCCATTACTAATCCTATATTCTCCCACGTTTATGTTGGGGAGTTTGGAAATAATGCAATAATCGTATCTTCTGAGATTGTTCTACTCCTAAAATTATCTTTGAAAAGATCCACATTACTGTGGAAGAAAACTTTATTTTCTATGGTGGTTCTAACCCTTTTGTAGGAAAAGACCAAACTATTGCCTCTAAGAGGAGCATTGAGAAAAGATAGAATTACACCTGGAGCTATCCCCTGAATGGTTGGTCCAAGGCCAGCTTTGATGGTGCGACCAAAGGAAATCCTAGCGAGCCAGGTAGTAGAGGTGTGATCAGAAATTGCTATGGTTTTGGGCTTGCAACTGTCACCTTCCCTCTTGGCTCTCAAACAAACCACTTAGCTGAAGCAAATGTAGCCCTCTAAGTTACTAAACTAGTTGTGACATAGGGGTCAAAAAGCTCTAGCTTGAAGGAGACTCCAAGAACATCATAAATTGTTTAAATTTAAACCACTCACATTCATGGACTATATCTAACATGATAGAAGAAATGCGTTCTCTTTTAAATTCTTTTGAAAAGGTTAACATATCCCACGTGTACAGGGAAACCAACCATGTTGCTGACTAGTTTTCCAACTTTGCTGTCAAAAAGGATGCAATGATAAGATGGCATCACAGTGGAGATTTCCCTCATGAGGTGAAGGATTTAGTCAAGAGGGAAAAATACCAAGGAAATGAGGGAATCATTAATGATAATAATGAATTGTAATGTGGTTTATTGGATGTACCATTCCATAAATGGTATGTACCAGATGGACAGGAAAGATAATAAGTACGCGTCCCTTTCACACACTTTTTGGGTGTTCATTCCCAAGATTAATATCTATTTTCAAAGGAATAATAGGAGAAAGTTCAGGACGACTGTTGTGAGAAAAAATCAGAACAACAACTATCTGTTAAACCAAGTTTTGTCCAAAGCCATCCTTGTGTGATGGGAGGGGAAAGACATAGAAGGGAGCTCATGAATAATAGTGGGAAATGGAGGAGACACACCAAGGTCTGGAACGCTCTACAAAAAGGGGATATCTTGACCTTCATAGAAAGGTTACATGGAAGTAAGCTGACTGTCACTAAGATGTTTGTGAAAAGATTGAATGAAGGGTGTCTAGAGATAGAAGGAAATAATTTCACTGAACTGAGGAGGTCATCTCGAAATTCATTGGTATCCCCATTGTGGGCAATAAATTTTACAGGGACCGCATAATCTTTGACACAACTATCAATGATTTTGTGAGAGATAAGGAAGAGAAGAAAGAAATCATTAAAGTGGAAATGTATGACCAGCCTGAAGGAATAAAAATATTGTGGAGATTTGTTCTTAGAGCTCTGATCTCTCATGTGATGCTGGACACAAGGTTTGACATGATTAGGACCTACCACTTCGTGCTGCTAAATCATATCAGACACAGTATGAAGGTTTCCATCATGTTCTACTTGTATGCCTCTATAAATGATAATATAAATGGCTATAGGGACAAGAATATAGCTAACACTACTTTACATGAGGGATTGTTACTTTCAATTTACAAATATTTTAAAGCCCAAACCCTAGGGAAGGAAATTGTGGACAACAAGGAAAGAGAAGATGTCTCTTGTTCGGACTATGTCCCCTTAGACTCAGAAGATAGTGTGGGATTACAATCAAAGGACCATGAGGAAGAAGAGGTCAAAAAGAAGAAACAAGCCTCTTCCTCTAAGAAGAGATTTGCAAGTTCAGTAAAAAAAGAAAAACCTCACAAAAAGTAGGCAAGATTGGAGATCTCTTTAGAAGAGGAGTATAATGAAAATGTGGAAGATATGAACACTGATGAAGAGGAGGATAATTCTAGAGGAGAGGCTAAAGAATAAGGAGCAAGCCATGGGGAAAAATATTTATTTAAAGGGGGAATACTCAGGCCGAAAATATGTAGATCTAGCAATCAGTGAAGGAACCACTCCCCCCCCCCACCTTCTAGTACCCATGACAAGATTTAGGACCCAAAAATTGACGTGCCTGATGAGGACTAGGACGACCCTTCAGCCCAGTCCCCAAACCCATGTGACTATTCAAATGATAAAAACCAGTCTAGAGAGGAGTATCACAATGATGACTATGGCAAGGGGAAAAAAGTTTGGTACAACTTCAACATGAACACTATGAAGATGGGATAATTAGGGAAGCTGTGAATCCAAAAATTCTTGAGGATGAGGATGGTAGAATCCAGAAAGAGGAACTGATTAACGCGGCCTTGGTCATCCTTAGTGAAAAGGCCATAGAAATGGAGCTAAACCTTCTCAATAATGTTAAGAATAGTATGTTGGATCAATTAAAATCATTTAAATGGCTCTACCACAAAATGGGAGACCTCAACAATAAAATCCAGGGAATCGAAAGCAACAAGGATCACAATGCCACTAAGGATTTTCTTCACCTGGACTTAAGGGTTAACAAGATGAAGAGCCTTGAGGAAACCCTCAATGGAATTACAGAGAAGAACTTCAACATCTTGAAGGCCTAAAATGAGAACATCAAGTTTCTCATAGAAATAATGAAAGAAAACCTAGATGGTAAGGAAGTGTAGATAATTAAAGAGGAAAAAAAGGAGAAGCCCAATGAAGGTCCAAGAAAAAGAACAAGGGATAGGTCCAAGAAGAACAAGGACGAAGAAGACTCCAACAATATCTAGAAGATCAAGGAGGAGGTAGAGAAGATGGAGCTTCTCGAGACCAATGTTGTCGTAATGCTCAGGAACCTATCCCGACCTTTCTTCCTAGTGCTTTTTTCCTATCTCTGTTTTACCCTGTTTTGACCATTTTGTCTCCGGGGTGGATTTTATATTGGCCTGTCTGTGGCTTGTTTCATCTTTTTGTTTCTATTATCTTAAAACTTGAACTTTTTAATGCTTTATTATAAGATGTATCAGGTTTCAGGAACCCTGCAAAACCTATTTTACATAATCAAAAACAAAAAAGATTCAATTTTTTATGTTGATAATGATACTAATCTTATTTTAAATAGCCAAGAGAGTAATTTTTTTCCCAGAAAACATGCCCCACCATTGGTACTTCTTTTGTCGTCGACACATCTTACCCAATTAGCATCTATATAGGATTTTATATATAAATCATTATCTTTCCTATACCACAAACCAAAATCTAGAGTCTCTTTGAAATACCTTACCATTTCTAAACAGAAGAAAATGAACATAGAAAATGGATCCATTAGGAGCTAAAATGGGAGAGTTGTAGAGGGTAACAAAGTAACTTACCATTTTCAAAATTTACTAATTGGATGAGATAAATGTATAAATTCTTAAATTATCAATCTTATAATTGTCAAAATAAGTATTTTTAATGTTAGAATACTATATAGTTATTAAAAATATAAAATTTCTAATCACTCATT
Organism: Chamaecyparis obtusa; assembly: GCA_027943335.1. Classification (NCBI taxonomy): domain Eukaryota; kingdom Viridiplantae; phylum Streptophyta; class Pinopsida; order Cupressales; family Cupressaceae; genus Chamaecyparis; species Chamaecyparis obtusa. The sequence continues at coordinate 24,797 of BSBK01008418.1, read as the reverse complement.
TATATCTATATTCATATATTTTATATTTCAAAAGTGTTTAGTAACAATGAGATAAATATATGATTAACTACATAGGTATTATAGTTGAACAAGAGACTCATTCTCTCCCTTTCAAGTCACTCTATAATTGGCTTAGCTTGAGAGCTCTTTACTAGGTAAACATGGTGCACATTGTAGTTTTTCTATAAGTATACTCCTTTACAAGAAAATGAATAAGAGAATGGATCCACTAGGGGGATAAGAGGGGAGAGCTATAGAGGGTAATAAAGTAAGATATCATTTTAAAAATTTACTAAGTAGATGAGATAAATATATTTTCTTTAACTATCAATATTCAAATTGTCTAATTTAGTATTTTAGTGTTAGAATACTTCTATAGTTATTAAAATTATAAAATTTTAAATACTCATTTTTTATTGTAAAATTTTCACATGTTCATATGTATTGTACATATGCAAGGTTATAGCTAGTTTTGTTGATAAGCTATATATCATTATCTCTACATTTTAATAAGCTTGCTTCTTTCTTTGTACATGAATCGAATTGGTTTTGGGGCCGACCTTATTGGTCTAATTTGACTCTTAAATTTCAATTATATGTCAATATATTATGGAGTTTGCCTCTTTGATTAGATAAAATAAAATAATTCTTAAAATAAAATATATATTTCATAAATAGAAAAGTAAATCTTATATAAAACAATAAATTTATTTATTAAATAAATAAAAAGCATTAATTATTCATTAAATATAACAAATCATATTATTATTATCATTAAAATATAAATATTCTCATCTTTGATAAATACTTTAAATTTTTTAAATTGTAAATTTTCTATGCACTTCATTATATTTATTCACATATATTTTATAATTAAGAATTAACTATTAATAGATAAGATAAACATAGGGGTTCACTACTTAATGTGTTTGTTAAGTGGTGGTGGTGGTGTTGTCCTCACTAAGGCTCAATCTTCTGCATGGTCATTGTCATTGCAAGGTTGTACCTTCGTTGATCAAATGTGCTCATGGATTTGGGCCTCAACTTTGTTAATGAGATGGGGTCCCTCATTTGTGACCTCACTGATTGGGTTAAAAGTGTTTCACATGAACTAAGACATGTTATGCATCAGTCAATAAAAAAATTACCAACTACTTAAAAAAAGAACATGTTAAATTTATCAATAAAGTGGCATAATTCTGAAAAATAAAAAAATATATATTATATATATATATATAAAAGTCATATCTACATAATTTAGTTTAGATTTTCTATTTTACAATCACCTAACTTCGTACGTAGAGTATTGTGGTTTTAATGTCTTAAGGCCTGCAATTTTAGTTCACTACTTCCCTGCATTTTCACTCTATACAAACGTGAGGTTAAGAAGCGCGTGAACGGAAAATAAAAATTGTTGAAACGATGTATATCACAGACAGTTGAGTCAACGGAAAAGAGCAAGCGGTCTAAGGAAATGAGGTGGTCGGCAAAAAACTACTGAAAGTACAAGAAGGAAAAAGCTATTGACCTTCCTCGACTTTCGGAGGAACATTCCTGGCGGCCGTCTGCTCTATTTATATATTGAAGTAGGGCCAAACGCATACCAGGTGTACATCGTTTTCTTTCTCTGTGTGTGTGTAAGCGAAGGAAAAGAGAAAATCGAGCACTATGGAATTTGGGAAGATCAAGGTAACAGAGTTATATACTTCCAATTTCTTGTAATTCTTCAATATTTTCTTTTTCGGCGTGTTGGGTGACACTGTTTTTCTTATGGTGGACAGAAAATGGCAACAGACCTCCGACTAATGCTGTCTGGAGTTACAAGTAAGATGAAGTCTGTTACCCAAGTGGGAGGATGCTTCAACGTCGTGTTACCAGGGCGTAGAGGTGAGGATGGCAGACTGAGGGCTGTCGGGGATATTGAACATGGTATGAATCAGGTGAGACTAAATATTTTCTCAAAGTCTTCAATTTTTTTTTGCCATATTTGAGCACGTTAAAGAGCTTCGATTTTTTCCACTTAAAGATCAGCCGGTTGTACTTTTTGCTGCTTTCAAGCCTGAAAAAAATGTCATTAATTTCCCCACTCCAGTTACTATGTTCTTTAGAATTTTTGTTGAAAAGAGTTGTTTGAAACAGCAAATTGGTCGATCTTTTTAAAAAATCTATTTGATGTTGTTGATTGGAGAACAGATTGAGGTGTTGAATGAGGTCGATCGATCGACAGCAGCAGAGCTGCGAGTAGAGCAGTGGGCAGTGAGAAGTGATAAGACGCTGACAGTAGCGTTGGCATTGGTGGGAGTAAGCTTAGCCGCAATTTGCAATGTTCCCGGAGGAGTGAACAAGTCAGGGAGGGCTGTTATGGATGACACCATTCCTTTCTTGATGTTCTTGGTGGCAGACGTTCTAACTTTTCATGCTTCGTCGGTAGTTGTTATGCTTGTAGCCACAGTTTCGCATTTATCTTCAAAGGATGACTACTTCATCCGCATCGCTCTGTGGGCATCGGCAATGTGCATGGCTTTGACATTTCATGCTGCAGCATATGTGGTGGTGCTCCCCGACCACAAGTGGATTGTGTGCTTTGCTGCTGCGGCTGCCATGGAGTTATCACTTTTCCTATTATTTGCCATTTCCAGGCCATGTTCTCTTAAGTTTTCTTAGACGACCGGGTATTTCATTTTGAGGTCATTTTGCAAGGGAAACCAGGAGATGACAACTATGTGAACATCTAGTCAGGCACTTACTATATAAGTATCATTACAACTGGCCTCTTTATGTTTTCAACTGAGAAAACACGATGAGGTCAATTTTTTGGGTAATTGTAAGAAGCGGATGGCAATTAAATGACAGGGATCACTTTGTGGACAACGATATGTGCTGTGGTCTTACCATAGCATTGACAAAGTTTCTGGGACTCGTACATATTTATAAGAGCGTTTGTTTATCAAAGAACAGCATGGGATGAGAGCTAAAAGAATATGACTATTTTATTATCCAATATAAGAATTTTTTGGATTTTATATAGGGGAGAGGAATAATGTATATATTCATATTTCCCAATATTGTAAGTTATTTTCATGGCAAAATACATGAACCTTCAGTAGACTACAAAACACACTACATAGCGAATCACGTGCCTTGACCATTCTTAGAAAGTTTGCATTCATGCATATTACATGAATGTAGCCTATGCAACAGCTGATGGAAAATCCGTTGTGAAAGATTATTTATTTTTGAAAGGTATGCTATGGATATTTCATGGAGTCATATAGAAACATGGATTCCAGACTGAATGGTAAGTTCCTAATAATTAATAATTCTATCATTTTATTAGTACTGTTTTACATGACTTTCTATTATGCCTATAATAGGGTAACCAATAACAGTTGAAAAATTTCTCGATGTTTGAAAGTAGATGCTCAGTATTTATTATTATGAAATTCTAAAAAATTTAGTGATAAAAAGCTATTAGGAAAGTATCATGGTTTGAGTGAAAAACTAGACCATTTTAAAGATACAAAAACTGTACTCAATGTTTGCAAGAAATTTATATTTTGTTTAAGTATTGAGATATACATCAGTTGTTATTGGATTGTCAATACTTTCTATTTCTCTTTACAAAGACATAACATTCAGTGGTTCTTGAAATATTTTTTCCCCTGGATTTGAATCATTTATTGCATCTCATCTAATAATCATTTCTTTGATGCTACAGCTGTTGCACATCGTTTTATTCGGTCGTTGAGTTTAACGTCATGCACAATGATTGGACTAGAGGGGTTGCTAGCTTTACAAAGAATATCAAATTCAACTTCCCTGCATTTGCCATACATTCTTAGCAAACTTGCTAATGAAGAGCTAGAGATTTGACGCCAGAATGTCCATGATGGTTTGATAGTTACGCAAATGTGTGCGGTTACTTATTTTTCTATGAACCTTAGTCCTTGCAGTCTGAGAGTATTGCGTTAGCTATGCTCGCACGCTCTGCATATATGTCACCAAATGCATCTAAAACTAGCATATTACAAGAACCCACTTTCCTTTTTGCTACAAAAGATATTTCTATTCTTTCCAGCACTGTCCTACTCTTGAATGTTTCTAGATCCTTTTCAAAATCAAAATCTATTTTGCATATTCCCTCGAGTTTTAATAAAGAAAAAATTATTGAAGGCATAATATCAGTCCCACACGTCTACCTCACTTGCAAAATTGTAACTACAGAAACTGGCAAAATTCCCACTTATATTTTGTGCCTACAAGGGATGTTGATACCCACCTCCAGTGTGCCCCCATTCAACAACCCCTTCTACATGTCCATGGCATGCTTATTGTTGTTCATTAGTTGCATTTATAAAATCCTGAACCAATGTAATCAATCAAGAAAGTGGGTGAATTCTTTTTAAAACCGAATATAAGTATATACTTGAGCAATCACATCTTTGCACAACAAAACTATGTAATCAAAGCATTAACACTAAAATAAAAGAGAAATATACTAACTACATTTCTGTTTAACAACTACCACTCCAATAATTCTTTGGAACAAATCTCAATCAATATATTATTTTCATGACACAAATCCCTACATTTTAGATGATCATTAATTCTTTGTGTTTATGATGCTAATAGAAGTAAGCAGATAGAATCGATGCTCTTTTTTTTCAAATCATTTTTTAGTCTAGATAAAATCGAAGTAGTAGACAAACTTTCATTGAATTTAATCGCCAACTTGACCTAATTGAAAGAATTAAAACTCATGTCATCAAATCAATTAGTATGGTTACCATCAAAATGAAAAGATTGTAATTGTAAATACTGTACTAAATGTTTTTCAAAATCATTGTTTTAAATGCACTATATCATAAAAGGCAAGGATAGTCCAATTTACGACATGCATTATAATTTATCTTTATAAAGAAATAAAATTGATTCACTTAGTTTACACAAATTTAGATGGGAGATGATCAGATATGAATATGCGAGCTTAGATACAATTGCAAAAGCGATATATTTATATATGCATTCAATGGTACATAAAGTGCACTTTGTATGATGCAATGGCACTAATGCCTACAAACCAAACACCAACTTTTATCCATTCCAAGCAATACAATCTCTCTACTATTTTTTTTGGTAGTAGGAAAGGACTCTAATTGGAATACAACTATTGTTTGTAATATTTTGTAGGTCAAATTTACTTATAAATTTCTAATTAAAAAAATGAATTCTTGTTGTAAATATTCAAGGGGCATGTAATAATTTTTGAAACATATCAAACTTAGAGTATTCTTCATTTGAACATCAATATGCTTCATACTCTAATTCAAGTTGATTGTTTTTTGAATTTTACACCATGTATCTATGTTCACCATGACCTCGATTATAAAAAAATATCACTTTAGTTCTTCAAAACCTAATCTATTAAATATTAATTTGTAGGAAGAATATTTTTCCTTTACTAAACACTAAACAATGAATAATATTTTTCAAGGAAGGAAAGAGAAACAAATGAAAGATAAGTTAAAATGATGAAATATTGTAATCACATATTTTGATATAGTGAGTACATTTATAATCAATGGTTTTACCATTTTGGGTTTTCCATTTTTTCCTATGTGTTCATGTGTATATGGAATCTTTAGTCTATATTTGGTTGATTGTTGATTAAGTTATTTAAGATATGGGATAACTCTATTAAAATTTTAAGTGAGTTGATTCATACCCCTCTTAGAACTAGATTGTGTTCAATAATTGGTATTAGAGGAAGGTGAACTTGAGTCAGATAGATTAACCACTAAGGTGATTTGGGCTTTGAACGCAACAGTTAATTTTGAGAAAGATCTAGATGTCATGGACATACAAGATTGGGATAGAGAAGAAACAATTGATCTAGAAGGAGAGTTCAAATGTTCTCTTACAAATATAGATGAATTTCAGGAAAAAAAAGAAGAAAGTTGAAGACAGTGCCATTCACATCATGAAATAAGGTGAAGAAAGAAAATTGGTTACAAACACTCCTAAAACAAAGCTACAAATCAAAACTAGTGAATACCTCAAACCTAACAAAGGGGTTGTTGGACTTGGAAAAGAACATGGAAATTCTTTAAAGAAATAGAGTAAATTTATTGACTGTCTAAAGATTGAGGAAGAAATAAGAGTTCCAAGAAAAAATGTTGATGTAGAAAAATAATAGTTGGAAAGAAATCTAAAGTTTGATTTAGTGAGAGTAGTGAGCTTGATGAGATGCTCAGTTTGAAAAAGTAACCAATTGAAAAAGGATGGATAGGATTTGATAAAGGGTCTACAATTAAATATGACAAGGAAAAGGAAATCAGAAATGAATCTAGTACATTCAAGGAAGATCACGATACTTTCACTCCCATCCAAACAAAGAAAGGCTTAAAAAAGATTACTGTAATTTAGAATAGGTACTCTGCACCTTTTAATGTAGATGTTTCTTATGCAAGAAATTTGGTTATAAAACTAATAAATGTAGAAGATAGATTACGTCATCTTAATTTATTGGAAAATGTTACGATTTCCATAAGTATGGACATAAGTTACATGAGTGCAAAAATACTTAGATGATTAAAAACCATCTCATGCATGCATACAAAGGTATAAATCCTCAACCTTTTAATGAATGCTACCATCCCTGCAATCATTTTGTACACAAGGTTTTTGAGTGTGGATTCAAAGAAAAGAAAAAGAACACACCACAACATAATACCTCATATTGTAATAATCTAATTCATACTACTCAAATATGCAAAAATAAGTATTTGAAAACCTTTTTTTATAGATAATAATAAAATTTATATTAATGAGTAAAGAGAAAAATGAGAAGATATAGGTAAAGAAATATGATGAAGAAAAGTTAGATAGCTCATATGTGCCTACAAATATTATGCACAACTCTTTTGAAATTGAAAGGTAAAACATTTTCTAGGGAGAGAGCCTAATAAAAGATCTAAAGAAACCCCTTCTTATGTGTTGTCTTCAACATCAGTTTAAAAGTGTAAGAAATTGAAGTTTATTTAATGGTTATATTTATAGTTTATGCAACTGTGTTTACTTGTTGAGGTGAATTAAAGTTTGAAGTCTCATGCTTCACATATCCTAAAATTTCCTTTTTGAGATAAAAGAAAATATCATTTCCAAAAATTGGATTTTAGTTATCTTGAATGCTCTCTTGATTTGGACAAGTGTAATAATTTTCTAGACAAAATATTTTTACATATACAAGTTTCTCCTACTCCTTGGATCATGTCCACCGCAAAGATTGTTGACACATCAATCAAATCATGACTTGTATTAAGACAACAACCACCCAAACCAAGAGTTTTTAACAATATTGGTGTCGTCTCACTTGTTCTGCCAAATCTAATTCATGTTGATCTACAAAATGATATCTTGTTTCTTTTGGAGGAGTATTGTCATTAGAAATTATAGGTATTATAGAAAGAAAATCTTTTAGACAAGTGGATGAATTTGAAAGTAGAGTACTCTAGCCTATAAGAAGGAGAGCTAAATGTTTAGTTCAATTTTATGTGGTTTAGAAAAGAAGAATTCACAATGATCATGTTTTGAAGGATTCATAGAGAATACTTGTGGTTGAAAAAAACCTATTTAATAAAAAAGAAGTAATTCAAAATTTTATTGGGTTATATGAGAATCGTGACATTTTGGTTCTAAAAGTTGTAAGAAATGACGAGGTTGTGAAGACAACCAGTGTAAAGTTTTACAATAGGTCACTCACTCTGGATGGCATCTAGGATCTAGATGTTGTCTTTTCCACCATGAGAATCACCTATAAATTTTACTATACTAATAGAGAAGGAACAACTACTTGTATAACTATTCATAGTGCATACTTAAGAGCTAAAGAGGAAAAAGTCTTTGACCTATACAAAGTAATGAGACAACAATTGTTTGAGAATTGATAAAAGATTAAGGAGACAATTTATCCTTTCCGCTATGGGTAACTTATCATGTCTCTTATGTTTTAGTTTTTGAAAGAAGTACCCTATTGTCAAAATATTACATAGTCTAATGAAAATATTTATATTGTTTCAAAAATTAAAATGCATATGGATAATTTTGAAAATGTTAAGGAATGTGATTGTGGCTACTAGAGATTTATTTACAAAAAAATGATATCACTTTCATGGTCGATAAGGACATTTGTTACATTAAAATTATTATTTACAGACCCCATTGGGTGTGTAGAATACCTTATGAGATCTCTAGACTTTCTTGGGTTGGTTATGTTGACATTTTATTACAAACATTGTTTGATCCTAATGAATAAAGGTTTGGTACCTATGAAGGAATTTTTATCACATGGTTGCATAAGAATAAGAATGTGCAAGATGAGAAATTTGTAATAAAATATCACTATGCTAAGATGACTAAGTGAAGGAGACCATAACAATGACTATTTCTCCTACCATTCCTTAAACTAATTCCAAAGTAAAAATAAAATTCTTAACTAAGGAGGAAAAACTTGAACACACTATTAACAGTGAGGAATATAAGAAAAGTAAACCCTCAAAGAAATTGTTTGAAAGGAAGAAATAAAAGGGATATATATAAAGAAAATAAATTTCATCATCACAATCAAAATAAGATTCTTATGAGTTTATAACTATTTTCAATAGTATGAATCATCATAGTCACCTGAAGAAATTCTCCAAATAATTTTTAGTAGTCCCTTCATATAGTGAAAGAGAATATTATGCAATTCATGATTTTTTTGTTGATGGAAATAAATTCAACACTTGATTATCCACCTTTTCCTAATGATTAATCAGAAGGAATGTGATCGAATAGGCTTAAGTAGGATTTAAAAACTAAATGACTATAATGATCCTTCATCATAATGATTAGGATGAGTTATATTTAGGGTAATGGGTGAACCCACAATAGCGGGTTACACTATTTTGCCTGAACAGACACTCAAGTCTACATTTTGAGAAAAACTTTCAGATTCATATGCATATTTTCGTTAAACCGTTTGAAATCAGAAAATGAAGTAAATTAGAGTCTTTTAGGATTTTCTATCTAGATTCTAAAAATATTTTTTATTTTTATATTTGAATTTATTTTAATTTTTTTTTCTTTCTCCCACGAAAATTGGTATGTTTTTGAAAATGTCATTTTCAAAGAGTTACATTGTTTTCATAGAGCATAACTTTTTTTCTAAAATAGATATCAATGTGATTCTTTCAAAATTATTATTGTAACATCCATATGGAGGGCATGCAATTGGTTTCATGACATTATCATGATTATTTCACATTTTATTAACATTTGAAGTTGACTAAACCGTAATTTTGACATACCTTGACTACATAGCTTATAGCTTGTCATGTATTTATACAATTTTATTTTTATTTTTTTAAATAAAAAGATAACTTAAATACTTAGGGCATAGATCTTTTTTAGAATTTTTTTCCTCTCATTTACTATTTTTCCACAAGCGTCAAACATAGAGGTAGACATACGGTGAAATATCTATGTTTAGTAAAACTAACAAAATAAAGTCATAATAAACTTAATATATATTAATATTCTAATCATTGGAAAGATTTTTCTTAGTAGTACTATTGCCATTATTTTACTCCCCTTTGGTGACCTAATTACTAGATGAAGCTACAAGTACCCTAGTTTGTGTTATTAGGTGATCTTGCTTAATATTTGTGTTCATTTTCATTACAAAGTACATGAAAGAGAAGGAAATGAATTGCATCTAAGATTACATGTATATGTATCAATGTTAAGCATGCTATACAAAAGGGGAAAGAACTAAAAAGAACATCTATCTGAGCTCACAGATGCCGTGAGCATAGCCATTGCTAGAATTGCATAAATGAGTGCAAATATACACATAAAGTATGGGGGTACCAGACATCGCTTGGTAATGAGTCTATCTCCATGGTGTTCCTGACATGCTCCTATGTTCCTGAACCTATAGATAAGAGAAGAGAAGTGGGTTAGATCCAATGGATCTAAACAATGCCTGGTATCGCAAGTACCTATCTACAAGCATGCATATGTGCACTCAGCTATACACATCTGACATAGGCTGTGCTCAAGGTAGGTGCATGAGAGAGGCTCTAGAAATAAAAGAAGTACCATTGTTTTCACTAATGTGTTTTTTCAATGTGCAGATGAATACTCTTGACCTGTGATGCAATTGATGCCAAGAAAACCTCATTTCCTTGGTAGTGGCTGCATCACAGGGAAAGAGCACCCATGATGAATAGGGAGACATTCAGTATGTGAGACACTCAAGAACCATAGGTCCATATCAAGTGAAGTATGGTTAAAGCACTAAAAAATAGAGCATTGGCAGTTTTAGGGGGTCTACTTCATCAACATGACAAAGAACAAGGTACACAATCTACATTCTAGAAAAGGGTACATTCATGGCATGAGGTGTGTTTAATGCTGAATCTTGAGCTAAGGGAAGAAGCCACAAATAGAAGAATGACTGTATGATATAGAGTGCAATATTGCTTCAAAGGAAGTTTTAATGGTGCTATCAAAAGAGATACAATCATCATAATGTTGGACACTCAAGGACTACAAAGACAAATTAGAAGGCTTGCAGAGCACATCAAATCGACAATAGGCCACAAGCATCAATTTTCAAAAGCATTAGTGCTTCATGAAGTTTTTTTGACAATAATACTACAGATCAATTACATGCTCAATCACAAGTCAAGGTGACAAACAAGGAACAATGGAAACTAATTTTTGAACAAACTCCATAGTTATCAAAGGTGAGATTGTAAGACTGTTCAAAAGTTGTCATTAATGTCAAAAGAGAAAAAAGGTGTCATTATCAAAGAAATCATGATCGTGAATGGTTCATGAAGGGAACTACAACTCTTAGATGAGGCATCAATCTAAGTAATGGCTAGGGGACTGTACGGGGGCTAACACAATGATTATATTAAGAGTAGTGATGCTTAGTATTAAAGAGAGGGATGTACAAAGATGTTGGTACAAAGCCCATTGATAACAAAAAACTAAGATAATAGTGGCTTCATCATGCACAACAGTCTATGTGTCTTATAGATGACAATGATACATCCTGTTGATCCATAATCAATAGCAGTCTACATGGGATCAACTTTATCATGGGCCATTGATAAGTGATTATAAAGACTTTGATGGTTTATATGTTAGCAGACTTGTAGATTTGTTAATGTCTTTGCGTATATTAATGAACATGATGGTGCAAATGCTAGCAGTAGAAAGATCTAAAAGAATGGACTATAGAGAAACTGTGCCTAGCTCTCGGGCCTCCAGCAGAAGATGACATAGACCAACTCACGAGCTATGCATGGCCTTTATATGAGATAAAATAGGGGCGAAAATCCTAAACAATGGTGCATGAGTTCAAACATGATGCAATAGCTCTGAACAACAAAATGACTGATCATAATACACATCATTCACAGATGTATCAAATACAGTAGATAGAAATGCAGTAGGCTAGGGTCATCAAATGCCGAGTAGAGATGGTACATATTTCACGGGCTACACCAGGTCTAAAGTAGTGGTATGGCCTTCACGACACCACATTTCAAATATTGCAGTGAGGATGAAAGTTCAAAATAGAATGTGGCAATTACAAACAACACCAATAATGAGCAACAGTGCCATAGCTTCAAGCCCACCAATAGCTCACAATGCCCTAGTTCTCGGGCTATTCATGAACAGTAGCAAGTATCAATAGAAAAATGCTAGCATGTAGTAGTTGAAAACAACAACAACGAGATACACTCAAGGGTGAACAATCAGAAACCTGTGCCCTAGCTTATAGATGGAACCCTCATGTAGCATCAACATGAGCTTGGTTTTATACAGATATTTTCTCTAGATGACCATCAAATAGTGAATGTAAAAGGGGTATTGATGCCCTAACATTACTCATGGCATATCAAAATGATGCCCTAATATTAATGGGCTACCAAATCTCCATCAATGACACAACATACATAGGTTCAAGCAACATATTCACAGTGCCCTTACTTTCAATACAAATGGAATATAAAATAGAGGTGAAGTCACATCTATGCCCTTGAATACAAAGGAAATTTAAAACATAATAGATATCGATGCCCTAGCTTGCTTTGGCATGGGCTATCATAGAAACAGAGAAGGCCATGACAATAAACATCAGAAATACATGAATCAAAATGCTAATAGACTCATTACATGAAGCCCTCAAAGGAGCCAAACACAATCAGAATACAGAGGTGAAGTCACACCTATGCCCTCATAATGCAGAGAATTTCAACTTCTTGATGCTAGTGAAAGTAAATAAAAATAATAGAGATGCCTTGAATACTCAGAATTGAGCCTACTTCAAAATACTGATGCCATGAAGAAAAGGACTGTTGTTTCCATATCCAACCCAAAAATCAAGTGCAGAGTACTAGTGGAGTTAGAAACTTTCCATATGTTAGATGAAGAGGTCTACAGTGCCAGCCACCAAAGGGTTTTGAATAGAATGGCTTTTGATATTTTCTTTTCTCCCCTTTGTTGGGTCGAGATTCATTTATCTTTTATTTTGCTATGTGTCTTAAGCCTTGGTGGGAATTTTGATAAGTCATTAGGTTGGGATACAATATGCTAGGGTATATGATGTATGAAGATGGATTATATGTTTTCCCCATTTTTTTTTTTGGGTGAGAATATTTTGAATATGTGATAATCCATGTTGTTAGCATAGGTGGATTTGTAAAAATATAGATACTCTTAAAATGTGTTTTCCCCTTTTTAATATTGGGTTGAGAACCATTTTTGGAGACTTATTAAATCCATTTTGCATCTCAATAGGGGTCATTTTTAGAATGATAAGTCATTGCAAAAGTTTTATTGTAAGATATCGGTAAGTGGTGTTTTTATAAACCCTTGTTAGAATATGATTTATAGAGCATGACTTAGTGAGTAGATTAGTCTTCTTTGACTAACTATTTTTAGGGGTCTCACTTTCCTCGTCCTCCTAGAATCTTAGGAATCTGGCATCTGGATTTAATATGGAGCTTTTATAACCCTATAAGAAGTTATTTCCTATTTTTAGGAGGTGTGGGTCATGATGTAGATTCCTAGGATTACTTTTTATACCTCTCACTTCTATGATTGAGGGTAGTTCTTCTTTCCCTCTTTCTTGGAGGTGAATATTTGTAGCTTTGGTGAAGCAGATTGATGTACTTGGCTCCTTTCATTGAAATCAAAATAGTATTCCTTCTCATCCCTGTTATTTTTTGAATTTTCCTATTTGAATTCATGTCAAAGTTATTGTGATTTTGTCATCCTTTACTTTGCACGTTTTTCAAGTTGAATATTCAAGAAGGTGTTTTGCAATTGTTGTTCTAATCTATGTAAATTTGGTTTTAAGTTGTGGGAGTTTTTCCCTTCTTTTAATCTAAATACCTCTTTATTTCAAGGATTGTCAAGGCAATAGGGTCAGGTTGTGAATCATAGGGTTTTCAAGTGTCATTGTGAGTTTTGATTCAATCTATGGATCTATCATGTTTGGCGAATCACCTTAGTTTAGTTTCAATTTCATGCACTCTCTCTCCCTTTTCCTTCAAAGTTCAGTTCAAGTTTTAGGTGATTCAAGGGGAAGCCAGCCCCTAATTCAGAGGTCTATTCTCGGATAGGTTACCCACAACCTGAGAATAGTCCCATGTTTCATGGGATTGCTAGGTTCTACACTTATCCATACTCGGGTGCAATCCCTAGTGACAACAAGTACCTTACTACATAGATAAGTTTGTCAAATGGATTCATCTGATTTGCCAAAAGATAAAGTCAAAGTGATCTTGTCAGCATTTTAATAGGTGCGAAGGAGACACCATTGCAGGTATGAATGAGGAGTATAAATGTTATATCAATGTTTTTTTTATCTTAGAGGCTTTGAGCTAACCATTTGTAATTAATTCCTTCAAATGGAACCTCTCAAGGCGTAAATAATCATATTTTATTAAAAATGTGTTATCTCAGCAAAAATCAGCATGTCTAAAAAAGTGTAACCCACTATTGTGGGGTCACCATAATATGATAAGGTAATGTAAGATAGATGGATCAATAAGAAAATATGACAAGTTTTAACAAACAACAATTGTCAAAAAGGAGACTGTAATAGGTAAGTACTAAAAGAAATAACCAAATGATAGTACTAACCTATGGTTTTAGTTTGCAACCAAATTACAAGGAAGTGTATGCCTCCACCATCATATTACTAGGAAGATGCCTTGTCCATCCTATTCCCAAGAAGAGGCTAAAAAATATATCATGGTCCTAGTGTTTTCAGCCTATCTCAATTGTAGAATTTTTGTCAGATTTGGTACTTTCAAAATTAAGTACTAATAGGTTTTCCATCTATTCTTGAAAATAGAAAAATGTAAAAATGTTAGGTTGAAGGGGTTTTACTTAGTCAAATCTTTGTTGAAGAATCAAACTTGAAATATAAATGCAATCACATGAAAGAAAATGAACTAAATGTAAAGGTAAATAGTAGATCTACCTTGTAAATGAGTATACCTTCATAAATTAATATTGAGATCATGATGCCTATGAAGATGTTTTTATGTTTCTTGAATATAGTTGTATGTTGACTTTCAATCTTAGAATGTAAGAAGGAACCAAGGATGTTTCTCACAAATGCATAGATTCTTGAATACTCCTCAAAGATATTTGATATTGTCATGGTTGATGGACTCTTTCCTTGAAGAATGGATGGACGAAACACATGCAAATGGATAAAAGGTCTTGTTGCGTGATTGAGAAATCCTCTACCAAGCCACCATAGGAGAGAAACTTTCTACAATGGAATATATTGCCTTGAAAATATCTTGAAATGCTTGGTGAATTCTTGAAAATTTGATCTTGAATGCTTGGATGCAAAATTGTAGGAAACACCTAAAATATTGATCATGGTTACCAAAATAAGGATAGAAAGATTTATTTTATATACCTCTCACAATATTTTGGGGTTTATAAATTGAAGGAGCCTAACATGGTTAAAGAAATCCCACTAAATAGATGGGATAAGACCCTATAATTTTTTTTGGGCCAAACCTTAGGGAAGATGATGCCCATGGAATCGTTTTCCTCCAAGAAGAGGCCCAAATTTAAACTACAAGCTAGGAAGGAGGAAAAGATGCTAGAAATAAAGGAGATGGGTTGTTGGATCAAGCATAATGAACATGAAATATCACAAATGACAAAATGGGGCCTAATAGAGAATCTATCATATTGTTATATCAAATTGGTAAAGAATGGTAATGAGGATTTGACAAGTCGGTAAGCAAAATAGTTTTGGCTACCGAGCAGGAAAAGTTACTCGATAAAGAGGAAAAGTAATTTGGTAAGAGAAGAGTAAGTTTTGGTAAAGGCAAAGGAACTCAAGACATTGAGAAAAGAAGATTTTAGGTACCGAGAAAAGTTAACTAAAATTCAGAGTTATCCATCAAGAAAGGAAAAAAATTAAATACAAGGATCAGAATGACATTTAATGATTAGCTATGATGAGATCGAAGGTTATGATGATCAGGAAAGTTAGCTAGAGAGATCTACGATTAGGAAAATTCATGGTCCATAAGGACTTATGCTACATTAAAATTATTATTTATAGACACCATTGGATGTGTAGAATACCTTATGAGATCTCTAGAGTTGCTTGGGTTGGTTATGTTGACATTTTATTACAAACATTGACTGATCCTAATGAATAAAGGTTTGGTACCTATGAAGGAATTTTTATCACATGGTTTCATAAGAATAAGAATGTGCAAGGTGAGTAATTTGTAATAAAATATCACTATGCTAAGATGACTGAGAGAAGGAGACCATAACAATGACTATTTCTCCTACCATTCCTTAAACTAATTCCAAAGTAAAAATAAAATTCTTAAGGAGGCAAAACTTGTACACACTATTAACAGTGAAAAATATAAGAAAAGTAAACCCTCAAAGCAATTGTTTGAAAGGAATAAATAAAAGGGATATATATAAAGAAAATAAATTTCATCATCACAATCAAAATAAGATTCTTATGAGTTTATAACTATTTTCAAGAGTTTGATTCATCATAGTCACCTATAGAAATTCTCCAAATAATTTTTAGTAGTCCTTGCATATAGTGAAAGATAATATTATGCAATTCATGATTTTGTTGTTGATGGAAAGAAGTTCAACACTTGATTATCCACCTTTTCCTAATGCATAATCAGAAGGAATGTGATCAAATAGGCTCAAGTAGGATTTAAACACTAAATGACTGTAACGATCCTTCATCATAATGATTAGGATGAGTTATATTTAGGGTAATATAATAAGGTAATGTAAGATAGATGGATCAATAAGAAAATACGACAAGTTTTAACAAACAAAAATTGTCAAAAAGCAAACTATAACATGTAAGTACTAAAAGAAACAACCAGATGATAGTACTAACCTATGGTTTTAGTTTGGAGCCAAATTACAGGGAAGTGCATGCCCCAACCATCATATTACTACGAAGATGCCTTGGCCATCCTATTCCCAAGAAGAGGCTGAAAAATCTAACATGGTCCTAGTGTTTTCAGCCTATCTCAATCGTAGAATTTTTGTCAGATCTAGTACTTTTAAAATTAAGTACTAATAGGTTTTCCATCTATTCTTGAAAATAGAAAAAATGTAAAAATGTTAGGTTGAAGGGGTTTTACTTAGTCAAATCTTTGTTGAAGAATCAACCTTGAAATATAAATGCAATCGCATGAAAGAAAATGAAGTAAATGTAAAGGTAAATAGTAGGGTATGTGTAGGATCATGGTATGCGAAACTAGACCCTTAAGTGGCAACGAAAATTCATAAAATCAGGTTTAGGAAAGTTGACATAAAAATTTGAACAGGTTATAAATGTTATATCAAAAATATGTAACAAGAGAATATGTAGAAAATTGAATTTAGTTTCTAAGATACTAGGCCTTTTTTGAAAAACAATTATTCTATATGTTGAAAATTTCAAATTTCAATGTAGTAGTACAAAAATTGCAAAAAAGAAGAAGAAGTAGGTGTATGTATGACCACCTTAAACACAATCAAATGAGATCTAAGTAGTAGACTCATGTCTGAATGTGACACATATTTTTGTTTAATGTTTTTCCAAGTAAATAATTAATTATGATTTTTCTTCTACAACTTTTCCAGAATACAAAAACTCTCGTGTCTGACCACATTAACTTAGTCTAAAATTTATTAAATTGATTTTTTAAATTTTTTTTTCTTGTAGTAGGAAAATCATAGAATGTGACACATATTTTGGACTTCAAAAATGTTATACAGTTTGAAAGTTATAACTATTTTTCAATAAGTCTATCAATTAGGACTAGAAAGATAAGAAGTAGGTGTATGTTTGACCACATTAAACAAAATCAAATGATAATAGTTTTTTATAAGATTCTAAATAAAAGTAGTAGACTCGTGTCCAGATGTGATGTATATATTTTTGTATTTTTTTTCCAAGTAAATAATTAATTATGATTTTTTTTCTACAAATTTTCCTAAATATAAAAACTCTCGTGTCTGACCAGCTTAACTTAGTCCAAAATTCATCAAATTGAAAGAATTGTTTATTATTATTGTATTAGGTGAAGCATAGAATGTGATATATATTTCAGATTTCAAAAATGTTATACTGTTTGAAAGTTATATTTGTTTTTCAAAGAGTCTATCAATGAGGACTTCTTTTTCACATCGCCACTTTTTGGCATACCATCATCTTGCACATACCTAGTAGATCTACCTTGCAAATGAGTATTCCTTCATAAATTAATATTGAGATCATGATGTCTATGAAGATGTTTTTATGTTTCTTGAATATAGTTGTATGTTGACTTTCAATCTTAGAATGTAAGAAGGAACCAAGGATGTTTTTCACAAATGCATAGATTCTTGAATACTCCTCAAAGATATTTGATATTGTCATGGTTGATGGAATCTTTCCTTGAAGAATGGATGGACAAAACACATGTATATGAATAAAAGATCTTCTTGGGTGATTGGTAAATCCTCTACCAAGCCACTATTGGAGAGAAACTTGCTACAATGGAAGATATTGCCTTGAAAATATCTTGAAATGCTTGATGAATTCTTGAAAATTTGATCTTTAATGCTTGCATGCAAAATTGTAGGAAACACCTTAAATATTGATCATGGTTACCAACATAAAGATAGAAAGATTTCTTTTATATACCTTTGACAATATTTGGGGTTTAAAAATTGATGGAGGCTAACATGGTTCTAAATATATGGGATAAGACCCTAGATTTTTTTTGGGCCAAACCTTAGGGAAGACGATGCCCATGGAATCCTTTTCCTCCAAGAACAGGCCCAAATTTAAACTAAAAGCTAGAAAGGAGGAAAAGATGCTAGAAATAAAGGAGATGGGTTGCTGGATCAAGCATAATGAACATGAAATATAAAAAATGACAAAATGGGGCCTAATAGAGCATCTATCATATTGTTATATCAAATTGGTAAATAATGGTAATGAGGATTTGACAACTCAGTAAATAAAATAGTTTTGGCTACCGAGCAGGAAAAGTCACTCGGTAAAGAGGAAAAGTAATTTGGTAAGAGGAGTAAGTTTTGGTAAAGGCAAAGAAACTCAAGACATTGAGAAAAGAAGATTTTAGGTATCGAGCAAAGTTAAATAAAATTTAGAGTTATCCACCGAGCAGGGAAAAAAATTAAATACAAGGATCAGAATGACATTTAATGATTAGCTATGATGAGCTGGAAGGTTATGATGATAAGGAAAGTTAGCTAGAGAGATCTACGATTAGGAAAATTTGTGATGATGATCTATGGATTATATTTAAATGGTTAAAATAAAAGGAACAAGTTTTGAGAAAGTTCAAGTGTTGAGGTGAAGGTAAAATGTGTTATCGAGATCCAAATACATTGAATAAGTTTGTGAAATGGATTGAACAACTAAGATTGATCAAAGAAAAATTTAATTTATAAAGGTGTTTAAGTGGCAAAAGGAAGTCTATATAAAGGATGAATTTCTATGAACAAATGGCTGGCATATTGAAGATTTGATAAGTCACCAAATGATACAATGAAGAAGGAAAAGATAGGTTCTGAGTCAGAAACTAGAATTTGATGAAGTGTTGAAGCCTGTGGAAAGTGAAGGATTGAAGTTAAGATAGAAGAGTGCATAAAGGATTTGATTATGAAAATGATAGTTGCAAATTTATAGGTCAATTTATTTACTATTTCTTATTAGCATTTGTAACAGAGAAATGTCCTAACCAAGTAGACTTAACCGTCTTAAATTGTAAAATTATTGTAAAAGGTAACATTCTAAAGAGTGTTAAAAGTCCTTTTATGAGGCCACTCCTAACAGGGTGAATAGCCTAACAGATCTGAGGTAAATCCCTTGACCGGGTCACACATAACATTGTGTATTGTAATCTTTAACCAGATTGGATCTTAACTAAGCGTACTTCTGAAGAGTATTTTTTTAGTGGGTGACAATTCCTACAGTGGTTTTTCCCAAAGTTGGAATTCCTCATTAAATACGGTTGTTACATGTGATGAATGATTTATGTGAAAGACTTGTTGATTGTTAAAGTTTATTTACTATTATTGGTAAATAGTGAATTTTGTTTGAATAATTTAATCATAGAAAAGTTTGTAGAGGTAAAGAGAATCAAGGATTACTGATTCACCTCCCTTCTTCATAATCCAACAATTACATATTTCCATCAATGCAAAACAAGGAGATTGTTGGTAAGTTTGATGTGTTGGCATTGCTGTCAACATGTGTGTTAGGTAGTTTTTTCAAAGGAATAGTATGTTAAGAGGTATGACAAGAAGAGGTTACTGAAGATGAGGAGTTATGTACCTCAGGGGATGATGTAGAGTTTGTAGAGGTAAATTATGTAGGGGATGATGTAGAGGTCATTTATGAGATCACAGATGGTGACTAAATACTTTACTATCTTCCACTGTAATAGAGTTGCAGAGATTAGTTTTCCACACATGATCAAAATAAGATCTTTGGTTGTGCAGGTGGTATTGCATTAAAGATATGGATATGTATCTTCATCTCAAAGGCCTAGTGATTATAAAGGCCTGCAAGGCATTTACAAGTGTTTCAGTTGATGAGGTCAATATTATTGATGGGTGGCAACTATTGCTAACATAATTTGATGATCTAGAAGGGTTAGATGTTTATTTGTTATTCTTGATGCCTAAGGATGTTCTTGGCTTATGTTCCTACTGAGTTAATGAATTATGTGCATTCTATATTTTTAATAAGATTGTACTTATAACAAAGTACTAGTCTTATTGTGGGCTCAAGCTCCACTATATTTTTCACCCTAATTTGGGTTTCTACATGAAAACTATTTGTGTTATGTGCTATGGATGTTTTTTGACTAGTTCATACCATCTTTATTGATTATTAATTGTGTATAAGTATATTTGTGTTAAGGGTTTCATGTTTTTGGTATCTAATGGTTTTATACATAAGGGTTTAAGGGTCGTAGAGTATTTGAGTTTTTTGGTGCAACTAATTCACCACCCCCCCTACACCCCACCCTCTTAGTTGCTTGCTACCTTATTTCCTACACATATCACATGGAAGATCAACCTCAAGCATTTAGTATAAAAACATAGGGGAAAAAGCCACAATAATAGCCATGAGACTACAAAGGGCTCAAAGTCAAGCTTCCATCAAATATGAGAAGAGCTCAATCAGACCCAAACTAAGATTATGTATCTCTCAAGATCATGTCAAGTAGACATGCATAAAAAATTCTCAAGGATATGGTCTCAAACACACACATCAAAAAACTCAATGAAAATCCAAAGAAAACAAAAAAAGGCCAAGATACCAAGGCAAAAAGATTATGCACAACCATAATCTATTGGCCTTATTGCCAAGAGAATGGATCCCAAGATGGTCCAATATATAAAAACATGGGACACAAAAATCCCTAAATACTCCAAGATGTGGCTCACATCCCCAAAGTCAAGTGAGGAAGTCAAAAGCATAAAAATACCAAATTTTGGCAAAATCTAGCAATGATTCCAAAATCAGCATTTAGTGTTGAAATGACACTTTCATTTTGATTCCACAATCCTACTCAATGCAGCATAGGATACTAATATAAAAACCTCAATCATGCCAAGCATGATGATTGACATGTTCTAGATGGCATACAAAATTATGCACTGATGAAAAATCTCAAAAGTCAAACTTTAAATGAAGTGAAAAGAAGAATACCCACTGGTTCTCATATGACCAAAAACACACCTTTTATGAATTTACCTATCCTATGCTAGGAGGAGTGAGATGGGAAGGAGTGGGAGTGGGAGTGGGATTTTGAATCTGAGGGTTTTTCACTGCTTTAGAGGAGCTATAGAGGGGGCTCCTAAGGATGAAGATGGTGAAGATTAATATGGGGAGGATAAAAGTGATGTTCTTGGAGGCTGAGTGGTTTGGGGTTTTGGCATTTTGGAGGCTTGGTTATTTTTTCCCCTATCTTGGAGGTTCGGTATGGAGCTTTGGGGATTTAGTATTTCTTTGCATACAAGGAGTACAATGTTCCTATTTTCATGTGTTCTTGAAGAATTGAGGCATTCTTTCTTCATTTTTGGTTTGGTGTGGTTTATGGCTCGACATTCATGGCCCATTTTGGGGTTTTGATAGGTGTTCTCAATTCTATAATGCTTCATTCTATAGTAATGGAGGTAGTAGGGATGTCACTTAATGGTATGTCAACACAAATACTAAGTGGTCTATGATATTCTGGCTCCGGTTTTGGTTTCTTTTTTATCTCTTGATTGTTCATGCCAAGTTGTGTACATGAGCTTGGTATTTTGGTTGTCCATGAGCCTCTATTTTGGGCTATGGTTCAAGGGAGTTATGTTGTCTTTTAATGTGGTCTGCCTCTATTTATTTTTGGGTATTGCAGTGTTTTTGTCAGCGAGTCTAGTGGTCTTTTCTTGATTGGGTAATATGGATTTTATGAGATCCCTCAGTCTTAGGAAGTAGTGGCATTTAGATTTGGAAAGATCCTTTTCTCACCATAGTGGTGGTCTTTGGAAATGCTCCCTTCTACCCTTGTTTCTTGTGTTTTATCCTTAGGGGGATTTCCTTACTTTGGATCATGGAGTAGCTAGCTCTATTAATGTTGGAGTTTGTGCTTTGTATTGCGCTGGTCAGATGATTGGAGATGTGTGAGTTATTTTCTTTAGTCTTGATGCATTCTTGCAAAGGTTTTTTTGTTTGGGTTTGATCTTGTTTGGTATTATCCTCCTATGATTTTCTTCCTGGGTGGCTTTGTGGTGCCTATATGTTCATCTTTGGAGAGTTTTGTTTCTATTTCTAGGTCTGTTAAGGTTTATTTGTCTACCTAAGTTTCCATGGTGATATCTCTTAACGATTTTTCTCATTGTCTCTCTTCCATCCATTTTTTGAATCCTATAAAGGTGGAGTCATCTCCTATGGAGGTGGAGAACTCTTTGGTGATTGTAGGATTGGTTCAACTCTCTACTCTCCTTCTGCTATTTTCTACTTTTCCTAATGAGATAAGGAATCTTCTATTGAGGTGAAGGTTTACCATATGGGAATGGTTGGAAGTAGTTCTTTTAGTGCTTTTCTCTTCCTTGGTTATTAAATTTGGGGTTCGGTTAGATGTTGGTATTTCCTCCTATTTTTTTATGTCTCCTTAGGCTCTATTGAGATGGAGAAAGTTTACTTTGGAGTGAAGTGGATGTGTAGAAGAAGACCCATCATTGATAGGCTACTGTTGGTTTTGGGTACTAGCTTAAAACCCAATCTTATGGTTAACGGATCCTTCCAAAACCATTGGTATAAATTATTGTCTTGTCATTCTAATAAGTTTTCAAACCACCATTTGATGGTTGGTGAAAGTATCAAGGTTTGGGGATCCTTTCAAAACCTTCTTCATTTATCCCATCTAGTCCTTCATTGAGAAAACTCTTTAGGATTCTTGTAATGGTTTGGGGAGACTAACAAAACCCCATGATGTTTTTTGATTCCACATTAAAATTGAGATAGGTTTGGGAAGCATATTAAAATCCCTTATTTTGAGCTAGTTTCTTTTTGTTTATTAATGTAGAGCTGATGGTGAAGTTTGTAAGGTTTTGAGATCCTTGTCAAAACCCAAGGTCTGTGGTCTTGGGTACTAGAAAAATAGTCATTTTGTCAACTAAGTTGAAGTAATATTTTGTGGTATTGGGTTTTGGCCTATTTCTTTATAGTATCTAAAGTCTTTCCTAGTTTTACTTTTTATGCTCCTGGTTGTTTTCTAATTGTACATCTATTATTGGTTGAAGATCTATTCTCTGTAGCTAGGTGGTATTGGTTTAGAGTTCCTACCAAAAATTATTTGTAATGGGTTTTAGGGCCCCATCAAAACTTGTTTCACCCTTAGTAAAAAACACACACCTTTTAATTAAAATTCCTATTTTGGGTTCACATAGAAAAATAGGTAGCATAATGGTACAAAATAAAAAAAATACAAACCTAGTTACTCAGAGAGAGCTAACTAGGTAATAGAAAACCACGAGAATGTGTGTGAGTACTAACTCTCATCCCATGAAGCATTTAAAAATAAGAAACAACTAAAATAACTAGGAAACAAATAAAATATCAAAATCCCCACCTCACATCTAGAGGAGAAACCTAAAATGAGTGGAATAAAATAAATCCCATGCAGAATCTTAAATGGCTCTACACAAATAGAAGTATTCATGACACATATCCAACAAGTCATCGAACACCAAATTTCAACAACCTATTTAATAACCATGAACAAAAGAGTGAATTTCTCCACAACAATTTGGAGAAAATTCCAAATTCTCCACCAAACTCAAAATGAAAAGTGAGTTAAAAATAACTCTTTTTCCAAATAAATAACACTTTTTGCCAAAAAGACCCAAAAATAAAATTAAAACAAATCACTAAAATAAATAAAACACACTAATGACCTCCCAAGTTAAATCAAATCAATTCCAATTAAATGGAATTCAACTATAAAAAATTAGCTTACAAATATAAAATAACCGTTAAATAATCAAAATTATCATGCATAATGCTCTAACTCAACTATGATAGTTGCAGTAACTAATATGCACAAACACGTGTAGTGGGACATCACAATGTACAAATAGATTTTGTATTTATCCAAACATAAAAGAGGGAATACTATATCAATTATGGATACATCATCCATACAGGGATGATATTGGCTCAATATGAAAAATTACAAATGTATTTATCTCTAATGTAACTATTTGGGATATAGACAGACTCAAAAACTGTAGCTTAGGCAGAATGTGTCTAGTACCTATTCACTGAAATATGTAAACATTAGTTGTATCTACTCACGGTATAAATAGAAAAATCACATGGACATAAATAGTAGAAAATAGCGAAGGAGAACAACACCATCTTGTGGACCTCAAGAATGAGTAACTATGACTTCGTCTCATTTTGTACAATCACATCAAGCATAATCTATAACAACTATGTAAGTATATAGTAGTAAACATCATATCATTTAAATAAACATTATTTTGAAATCTAAAATTTTAAATAATTATTTGTAGCAATACACACACACACACACACACACACATATATATATACACACACACACACACATATGTATATATATATATAGATATACATACATATATATACATACACATATATATATATACATATATATATACATACATATATA
>BSBK01008417.1:2500-305684 GCA_027943335.1 Chamaecyparis obtusa | reverse complement strand
GCTCTCTCTCTCTCTCTGCATAACCCACATGTGGGTTATGTAGAAGTAAAATCTTGCGTAAGTTTTATTTCCTCATAACTCACAAAAGCTTGCATAATTTTTAGTTCTTCATAACCTATGCACATTATGAACAATTGTTTTTAGTTCTTCATAGCTTGCATGGGTTATGGAGAATGTTTTTAATTTCTTCATAACTCGCATGGGTTATGATGAACTTTATTTTTTATAAATTACTTTTTTTAGGCTTAGCATGGCTTCTTTTTTACAAGCCTAAATGTTTGAATTTCAAATAACCTATATGGGTTTTGTGAAATTTTGAGTTTTTTTTTTCATGTGGCGACTTTTCTGACAACCAACTTGGTGCACTTACCCATATAAAAGTCCATAAATGAATATACATGAGTACAATACATCCTGATGATAAGTACAAAATAAAGTCTCTAATACAACAAATCTAAAAGGTACATGTGCAAGATCCATCCATGCAACATGAATTGAACCTCGATAAGAAATTATTAATCACCCAACCATGTTGAACCCTTAGACCCACTCCCTTGAGCTAGGAGATAGATAGCAAGGCCCTACACAAGCACAAAAAAACAAACAAAGATAGAATTTTTTTAATCTACTTCCCCAATTGAGGCTTGAAGATAACAAGTATCCATCAAGAAATTAGGACTACCAGAGATAAAATAAAGACCAAAGAAGGTAAAGACTCTAGAGACAAGTAGGGTGAGTATTATCACATAGCCCTCACCCCTTGGGTTACCTTGGTAGTCTCTGTAGACCTTGGCCCCCAAGTGGGAATATGGAGAATTCAACACCTTTCATGAGGACAAGGTTGTTTGATTGTGCCTTCTTAATTAGCACCTTCTCTCACTCCATCCCTAACCTATACTAGTGCTAGTGGCATGGGTGAGGCATAAATTAATCTTTATTAATGTTTATCTCCACCTTTCCAATTTATTTATTATGGTTATCCCTTAATTAATTAACTTGTCAATGGATTATGTTGGAAACCACTGAAGACACTAGTCCCCATTAAGAGTCATTCACCTACTATACATAGGTTCTAAACCATAAGATAAAATCATAAACCAATCCATGTATGAATAAAAAATCATGATGATTTTACAAATTGAATCCCATTAATAAATCAAAATAAAAAATATTAGTTTAGGAATGCATTCATTGCCCCTTTTCTATTAGACAACCCAAAACCTTAATCAAATAATCAATTCGAACCAAATGCATAACATGGAATTCAAAATACATATAATCCATATAATATGATTTAATTATGCCTATAAATAGAATGTATGATAGATAAAACATGAAATCATACACCCTAATGCCTCTAGTTCAAGTTTGAAACCCTAAAATATGTAATTTGGACTAAAATTGACTAAAATAGGAATTTATATGCATCTACTTATGAAGATACACATGTAATATAGAAATGATATGGAAATTATAGGCATACTACATAAGTGATACACAAATTATAAGAAAATTCTATAAGGTAGCTACACAATTAAAACCATAGTCTAGTCTGCATAAACAAGCAAATTTGGGCATTAATTGGACCCTGGGAGTGGAATCTTAGAGATATCCATTTGAGTACTCCAAGTTTCATTCCTAGAAAACAATTTGATTAAACCCCAAATGTAAATTTAGCAAGTGCAATTTGTTAGATATAGGAGGCACTGAGAGGGGGTTGAATTAGTGAAAACAAAAAATGAACTAGCATAAACAATATTCTGATTATGCTTTTAAACAACTTCCATACACCCAAACATGCAAGTGTAACTATGCAACATAAGTAAAACAATTTAAGAATCCACAAATCATAACACATAACACCACAAATTTTATTCTAGAAACCCTTGTTAGAGGGTGAAAATCATGGTGGGGATGATGCCCATGAATCTCTTCAACTACAGTAAAATATTTTCCATGTTAGAAGCTTACAATACCCGGTTAGGGATGCACCCAGTTAGAAGTGAATAGTACCCTATTAGAAGTACCAAAATACCTATTAGTATCTACCTCTCTAGAGGGTTTCAAACTCCAATTAAGAATTCATCATATTAAATGATTTATCTTCCTACAACTATTAGAAAACAACAATAAACTTGATTTTGAAATGTAGAAACTCCTTTGCTTAGTCATATCCTTTGTAATATGTGAATACTTATGCACTATAATGCCTCTTCCTCTTATTGCATCATCCAAATTCCTAAACACAACCCTAAATTAAATGATTAGATCACCTTTATACTCATCTTCTTAAGTCAGCTAAGAATTAGAAAATGTTCTACAAGTTAGCCCACCAAATTGGCCAAACCCATAGAAAATTGTGCCAACCATACCTAACATGTCGGCCCAAAATATATTAAATAAAATATATCAACATGTTGGCCTAGAAATTATATGGCTTGATCATCTGATCATTAGGAACCAATCAGTAGCACAAATAGTTCACACTAAACTCATCACTAAAATGCTAACTCACCTAGAACATTGAGTTATTAGTTGTGGGTGTAGAGTTATAGTAATATGACATTGGTAATCCAACATAAACAATCTCATCTCCAAAATCATCCTCTAACTCAATCACCACTCAAAACAATCTTTGTTACTCTTTTCCTGATCACCCATCAAAACACTTGGCTTATCTTCTTTTACCTATTCATTTTGTCTATTGGTATCATGAATTATGATAGGGTAAAACACGTTTCCATCAATGAAAAACTCATACACCTCAATACTTTGCATCTCAACTTAAAAAATATATCATAATACCAATAATCTCCCCATTTGGCATTAAAAATAGAGTAAAAATTTCCATACATACACTACTTCAAATATTTTCATTGCACTGATCATACATTATTACTATGATTTCTCCCCCTTTGACAACAATGACAAAGGTACAAAAATAAACTAATTAAGAAAATAGATTATAGCCCTTCAAAAATCTCTTTGAAACTAACTGTGGCAGACTCCAAAGTACTCTCCAATGATTTCAACAATCTATCCATAGCACTAATCTACTCAATTAAAATAGAAGCTAATTGTTCCATACCTTCAAAAGTACATATATCAAGTAACCCAAGTTTCACCTTAGAAACTCTGAACTTTTTTTGCATAACATCTACTATTTGGATCAAATAAGTCTGCAACTCCAACAATGTAGATATCCTTTTATCTTATATTACTTGAATAGTCTTCAACCTATGATTAATCATTTTCACTTGTGATGCATAGCTAATTATTGATTGTGTAATAGGATCAAAATTATCTATCAATGACTTAAGCTCCTATTGAGCTTCATTCTTTTTTAGTTCTAGATCTTTAGTAAATAAAGAAAAGTTTGAAACTTTGGCAAGTAAATGACCAATTTCCTTCAATTTTCCCTTACCTTGCTTACTAGATCAGTAAGTTTACCTTTATCTGATGCAATATTCTCCATTAGCTTCACAATCCTCTTCATTTCATAATCCATCTTAGCTCTATATTCTGCAGCTTCCTCCAAACTAGTAAATTCCTCAAAAATAACATTGATCAAAGTATCCAACTATTCTATCAGTGTATCATCAGGATCATAATCCATTCTAGGTAAAAGATCTGCAATAATTTCCCTAGATAACAAAAGTACTTGTTCATATTTCTTCTTAGTTCTAATCTTGTATCTTTTTTTATTTCATATCCAATATCTATGGCATTCTCATGATCTCATTAGGACTCATCTAGGTAAATCATTAGGCCCCTATATAACCTCAACATCCTCATCACCAGGGTCATCTTTAATGTCTTCCTTAGGAAAATATGTACATTTTCTCTTCATCTTGTAACTTAAAATTCCACTAAGATCTAATTTCCTCTTTAGAAAATGTTCACGAACATCATCTTCATCATATGAATCAACCTCTTTTGCATGATCACCAATTGTAATCTCACCATCAATTTAATCTTTCTTTTTTCTACTATAGTAGTTAAAATGAGTATAATATCAACCTCACTTGTCTGATCCTTTTGTGCATTTTCAACTTCAATAATAGGAACTTTTTGTGGAGTATTAGAAGTTATATCATTGATAATTCCTTCAATCACTTGTTTGGGAGTGACAAAATCATCTACAATTACCTCTTGAATTATAGGCTCTTGTGATTATTGCTCTTCTTTACTATCATCTACCATTACATCTTCTATCTTCAATTACTTCTTCATGATGCTAAGAGTCTCATCATGAACTGCCTGAGATTATCCAATGAGTATCTTGCAAACTCTTCTCCTTGTTCTGAACTTTGGTCTCATAGCTTCAATATTGAGTTTCACTTCTTCCTTAGTCAATTTAGGCTTCAGTTCAGTTAAATAATGTTTTGATATTTATCTATCTTATTTAAGAGCATACGTCCATCTAGAATCAACCTTCTTGTACAATGGTTCAGGTATCATCTTATGTAGCTCACTAGGTGCTTGACAAAATTTATGCAAACTGTACACATCAACTTCTTCAATCTTCCGCTTTCCTTCATCATCATACATTTAATAGCATTAG
The DNA here is from genome assembly GCA_027943335.1 of Chamaecyparis obtusa. Lineage (NCBI taxonomy): Eukaryota > Viridiplantae > Streptophyta > Pinopsida > Cupressales > Cupressaceae > Chamaecyparis > Chamaecyparis obtusa. The sequence continues at coordinate 301,120 of BSBK01008417.1, read as the reverse complement.
TTGACATATGTCATTCTTTCATATTCCCTTATGTCTTTAGATATGTTTTTTGCAGTCCAAGTTCCCTTAGTCTTACGTTTGATATATTTCTCAGTAGTCATGCTAGCAACCCTTGACATTTTACCACTAGCCATCAATTTGGCTTGATCTTTTTCTGATTCTATTTTGGCTTCTTCTTCCTCTACTGAATATTTCTTACTACTCTTGTCTTTTGAATCTTTATATCCAATATTTGTTACCTTCTTTCTCTTATAAGTCCTCTATTTAGTCACATGTTATTTTACCTTTTCTTTTTCCTTAATCAATGATGCTTCAAGATGTGAAGATTTTTTCCTCTTTGATTGTGTTCTAGTAACAGGAGAAGGGATCTTCTTTTTCATTGTTCAACTTATAGTTTGTCTCCATGTTGCCTTACTGATTGTAGAAGATACAAACCCTACCTCTACTTCTTCAGCGGAAACACCAAAAATACTGGCTTATGCATCATCTCTTTAGTAATTCCTCTCTTCTTGGGTAGGTCATCAACTCTTTTTCTCACTCTTCTTTCTATCACTGGTTCTATCAACTATGAATGAATCTTTAGAAATGTTTCTTCATAGCTACTCACAATGAAATATATGTCTTCTTTATACTTTTCCACTATACCAATTGGGACTCTTTCCCTCTCATGCATTCATTTCTAAAAATATTTGAAATAGCCCCACATTGCACTAGTAAATTTATTCCCTAACATTCTTATGCACTCATTAATCTACACTACAACTCATTTATCGGTTGACCACTAAACATTAATAATTATAGGGAAATAAGTTTGCAGGTAGAAAAACATACATACCAACAATTAACCATACTTGAAAGATTTCTTTTTTTCTTTCTTTATCTGCTCCATTTTTACAAATAATTTCCTCCTCATGACCTCACATAGGTTTTATTGTGCATTCTCCTTCACCATCTAATATGCAACATGTATACTACCTTTGGGTACACTATTCAATCAAATCGAATAGTATACCTTCTAACTAATCACCATTGAGGAAAATTTGACCTCAATATCTTTAATATCATTAATTGTCATTGCCCTTTTATCTTGTCTTGACAAGTGGTTGGATGTGTAACCTCATCTTTTGGTATCGTTCTTATAATAGGTAATCCATCAGTTGTGCATAAACTAGTTACTACATTAATTAACTCCTTGGTAATCTTTTGTAGCCTATCCAACTAGATAAACTGATCATGAAATCAGCTCAATATATATTTGATCCACCCTATCTCAAAAACATTAGGTAGGTCAAAAACATAGGTGAAACCGTTATCGGTCAATTTTTTATGCTTATCCTTCAATCATGATTTATTACATAGTTTGGTGTAGGCCTTGAATATAGAATTCAAACCTAGATCTTCAACCTTGCAATGGATAAAATATTTTATGTATTTATTCAACAACATGCCATGAGGAAGTGAAGACAAAGCACTTATTAGATCACTATCTACCACATTCATAGGATGCAATTTTAAAATAGGCCTTGGTTCCTTAGTAATTTTGACCAACACTTGAGTGTCCATAATGTCAACACTATTTTGCTTCACAAAAACAATGTAAAAGCTATCGCAACATAGAGAAGTACCTCTTATCTCATAGGTTAGTATTCTTCAACACCGATTCAATCTGAACACAAAATCATAGCTATCAATCAAAATGACTCAAATCATCTTATACTCGCTCTTCAGGGTTCAACTCATCTTATGAAATGAAAAATGGAAAATGAATTTCACTTTTCTTATTTTATAGCATTACATTCACAAGCATCAAATAGAATTCTCATATAGTGTCTTTTACTGATTGCAAATAGTTAGAACATCAAATGGTCACTAAACCACAAAAATATTTATGTGGTCGAATAAGATCATGAACAATACAATGTTCTTCATTAAATTCATCTAAAAAAATCAATAGGTATCTAATCATGTTGATAAATGTTACCGCACACACATCTTAGAAGATCAGTTAAGATGTTACTTTATTTTCTCCCTCTAAGTCAATATTTTGACATAGTTTGATGATGAATTCTCCACATTACCTGTTGCTATGGAGCTCTTTGTCAATTCAAAAGAATTGAGTACACCTTTCTTAGCTGATGTTTGTTTCATCTTATTTTTTATTCCTTCAACATCTACAATCTTCTATCCTTTATCATTATCTGTCCTATTCACCGATTGACCTTTACTTTCTTTCTACTTAGCATTGAAAGATCTAGCAAGATGTCCAATCTTGTTGCAGTGGTAACACACCATGCCTGACTGCCTCCATGTTCCATTATTTCCTGTACCAATTCTAATTTTGCAATTCATTGCTATATGTCTAAAATTGTGATAAATAGAATAGCTAGTAGCATCCAATTAGTTTCCTTTTTTATTAGGTCTCAAACAATTAAATCAATATCCTTATGACCATACTTGTTTCAATGGTAGAAATTACCATGAAAAACATTAGATCTCACATTGTAACCTTTAGGTCTACCATATAATTTTTTGGATCTAGCAATAGGTGCAATAGGTCTATTAGGTCCAAAGGGTTTAGACCTACATACAATGGAAGTACAACCTTCCTTATGACAATTGAAATATATTGATCTATAATCCCTTTACTAGCTTTGTTTTTATTCACTTTAGGTGTTGAATTGTCTTCTTTTGCATCAACCTTCTTTGTGCCAGATGATTCACTGATTTCAAAGTTTGAGAACCCCACACCTTGCTTCTCATTGTTTCTCCTTTGTTTTGACAGTTGTTCATCAAGTTTACAAGAACTTTTATTAAACTTATCCAATAGATATTTGGTTTCTTTCAAATCTACTTTCAACTTATCATTGTTATTCCTTAGTTTTTCATTTTCTAGACTTGTATCATGCAACTGTTCATTCAAAACAGTAACTTCTTGTTCATATTTGAATATCTCTTCCATCTTTTCCTTTAATTTGACATCTTTGGATTTGAGATCATCTTCTACAGTTCTCTTTTCTTCATCTACAACATTCCTTGAATTTATCTCTTCACCCATTTTCATTGAGAAGCTTTAAAACTCCCTTTAAATGTTCTTCTTCTCTTTCTTTAGCTTGTCTATCTCCCTATACATATCCTTTTTGTCCTTAACTATATCTTCATTTTCTTGAGTCATGGATTCTAGGGCAGCTTCAGATTCCTCAAATCCACTTTGTTCAAATAGGTGTTCAATTAGGTCTTGACTATCATTAAACTATTGAAGCTATTCCTATCTTTTAGTCCTAAATATGTTCAAGTGATCTTTCAGTTTCTCAACCATATCCTCAACCTCTACAAGGTTCTTTCTATAGGTTTCCATGTCTTTCTCAAGGATCCTTGCTAAGTTGTTAGGATTCTTCAAGGAAACTACATTGTGATACCAAATTTTAGATTTAGGAGGCACTAAGGGAGGGGGGTGAGTTAGTGTAAACAAAAAATGAACTAATTAAAATCATATTTTGATTATGCTTTAAAACAACTTCCATACACTAAAAAATGCAAGTGTAACTATGCAATACAAGTAAACAATTTAAGAATCCACAAAGCATAACACATAACACCACAAATTTTATCATGAAAAACATTGTTAGAGGATGACAACCATAATGGGGATGATGCCCATGAATCTCTTCAACCAGAGTAAAAAAAATTTCCATGTTAGGAGCTTACAATACCCAGTTAGTGGTTCACCCAATTAGAAGTGACTAGTACCTTGTTAGAAGTACTAAAAGACCTATTAGGATCTACCTCGCTAGAGAATTTCAAACTCTAATTAATAATTCACCATGTTAAAGGATTTATATAATAAGACATGTTAAAGTGCACCCTATTAAAGGATTTATCTTGTTAGAGTTGTTAGGAAACAACAATAAACTTGATCTAGAAATACAACAACTCCTTTTCTTAATTAGATATTTTATAGTATTTAAATACTAGTGCATTGCAATGCCTCTTCCTTTGATCAAAATATCCAAATTCATGATCACAACCCTAAATCAAATGATGTAGATCACCTTTATACTCATGTTCTTAAGTTGGCTATGAATTAGAAAATGTTGGCCAAATCAACCGCCTTGATCATATGATCATTAGGAACCAATCAGTAAGACAATCAGTTCACACTAAACACATCACTGAAATGCTAACTCACCTAGAACATTGAGTTATCAATTGTATTTGTAGAGTTATAGTAACCTAATATTGGTAATCTACCAAAAAAAATCACATCTTAAAAATCATCCTCTAACTCGATCATCACTCAAAAAACTCTCTGTTACTATTTTCCTAATCTTCGGTCAGGATAATCATCTTATCTGCCTTTACCTATTATCATCAATTCTGATAGGCTAAAACTAGTTTCCATCAATGAAAAATTCATACACCTCAATTTAGTCTATATCTAAACTCCAAAAATCCATCATAATTCCAACACAATTTTCAAATAACAAAAATATGTTTACTAAAAATTAAAGAAAAAACATAGAATAACACATCTTTTAAGAACACCATTATTTCCAGAAATATAATGGATAATGATCAACCATTGAAATAATTTAACAGAGATTTAAACATTCACAACTTGTATATTTTAAAGTTTCTTTCATTGGATTAGATCCTACCTTTGGTCTTCCATTGAATCCACACAAAATTAAGAAGCAAGGGAAGTATAACCAATCCACACATGCTCGAAATTTTTTTTTCCAACCTTCCCAAAAATTCTAGAGGTAGATTAATCTAGTCTAGAAGTACCTACTTGTGCATCTCCATGTCCCTGGCTGCTAGTAGTGGAAGATATCCTAACCACTCATCGAATGAATGTAGGAATCTCAGTCAGAGTGACCCCATGCAATATAGATTACCCTTGATAAGCATCAAGGAGCTCACTCACAAAAAGGAAATCATGGCACATAGACTATCCTCGAGCTCTCATGCTATATCATCAAGCATGGGGAGATGGTAGATGATGTAAGGATCATAAAAAGGATCTGACTAATCAATGAATGGTCTCATATGATATCATAGCATGTACCTTCCCATGTGATCAAATGACACCTAGTCAACCTGAGTTGTAATGCAGGCAATTCTATAGTACATATCCATGTGCACCTCCTTAGTCATAGACTCTCTAGCTCTAGTGTGGGCCTTCAACTCTTTTAGAAGAACCAAAATATTTTAACCCACCAATACCCTATAACTAGGGTCTTGTGGTACATTAGGTCATATAAACTTATCTGCAAATCTACCCTACCCCTGACCTACATGTCATGGAAATTATATGCAATCAACATCATACTCTAAATGCAATTCTGGATATAATTGTTTTCAGAAAGAGAGTGGCACCTCATCCTTTTTTGGCCACATATGATGGGAAACTAGACATCTAGGATATATGAATGGGTACATGAGGTCATCCTTACACTTTGTCACTCTATAAGCTCTCATAAAATTCTTTTCTAGGTAATCAGGAAACATGGGCTTAACATTGCCCACAAAAACATCTATGTCAATAGTCCTCCATCAAACTGTCCCTACCACTGTACTAGCTAAGCTTTGATAAAATGTGTCAATGGACATTCTATCATATAGGGGTTGTATGATTTGGCCTTGGGGTTAGGGTTCAACATGATGCCAATTTAGTTTAGGGTTAAGGTTTAGTTCAACTTAATCTTCAATAGAGTTAGGCTTAGGGTCTAATTTGGTTTAATGTTAGAGTTTCCATGAAAATTGGTACATGTATACTCAAGAGATGATGTAAATGATCTATCTGATTAATATTACATGAAGTGAGTGTATTTTGAGATAATGATATATTATAATTTATGGTTCGCATGTGAGTTTCTTTGTGAATATGATGTCAATATTGGAAATTTTGTTCTATGCTTGTATGATGTGACAAGATTGACATGATACCTAGGTTGATGGATCTGATAATGTGAGATGAGCATTGATGCCTAGTTCACGTGATTAGCTAGGGAATGCATTGTCATAAAAAGTTGTCATCTATAATTAGATGCTCATTTTAGCTCCATTTTAGGTTTAATATTTTAATGATTTAAGTTTTGTTTTGGGTTTAATAGTTTGAAAATTTTAAGTTTTGTTATAGGTTTGATAGTATAAAGGTCTAAGTTTTAAGGTTTAAATTTTAAGGTTTGAGTTTTAAGTTTTAAGGTTTAAGGTTACGTTTTAAGGTTTAAGGTTTTAGTTTCCAGAATAAAATATTATTTAACAAGCCATTTTACACAACATAAAAATTAAACATTTTCTACTAATGTAACATTAAAAAATCATTTTAAAACCATACATGAAAAATTAAACATTTGGTACTAATATAATATTAAAAAACCATTTTTTAACCATATAACTATAAAAAAATACTTTAAAAAACAAAAAAAAATCAAATAAATGCTAAAATATGGCTGCCCTACCTCACACTAGGTCGAATTTCCTCAAGCCCCCTTCTCTTCTTTGCTACCCCCTCATTGTGCAAATGAGGGGCTTAAACTATGTTTTGGGGTTTTTATTAAGCAAGAGAGACTCAGGCGAGTCCCACTTGGTCGAGTACCTCTGGCCATGTATGCACCATTATGTTCCAAACAATGCATATGTGGATTCGACCGAGTGCTAATTGCCTAAGAATTACTTGGCTGAGTTCTTCTCAGTTGAATCCTTTGAGTTAGCCTCAACTATGACAAGTGATTGTGCTTTTACCCTCACATACTAGGTTTCTTATTTTTTTGGATGGAATGAATAGCTTCTTGGGCTATAATTACCCCATCATAGATAGGTCTCCCAAGAACAACCCTATCTTTTCATCACTAATGATGTCAGGTAAAACTATTTGAATCTTATTTTCTAGTGTTTTGGTTAAGATTTTGTAGACTTTATTGCATAGATAAATAGGTCTAAAGTCCTCAAAACCTTCTACTTTATTCATTTTCAGGTATAAGTGTAATAAATTTGTTATTTACCACTTTTAAGATGTTTCTAGATTTTCTTACCCTTTCAAGAGCTTGTACTACCTCATCCCCAATAAAATACTAGCATTTTTGGAAGAAGAAGGCTGAGAAACCATCTAGGCCCAGAGCCTTATTAGGGTGCATCTGTTCTACTACCAATTCAATTTTTATTTTTTATCAATTTTTTCTATGAGGGCCTTGTTTTTTCTTCCAACATTATCTTTGGTATATTTTGAAGTACATTCTTTTCATGAGCCAAGTTGGACCCTTCCTAGTTATTGAATATTATTTCAAAGTACATAACAATCATCTATGCACTTTGTTGAGGCTCTTTTGTCATCAAGTCATTGTATTCAATTTTAATTATTCTATTCTGTTAAGATTTCTACGAAGTTTGGTACTATTAGAAATTCTTTTCGTATTTCTATATCCTACCTTAAGCCAGGTTTCCCTTGAATTTTGTAACTAGAAGATTTCTTATTTTGTTAATATTTCCTCATAATTATATTTCAACCTTTTCTCTTTTAGATATAATTCTCTATTCATAACTTTTCCAATGACTATTTTATTAAGGGTTTCTAATTCTCCTTTTAGTTTAATTTTTGTTTCAAAAATATTTCCAAAGTTTGTTTTGTTCCAAGAGAGTAGTTTTTCTTTAATGATTTTAATTTTGGATACTAAACAAAATATTTTTGAGCCTGTAACTTTTATTTCTATCGACCATTGTTCTATTAGTTTTAAGATATTTTCATCTTTAAGCCACATTTGTTCAAAGGGACACCTTTTAGGTTAGGCATCCTCAGAAATATTAAGCTAGATAGGAAAATGGTCAGAGCCTCAGTATGGTAAAATATCTTCTGAAATATTATAAGGAAACTCAACCCAATTACGTCTAAGTATAAATTTTTCCATCTTTTCCACAATATTATTGAAACCCTACCTTCTATTATTCTATTTGATTTTGTCTTGCTTTGTCTTAATTTTTATTGATTTATTTTTGTTAACCCATTCCTTAAAGTCACTAGTTAATTTGGATAACCTTGCTAAACCTCCCCACTTCTCTTTAGGGTCAATAATAGCATTAAATTCCCCTCCTAATATGAAGATAAAATTTGGAATGGATTCTAAGAATTGTTCTAACTCCTACAAAAATTATCTTTTATCCCTATTTTGAGTGGGACCATAGACATTGACCACTATAAATTAGAGGTTTCTTCAGATACTCTTGACAATGCCACCCATCCAATTCTTCTTTATGCACATTATTGAGAAAGAGACTTCCTTGGGATCCCATATTATCACCAAACCATGAGAGGCCCCTTTAGTATGAGCATTTACCATGTCCCAAATGCCTAGTTTCCTTTTAAGAATAGCTTCTTCTTTTTTATTAATTTTAGTTTCTTGAATCAATAAGATTTCAGGTTTGGTAATAGCTAGGCAAAATTTTAAAATATGCTTCTTATAAGGGGCATTGAGACCTCTAACATTCCATGTATTGATCCTTATGGCTCAATGGGAAGGTTCTTCCCCTTCCTTGCATTAAATGGTGTAATGATCTTAGTTTGATCAAGAAACAAGTCTTATGTTTTCCTTAATTCTAATAATTGCTTCCTACCTCTCTTCTTGTTAGTTTTTGCACAATCCAGGGTCTCTTTGCTGAAATCTGTAAGAGTAATTCCTAGGATAGGTTGTCCTTTCTTAGGCTCTTTGTTTCTCAAATCAACAATATCTTCTTCAAGTCTTTCCTGAATCATTTCTTTATCTTCTAATTCTATCATTTTGGATATAAGTTGTTCCATTTCAATCTCAACTTCTTCTTCAACCATCCTATCAATGATCTTTTATATGACCTCATTGCATATTTTTCTAAATTTCAATATTACTATTCTTTTCTGGGTATTTCTTTTTTTAGCTAGGCAAATCTTAGTTTCATTTTGGATTCCTTCTAGGCCCTCAGATATTGAAAGACTCTCCTTACTACTTTATCCTTTACAACCTTCTAGAGCCCCTTCATTCTCAGTAGCTACTACCCCCCATCCTCCATAGATCCAAGATGTTGATTAGCATTGGTAGCCAGCTCTCCTTCCTCTAACTCCATCCCTTCCCCAAGCTTGGTCATCTCTTTGGGGCTTATCTTGGATTCATAAGTCTTATCAACTAATAGGACTTGAATCTATCCATCTCTTCTTGATTAGCACTTCATATAATACTCTATTGAGGGAGGCTTATAATGTATTCATTGTCATTTCCTTTAATATTGTTTATTGATCTAGCACATGTATCTTAGGTAGATATGATTCCATACTCGAGGACTGGATTTATCTTGACTCAAGTCCGTAATAGTTTTCTGATGCAAAGATGAGGAGGGAAGTTCATTCTTCTAATTTTTAATAAAAAATCCTCCCTTATCCTCATTAAATATAATGTTGACCTCTAGTAATGGTGGATGGCTTATCTTCTAATAATGAACATTTTTGGGTTCCTTTGTTATCTTTTTATAAATAAAGCCTTGATAAATTACAGGCCTAATGTTATACAATGTATTATTAGTCCTTAAATCAATAGGTTTAAGTGATTTTACATTTATATCCATTTTTATTAAGATAAGAACATCAAAATAAGCTAATAAATCCTCTTCAAACCCTATAAATTCTCCAAGTTTATTCCTCAGATCTTTTATGATTTCACTATTCATCAATTCAACTGGAAGATTGGGTAGCTTGATCCATCTATTAAATTTAAATGATTCAATATTGCTAGGATCAAAATTAGGATGTCAATTGATAAAGATTAAATTGTGCCCTTTGTAACATAAATTTTTACGAGATAAAAAATCATTTTTTTAATTTAGGCTATAATAATTAATAAAGAAAAAAATCCTCAGACATAGCAAAGATACCTAATTGGCCCTTCTGGGTTTCTTGAAACCATTCTGCTATATTTTCCTCAAGAATCTTATATCCACACCATCTACAAAATAAGCCATAAGTTTTGCATTGATACCACATATCATTAGTGAGTTTACTCTTGATATCCAAAGTACCTCTTTCCATTGTATTCACAATACATGGATTTTGAAAAGGGATCAATTTTTGTTTAGTTGGTGGAGGCATAGGGTTCCTATCTAGTTGGGTAGTTTTGAGATTTTGATTTCTCCAAACGTGTGCTTCAAGCATAGATTTCCTATTGTATTTCCCCATTTCATGATTAAATATATGGATGGACTTATGGTACCTAGAATTTTCATGTGATTTGGAAATTGTACTTCTCAATTTTTTATTAGCTCGGCTTTGATGGTGCCTAGATATATGATTTCTATATAATTTTGGGTGGCCTAACCCTTTCTTTATTTCATTCAGGGATTAGGCATTTGGAAAGGGTAGGTTTGTGGAAAAAGAAACACAAATGGGTTTCAATTATCTCTATTGGAAAAATGGTCAGCTCTCCCCTTAGGATTCATGACATGGTTTAACAACCTCCTATATCTTCTATAAGTCTAGTGGTTCTATTGGGCATTAACATGTTGATATTTTTGTGCAACGACAACTACTACTTGTAACAAGTGGTACCAGAGCTTAGTCACAGGTTCAAATCCCCTTGGGTAATGTTGAGGGGGGAGATTGTTGGCAAAATGGTTAGCTCTCCCCTCGGGATATGTGACATGGTTTAATAGCCTCTTTTGTCTTCTATAAGTCTATTGGTTGTATTGGTCATTAACAGGTCGATCTTTTGGTGCAATGGAAACTACTACTTGTAAGAATCTCCTAGGGGTATCATATTGGCTCCAAAATCACATTTAGGGATCATTCAAGTGAAGGGATAAATACATACATGGTCACCTAGATTTCATCTAATAATATTTTCTTCTCTTCCATTTTGTTCTTCCATAGCTTGAGCATTCATTTCCCATCATGCTTTTCTACCCATAGCTACCTACCATCCATGATTAATTTTCCCTCCATTGCTAGATCTAAAATGAAAATTTTAAGGCCGCCATTCGCTCCCAGGGTTATTTATCGTAGAATACCGATTCCCATTTTTTTTCTCTAGAAAATTTGCCCATAGGGTAGAGGGAGGGAAATGCTCTATAATTTCAAATTTGTTTGTATAATGCCCATCATTAGCTCAAGTAGGTTCTCTCAATTGAACTCGATTAAAAACCCTTCATTGATTTATTGTATTTTTTTGCAAGGAGCGAGCCATTTTTTTAATGATTTGAAAATATTATGCATATAATAAAATCCTACCAATTATTGAAGTATATTCATCTATGAAATTAATATTGAATTAATTAGAAATGAGATGAAATTAATTGACATTGAAATTAAATTAAGCTTTTAGAAATTAATTTAATTAGAGGAATCAATTAGTCAATTTAAATCATTAGGAATAATTATTTAAACTGTGAGACTATAGAAATTGAATTTAACTAAATTGTAAAGACCACTTAATTAAAGGTTGATTAATTAAATAATATTAATTATTTAATTAATATTAAGAAAGTTATTAAATGATGGAAAGATTGACTTAGTGAGATTTTAGAAGAATAAAGATGATTAATTAAATGATTAAAAAATTATTTAATTAATAGAGGAACAATTAGTAATTAGTAAATACTTGCAAGCATGGGACAATATTGGGTGTCTACAAGAAGGAGATATGTGTGAAAGATTTGGACCACTATGAAAAATGGAAGGAGCAGTAGAATATGAAAAGGGAGCACAATTGTAAGTGGGCATGGAAGAAGGTAAGAATAGACATGGAACACTTAAAGGAGGAGGAACAATAGAATTAATAATGATAACATGTATAAGATTTGTGATTTAAATGGAAGTGGTTATGATAGGTGGATCATAAGTAGACACACTAGGTATTGATATAGGAATAGGAGTAGAGATCTCAACACTAGTGGTAGGTGGAATGAAAGCTACCTTTGGGGCAAAATCTCTAATAGGCTTGACATTGTTATCAATGAGATCAAAGATACTATGAAAGATGATAACAAAATTTTCATCATTTTGAATTATCTTCCTCAAACACTCTACTACAAAGATGACCTTAGGATTGGAATCTTCTTATCCTAACCATTGCTCAAAATTTTCAAAATCATGAGAAATATTTAAACTTTCATAGGAGAAACCCTTAAGGTCTCATCTTCATCATGAGAAGAGTGGGAAGATTTATTCTCAATAATAGGTGGAATATCATCAGTATGCACATTGATCTAATCAAGACTCCTAGGAAAGAAAGAGAACTCGGGGTCAAAGGAACCCATAAGTCCATGGATTCTCCTAACCAAAATACTATAAGTAGGACTCAATGCAATAACACTCATGCACTAGAAGATAAAAAAGTGATAGATCTATGAAATTTTAATTTTGAAAGAGATCAACTAAGTATAGTTAATGAAAAAAATATCTAATTATTAAATCAAATATGAAGATCTAAAGCATACAATGTAGCGAATATATAATGTAATAATGATTTTAATGCAATGCATAAGAAGGGAATCTAACAAACACACAAAGGGAATCTAACACCAAAATAGAAAGTATGTTAGAAGAGTTGGGCTCACCAAAATGTGAACCTACAAGCACACAAAGGCAATATAACACCAAAATCAAAAGTATGTAAAAAGAGTTGGGTTCACCAAAATATATAATGTGAAATTGGAAGCAATGTAGAATTAAGGTAAATCACCTCTCATTTCAAGGTTTTGCACATTTTGAAGGAAGATGCCTGCAATAGGCTCAAGAGGTGACTTAAGTGCTAAATGGGGACAATTTTTTCTTCACTAAAAATGTAATTTTAAAATGGAAAATGATAATAAAGATAGAAATGTAAATTAGGAAAGAAATAAATGCATTTAGAAATGAATTAGGGAACTAGTAAATTCAAATTTGAATAACTGATAGATGAAACACATGAAATACATGTAACTAATTTTATGAGATCCTAAAATTGTAATCTATCCACCCATCAAATTTGAGTCTTTTTATGAGGGTATAGATCATTTGAGACAACATATACCTAGGTATACGTCATTTGAGATGACTTATACTCTGTATTTTTGCCTGAAACTTTCAAGATATCTTTGAGTATTCTTGATCTGCTCAAAAAATATCTCATAGCTCCATCGCCTATTCTTGCACACTAGAAAAATAGGGAAAATATTGGGTAAATGGAGCTTTCCTTGGTCAAACCCCCATTTAGGAATCAACCTTGAAATTGAATTAAAATTGTATAAAGGAAAGAATGTAAAATGGTAAATGGTAGATTCATCATGCATAAACCCTTGTGGATGAATGTAGAAATTTCTCATACCCATGAAGATGCTTAAATATTATTCGAATAAAGGATTTGACCCTAATTTTTAGAATAGGAATTAAGTATGCCCTCACAAATGCATGGATCTGTAAATGCCACTCCTAGATCTTCAATGTAGATACGCTTGATAACCACTTGTAATGAAGAAGAGATGAATGTAGATGAATGGAAGGAATGAAATGATATTCTTGCTTGATTGATAATTCCTCTACTTGGCCATCATAGGAGAGATAATTTATTCAATGGACAAGATGAATCAACTTGAGAAACAAGATCTTGGATGATTGACTTCAAATGTTAAATCTAATTGGTCAATTTATCTTGATTGCTTGATTTCTCTTGAAAACTTAATTTCCAAAGTTTTAGATCATGAAAGTATATCATAATAAAGAGAGATAGGGTCTTTATATACTTACTCCATCATTTTAGGATTTAAAATTGATCTAGGATGACCACAAAACTAATTCTTCCATTAACATCTATACATAGAGCTCCGGGCCAAATTTGGGCCAAAAACTGAGGGTATAGATCATTTGAAATGACTCATTCTTGAGTTTTAAGCTCAAATTTAAACTGGACATTGAGATGGTACAAAAGAAGTGGGAAAGAGAAGAATCAAGTTGCTAGGATCAAGCATAATGAACATATGACCTTGAAATCACCAAAATGGGGCCTAATAGAGCATTCAAATATGGGAGCTAACTTTTTAGGATAGTACAATAATAACCTATATGAAAGGATCAAATAGATAAGCCACAAGGTAACATAAGATGTACTCTAGAAAAAATCCCATGAGTGAAAAACCTAGCCTCCAAAAGTAATACAAAACACCTATAGATTTATGATGATCAAATCTAAAACATCAAGCTCTTCAATGTATTCCCATATGTCCAAGCATGTATCCACACATCACATTCCATGTTGCAAAAATGCATCTTCAAAAAAACTCAATATTGACACGCTATTCAATCAATTAACACGATTCACTAAAATGTGTTTTCTTTCATTGGAACAAACTCCCACAAAATAAAACTAGTGCCAAAATAAAACCATGTGAATGGAATAGCATTTGATTGTCATTTAATTTTTGGTACAATTTATTTACTTTATTAAATATTGAATAGGTGTAAATGGAATCACACCTATTCAAATGTTTATGATGTATATGTATGGGGGAAATATGAGATCCACTCCTAAATCCAAATTCCCAAAGGAGAGATCCAATTTGATCAACCAAAAGGTTAATACACAATCGAATCAATCTATGGAGAATATGAAAGAGAGAGAGAGAGAGAGAGAGAGAGAGAGAGAGAGAGAGAGAGAGAGAGAAACCCTATATTTCCCTATGGTAGAATTGAAGTGTTTGGAATTTGAAATAATTGAAATAAAAGTACTAACCTCAAATTAGGGAAAATCTAGAAAATGCCAATTTCTGATGTCTATGTGTACTTTTGGGCAATTCTGAAACTTGTTTTGGACTGGAAATGTTGAGACGAAGAAAACCCAAAAATCTTTTGTCTTTCCACCAGCAGGTAGTATTTGACCCTCATAAAAGGTCAAAGGCTACATTCTTTGTTTGAAGGTCGATTTTGGCTTTGTTCACAGATCTGGAAAGTTTTCCAAAAAGGGTATTTGAATCCGATCTCAGATCGAAAGCTCTACACTTGTACCTACAAGAAAATGGGGGTTTTTTTTTGTATGGGGGGTTTGCCTTAGTCAAACCCCAATTTAGGAATTAACCTTGAAATTGAATGTATGCATAAACAAAGCAAATGAAACAATTCACCTCGCTTATGTTGAAGTCCTTGTAGAGGATTCGAATCCTCAAATCCATAAGTAGGAATGCTTCAATGGATGTAGAATGAATGTAGGATGTATCCAATCAATGGCATTTGATCTTCAACACCAATCTTGAATTGATCTTTGCATATGAGGAGGCTTGGATGAATGTAGAAGAATGGATCTTCAAGGGAGCTCCAAAGAGATTGAATCCTTCAATGGTTAACAATGGATCTCCTTGATGGATGAATGCTTGAACACTTAAATTCTTCAAGGCTTGCTTGAATTCTCGAATTCACTTGCTTGCACTTGAGAGCTCACTCATGAAATTTCTTGAAGATGAGATTGCAAAAATTGATGATCCAAAATGAGAGAGGAAGGCCTCCTTTTATAGTGAAATAGGGAACAATCCTCTAGAGGGGCAACCTTGGAGAATTATATCCAATTTGGTCCTAACCTTTATAAAATATACCTAGATTAAATGCAATTAAAGGATTTACCATTATGAAACCTAAAATGGCCGACCCGAAGGCAGGAAACAAATATCCCCGAAAACCCAACACCCGAAAATCAAGGAATTTTGAAATTATGAACAGAGGCTCAAGGATGAGGTTGTAACTGACCAGGTCAGGATCGAGGTCGATCCTGACCAGGTCAAGATAAAGGTTGACTTTGACATTTTTGTCAAAAACCTAAGGATCCTATCCCAAAATGTTATAAAATGCAGATATGAAGTGAAAAATGGGTGCAGAAGGAAGAAGAACAGGGGGGAAAATCTAGATACATGCAAAGACTTGATCAAGGTGCTTAACATGACCCCAGAACACTTACTAAGAGAGCTAAATGCTCTTTTCATGGAAGTGCTTCCATTTTAAGACGATACATTAAGCCCCCACTTTAGCAAGAGTATGGACTCGATGCAAACTCTTGGTAAAGGAGATCATAATGAAAAGATAATCTTATCATAATCCAAGGGACAAAGAGAAACCTTAAGCCCCTAGGGACTCAATTCTTTGTCAACTCCTAGATCACAATAAGAGAGAGATCTATAGAGAGAGAAAGAAAGGGTGTGATTATCTCGCCCAATGAGAACTTATGTCCCATTGTGAACCACAGAAGGAAACAATGCAACTGGAAAGATGGAATTGAAATGCCTAGTGAATGTGGCTACTCACTAGTCAACCCATCAAGGATTCACTCTTAGGAATATTCTATTCCATAAGAATAAAACCAAAAACAAAAGAGATCTAGTCTTAAGGACACCTTCGACCTTAAGGGATCAAAATATGTGTATATTTGAAACTGGAGGGATCGAGAGATCCTAAAATATAAATCCATGCTTTAAGGATTAGTCACTAATCCAAAAAGAGAAAAAGGTATCTTGAAAAATATGTGTGTATCAAAAAGTGTGTGTGTGCAACAAGTGAGAAAAGCGTATGCCCCCACGTTAAAGTCATTACTGACACTTTAACAGGAGCAATGGCTTTAACGGAAACATAAACAACTCCACTAATTATGTTTCCACTTTGAGATGCCCCCAGACGAAGACAAATCAAGGGAAATATCATAGAAACATACAAAGAGCATAGAAGGGATCTACCTACCATGGGGTCAATATGATCATAAGATAATATATATATGATATTATTGCAAATGAATTGACATCATTCCCCAAAGAAAGTAGAACTATGTTCACAAAGGAGGAAAGTCACATAAGATATATGAAGGAGAATCTTTTTAGACCATGACATGGAGACCAAAAATAATTTAGTGCTACCATATCTTGAATCCAAGTAGATTACACAAGGAAACATTTACAAACAATAGCACAATTACAACATAACATTGAACAACACATAGAAGAATAGAGATACATATAGAGGAATTTGAATAGCAGTTTCGATTCCATTATCACCTTGTACCAACTGAGTAACAAGGATCGTATAAAAGAATCTAAAAACATTTAGCAAACACATTATGGGACAAGCATAGTATAGTAGGAAAACACACAACATAGCTACCATGTAGGACAAGTCGATCAAGCATGCCACCTACTCTCCCCATCTTGTTGTATATCATTTAGGGAAGGTGGGTAACTTGCAATAGGCACTATATCCAACATAGTAGGAATGATAGCTAGTTCCAAACAAGGATCCTCTTGAGAATCACAATGTTTGACACTAGGTGTAAGAGTTAATTATGATGAAATCATATTAGGTAAATCAATGTCAATGTTAATAGTCTCATATTCATCATTAATATCATCAGTATCATCAAGAGTATCTTCTTCATCCAAATTAATCAAAATGGGATCTGAGATACGAATAGAATCATCATAATCATGCTTATGAAAATCATTTTTAGTAACAACTTCTTCTAACACATCATGCATAGGTTTATCTGAAGAAGGTAGAGATCTTTGAAGAATAGAATTACAAGCTTTAGCATGAGCATGATGCTTTTTACGACGTTCATTAGCAGATCGATTACATTTTGATTTATTTGAAATAGGTTGAGAACTAGGAGGAACAATCATAGGATCCTTCACAGGTTCTTTAGGAAGATAAATAGGATTATCAACAATAGGAGGAACAATCACATGATCTTTGATAGGTTCTTTAGGAAGAGTGATAGAAGGAACTTGATTAACTGAACTAGAAGCCATAGTTAAAGGAGGTATAGAAGGTTTAGGCAAAAGACCATGATTAAGATCCATGGTAGGAATGCTTAATTCAAGAATCTTACAATGTTTATAAGCTTGATATGAATGAAAAATATTATCAGGTCGAGGAGGACATGAATTAGGTAATGAAGGCCAAAAGAAATCAAGAGTAGCTTAATCTCTAGGCCTAGAAGGTTGATATAAACTATGATTAATCATCTTCAATTCTTCATCATGGATGAACTTAAGACACTTATGGGTAGGTGAAGCAAAAACATGCATGGTATTCAACCAAGGAAAACCTAGCTTAACTTTAAATTGATTAGAAGTAGGAACAACAACAAAGGTAGTGTTCACAATTTTTCCACAGAGTTCAACCGGTAAAGTAATAGAACCAAATGATGGATAAAGAAAACCATTACAAGTTTGAATCCACACATTTGATGTATCATAAGACTCATGTTGTAAGATTTTCATAAAAACATTTTCTTCAGTAATAACATTGACTAAGGATGTAGGATCAATAAGACAACCACGAGTAGGTATCTGAGAAATCCTAGCAGCAATGTAAAGGGGACTATTAGGAGCTTTAATATTCTTAGAGCCATCAAAGGTAATCAAAAGTTTTCGAGGTCATTTATTGTTGTTGTCGAGGTTTAGGTTGAGTTTTCATTTTAGGTTTAGGTTTTGGTCGAGTTTGAGATTGAACTTGAGATTGAATCTGAGGTTGAGGCTGAGGTTGAGGTTGAGGTGGAGATATAGATTGACCAACATGCTCCACTTGATTAAGAACATGATTGAGATCATCCATCTTAGAATCATACATGATTTCCATAGCAAGTGGTTGAGCAATGGTATTAGTATCATGCGTAGGTAAAGGATTCATATAGATTTGAAGGTTTTGATTAGGAGGAGAGACAAATTTATTCCCACTACATCAAGATTATCAATAGATAAGGCATTAGAGTCAATTAAGTCTTGAACCTTATGTTTCAAAGAATAAAATTTCTCAGTATCATGACCATTCTGACGATGATATTGAAAAAAAGAATTTTGATCAAAAGATTTAGAAGCAATCGTAACAGGTAAAAGAGGTCAAATAGGAGGTAAAGTAATCATATTAGCATCTAACAAACTATTCATAATAGCATGTAAAGGTTTAGAAAGAGGAGTAAATGAATGATTTAATTGAAAAGCAGTGGATGTAGAAGTGGCATTGTGAGATGCAACATCAACTTGATCAGCAACTGCATTAGCTTGCTTGTTTATCTTGACATAGTTGTTGAATTTTTTAAATTTGTTTGGCTTAGGAGCAGCATCACTCTTATCAACTGGAACAGTGGCCATTGGAGTGTTGCTCTCAAATTGACTCACTTGTAATTGATAATGATGAAGCATTGCGCAAATTTGTTGAAAAGAGGTAAATTCAGTAAGCAAAATCTTATCTCTAATATCCTTTTACAAATTTGAAATAAACATACGTTGAATATCCATATCAAGAATGGGATAGGAAATTTGAGCATACAAATGCTTAAATCTACCAATAAATTCAGTTAATTTTACTTTAGCACTTTGTTTACAATGCATTAAATCAGTCAAAGACACTTGTGGGCCAATGTTGTTTTGAAATTTTTGAATAAAGTCATTAGAAATTTTTGGAAAGGAATCAATAGAACAAGGAGGCAAGGAACAATAACATTGTAAGGCCTTGTCATGGAAGGTTCTAGCAAATAGTTTGGCTAAAATCCTATGGTCATGAGAAAAATCACTAAAAAGGATTTGGAATGTTTTAACATGATGAACATGATCTCCTTTTCCATTATAATTTTCAAGATGAGGCATATCGACTTGCTAAGGAATAGGAGTATGAATAATATCCAAGGACAAAGGACTTCCCATGTCACATGTAGGGATACTAAACTTGTTTTGAGTTAACGAAGCAAGTTGTTTTTGTAAGGATGACATAGTTTGAGCCAAACTAATGATTGTTGAATCATTAGAGGAAATAGGAGTAGCAATATTAGACACACTAGGTAGAGTGTAAGAAGCTACCAGGATAGAAGACACAACTGGAGGAACACTAGGGATCACAGTTGGAAGTAGATTGGAATAAGTAAAAGGAACATTATGATATGAAGGTTGTGATGTAGGAAGGGACATATGAGGAACACTCATAGAAATAGAGGGAACCATCACAGTCACCAAAGAAGGAGTAAAGGTAGGAATACGAGGTAAAGGATTAGAAGGAGGTTCAACACTAGTGATAGGAGGAATCAACCCTAAATCTTGAGCTTCTTGAGCTAAAGGTTTAACATTTGAATGCATAAGGTGAGTGATACCACACAAGAGGTTAACACCTTGATCACTATCACGAAGAACTTTCTTAAGAGCCTCTATAGCTTGAATGGAGTCTTGATTATGGTTCTCTTGAATAAGCCAATTACCCATTTTATTAAGTTCAGTGGAATTTTTTTGGACTTGTTTAGGAGGAACTCTTAAAGGGTCATCCTCATCATGAGATGAGTGAGAAGAGTTTTTCTCCATAGTAGGATTGAAATCATGAAGAATCAAGTTATCATCTAGGACCCTAAGGAAAGGAGAAGAAGATTTGGGATCAAAGGCACCCATGACTCTACGACTTCTTCTAACTAGAATGTTATAAGTAGGATAGTGGTGGTAAAGCTCATCAACTAATGTAATGCAAATGACTTAAACTAAGAACACATAAAGCATGAATATTTTTGTATTTTTGAAATCTAATTAGCATGCAATATCTAACACAAAGGATAAATCTAATACTAACAAGATAAAAGAAAATCTAACAACAAAAGGAAAGAGAGTAAGCTAGTCAGGTTCACCAAAATGAATAGGTGAAAAATGGAATCACACCTATTCAAATGTGTATGATGTATATGTATGGGGGAAATATTAGATCCACTCATAAATCCAAATTCCCAAAGGAGAGATCCAATTTGATCAACCAAAAGGTTAATACACAATCGAATCAATCTATGGAGAATATGAAAGAGAGAGAGAAAAACCCTATATTTCCCTATGGTAGAATTAAAGTGTTTGGAATTTGAAATAATTGAAATACAAGTACTAACCTCAAATTAGGGAAAATTTGGAAAATGCCAATTTATGATGTCTATGTGTACTTTCAGGCAATTCTGCAACCTATTTCGGATTGGAAATGCTGAGATGAAGAAAACCCATAAATCTTTTGTCTTTCCCTCGACAGGTAGTCTTTGACCCTCATAAAAGGTCAAAGGCTACATTCTTTGTTTGAAGGTCAATTCTGACTTTGTTCCCAGATCTGGAAAGTTCGCTAAAAAGGGTATCCGAATCTGATCTCAGATCCGAAGCTCCACACCTATACCTACAAAAAAATGGGGGTTTTTATTTGTATGGAGGGTTTGCCTTAGTCAAACCCCAATTTAGGAATTAACCTTGAAATTGAATTGAAATGTAGTATGCATAAACAAAGCAAATGAAACAATTCACCTCGCTTATGTTGAAGTCCTTGTAGAGGATTCGAATCCTCAAATCCACAAGTAGGAATGCTTCAATGGATGTAGAATGAATGTAGGATGTCTCCAATCAATGGAATTTGATCTTCAACACCAATCATGAATTGATCTTTGCATATGAGAAGGCTTGGATGAATGTAGAAGGATGGATCTTCAAGGGGGCTCCAAAGAGATTGAATCTTTCAATGGCTAACAATGGATCTCCTTGATGGATGAATGCTTGAAGGATTTCTTGAGTTCTTGAATTCACTTGCTTGCACTTGAGAGCTCGCTCATGAAATTGCTCGAAGATGAGATTACAAAACTTGATGATCCAAAATGAGAGAGGAAGGCCTCCTTTTATAGTGAACTAGGGCATATTCCTCTACAGGGGCCACCTTGGAGAATTAAATCCAATTAGGTCCTAACCTTTAGAGAATATACCTATATTAAATACAATTAAAGGATTTACCATTCTGAAACCTGAAATGGCTGACCCAGAGGTGGGAAACAAATATCCCTGAAAACACGACACCCGAAAATCAAGGAATTTTGAAATTTTGAACAGAGGGTCAAGGATGAGGTTGTAACCGACCAGGTCAGGATTGAGGTCGATCCTAACCAGGTCAAGATAGAGGTCTACTTTGACCCCAAAAGGTTGACTTTGACCTTTTGGTCAAAAACCTTAGGATCATGTCCTAGAATGTTATAAAATGCTATATGAATTGAAAAATGGGTGTATAAGGAAGCAGAACAGGGGGAAAAGCCAGATACATGCAAAGACCTGATCAAGGCACTTAACATGACCCCAGAACACTTACTCAGAGGGCCAAACACTCTTATCATGGAAGTGCTTCCATTTTAAGACAATACAAATATATTTCTTTAATATTAGGGTATGTGCAGGATCATGGTATGCCAAACTAGGCCCTTAAGTGACAATGAAAATTCAAAAAATCAGGTTTAGGTAGGTTGACATAAAAATTTGAACAAGTTATAAATATTATATCAAAAATATGTAAGAAAATAATCTATAGAAAAATGAATTTAGTTTCTAAGATACTAGGCCTTTTTTGAAAAACAATTATTATATATGTTTAAAATTTCAAATTTCAATGTAGTAGTACGAAAATTTCAGGAAAAAAATAAGTAGGTGTATATCTGGCCGCCTTAAACATATTAAAATGATAAAAAAAATTTACAAGATTCTAGATATAAGTAGTAGACTCATGTCCGGATGTGACACATATTTTTTTGTAATTTGTTTGCAAGTAAATAGTTAATTATGATTTTTCTTCTACAAATTTTCTAGAATACAAAAACTCTCATGTTTGACCACGTTAACTTAGTCTAGACTTTATCAAATTGAATTTTTATTTTATTTTTCTTGTAGTAGGAAAAGTATATAATGTGACACATGTTTTGGATTTCAAAAATGTTATACAGTTTGAAAGTTATAGCTATTTTTCAATAAGTCTATCAATCAGGACTAGAAAGATAACAAGTAAGTGTATGTTTGACCACATTAAACAAAATCAAATGATAATATTTTTTTATAAGATTCTAGATAAAAGTAGTAGACTCATGTCCCGATGTGATGTATATTATTTTGTATTTTTTTCCACATAAATAATTAATTATGATTTTTTTGCTATAAATTTTCCTGAATATCAAAACTCTCATGTTTGACCACCATAACTTAGTCTAAACTTCATCAAATTGAAAGAACTATTTATTATTCTTTTGTTAGGTGAAGCGTAGAATGTGATGTATATTTCAGATTTCAAAAATATTATATTGTTTAAAATTTATAGTTGTTTTTCAAAGAGTCTATCAATGTGGAGTTCTTTTTCACATCGCCACTTTTTGGCATACCATGATCCTACACATACCCATTAAATAAGCACACTATAAGACCTCAATATGGCATACACATTAAATATACTCTCAATTTTATAATACAACACATGAAATGACCCCAAGAATAGAATTTGTTTGTAATGCATGTCCATCTAGGTTCTCCTAGGTGCAACACAATGATAAAATATAACACTAAGAATATTATCAAGGTGTACACCACATTATCCCAACACATACTTATGGACTTGCATTTGTATACCATTTTCCAACCAACATGTATGTACTTGATGGATAGGTTTATGATACAAAGCTTGATCATGGTTTGTAGATTACTGTGATTGAAATCCGTAAAATGATGTTGGTTATACCTAGGAAAAATGGATGGTTGGATGTATTGGCATGTGTTATGTACGTCATATTTGATTATGCAATTTTTTTCTTGATGATATCAGCTTGTAATTTATTTATCACTTTGAATTTGATGCTTGTATTCTTTGATCAATTCATCTTCACCTTGGATTATTCATTTTCTTTCATAGGTAGCATGTTGGAGGATGAGAGGAGTTCTCTATTGAGATGGTGGTCACTTGGTTTTATGGAAGATATGTTTATGAAGCACAACAATAGGTTGGTGATTCATGTGGTTTCATGCATGTCTATGATGATGTATTTCATTGATTGACCTGTACATGTAATGTATATAACAAGTGGGAGAATGTTAGGATACGATGTTGTAGAACTTGCATAATTTTTATAATTTGTTATTTATTATTATGTGTATGGTACATCTAGGGGAACCTAGATGGATGTTTCTTTATAATATTTAACATTCCTAGGGTCACTTTATATGTTGTAATGTAACATTGGAAATATATTTAATGCAGGTCTCACATTGAGAATAATAATTTAATATGGGGAAATATACTCAATAAAATGAAAACTTAGTACCTAATTGTAGACACATAAAAATCCTCTTGTAAATTAAAAATATTTTAGTTGATAAAAGTCCTAATGACATCATCATTTATTAACTAACTATTTATTTAATTAATTCATTCATTTTTATTGTCATTATCTATTCTCCTATTTTAATTAAAGATATTTAATTAAAGAATCCATCCCAAAAGAATTTAAATCCAATTTGAATGATAATCCCTCCAATTTATTAATTATTTAATAAATTATGTCTCAAAAATCCATTAAATAAATTAAATATTTATTTAAAAACCTAAAACCCTAGAAATCTTCTAAAAAACCCTAAACCTATCCTCACTTTCCTAATCACTCCCTAAACCTTCTCAAGAGGTGTTTCCTAACCCTCTTAGTCTAAACCCTCATTCTTTGACTTATGGTCAACCCCCTCATTAATGAGCCTTACATGCTCATTAATGGCCCCTTACACCTTCATTAATGGATCTTACAACCTCTTAATGAAGACCCATGTCTCTTCTTCCATCTTGGTCCCCTAGCACACTTCCCTAGTGTTTCTCACACATATGTGAGCAACCCTTAACCCTTATCCCCTTGACCATACCTCTAACCATAACCCTAACCTTACCCCTAACCCTAACTCTGACCCTAAATACTATTCCTAACCCAATCCTTCCTCAAATCCTATAAATACTCCTCATTCCAAGAGAAATTTACCAATTCACATCTTTCATATTAATCATTGTTATTATGTTCATTTTCATCTAGGCTTTGCATAATTTCTAATATTGTTAGATTTACTTCTATTTTATATTTTCTAGCTCACTCTAGCTTAAACTAATGGATTCAATCTAGTTTATTTAAATAAATAAGTTAACAATTTTCATTCATCTCATATCCATCTTTTGGTTAAAATGAACTTTTCATACTCATCCTTAATCTAGAATCTGCATTTGGCTTCATTTGAACTCTTGGGACTCTAGGGGCAAAATAGGTTCACCATACCTAGTTTTGTTCCATTATGGGGTATCCATGGTTCCTAAATTATCCTAATCCTTCTGAAATAAAAATGGAGACATTCTCTTTGTGTTTCGCGAGCACACCCACATCCCTCCTATCAGAGCAAATCAAACTGTGATAGGGTGCTCCCGTTTAAGCTCAATTTGAGGTGTCTTACAAATAGTTTTTCTATATGTTAGGTATATGCTTCTCTCACTAACTTTTTACTATCTACACATGTTCTTAACAGGTTAGGTTTTCACTTATCATATTTTGGCATGCCCGGTGGGACCCCACCATGCTTCACAACTACTTTTTTAAGGTTTTTTGAGCCAAAAACCCCACTTTTTTCTAGGAATCTCATCCTATTTAGGGTGAATTATCATACAATTAAACTCCCTATGGTTTTTTTCTTGTATTGGTACTTATGTATACTCGTACCAGAGGTTCCCATTACTCCTATGGGACTTCAACATGTATTTTTGGCCTTTTTTGAGCCCTTTGGCCCTATTTGCTTGTACCGGGAGGCATAGTCACTCGTATAAGCCTCCATCCTAACTCATACAAGTAAATTAAATCAAATAAAATTCCTTTTTTACTTGTATGAGAAACAAGGGGCATGTGTAGGGCCTTAAACTTGGGTTTGGTTGGTTTTTAGTGTTCATTTGGGCCTCCTACTACCTCTAGGCTTCAAATTTGTAGTTTCTAACTTGGTTGTTTGAAGGTACTCCTTGGAGAAAATTTTAATCAGAAAAAAATCAAGTTCCTAAGACCTATTAACTCATTTGTGTGATTAGTAACTAAACCAATATCCATTTATGCTTAAAAAGAACCCTTCATTGAATCTCGAGTGCTTAAAATGGACTAATCTACATATCTTTCCTAAAAGGTTCAAAATAAATCCTAATCAATCCTAAAGAAATAAAAATCACTCATTACACTTTTTTTCTTGGTTAAAATGAACTTCATTTACAAAATCTTAAGGTGTTATGCAATCTAGGAACTAAAAAAAACCTCATTTGGGCTTAAAAATAACTTCCACTCAATCTTGAATGCCTAGAGAGTAAAGAATATGCATATATTTCCTAAATGGTTCAAAATAAATCCTAAAGAAAACAAAATCAACCTTCACACTTTGATTTGGGTTTAAAATGAACCATAGATAAGAAATTTTGATGTTTTAAGGATTTTTTTATGCAAGTCTCAAAGTACAAAATCTAGGAAAAGTTTCAGACATTTTGAACTAAACACCAAATATTGAGTGACCTTAAAAAGATGAAACTAATAAAATATCAGGTCATTTCATTTTATTCCTAAACAAATAAAATCTTGAGTGCACAAAGTGAAAAACAAAGCAAATTCATTTCAAAATCAAATTCAAAATGGGATCCTAGAAAGGGAAAATTCAATCTCGAATGCAAAAGGATAAAACAATTACAAAATCTTTCAAAGGACCTTTTTCTATTTTGAAAGAAATCTAACAAATCAAATCCTAAACATTTGTTCTTGAAGGCATTGGCATAGAAAACACTTAATCAATTTGGAAAAGAACTCTTTTTGATGTGCTCCTAGGAGTCTTTCAAATTTTGCAAAACCTATTTAGACTAAGTCACGTAAAGTAATTGAGCTAGGACAAGTTCAATTTTTTTTAATTCTAGCGAGGCCTGTCCAAAGGTAAAAATGCTTCCTCTTTGGAGAATGACCTTAAACTGGTACTTCCCCAACTAGTATAGAAACAAAGCATTGAGAAAACTCTCTTGAGGTAGGTGAATATCCCTACTATTTTGACATTCTCAAATAGGCTCTTAAGTGAGTCACGTACATACAAACCAATTGGGAGGATGCCATAGACCAAATCAGACACCTATTAATCAAAGGCTTCTTGATCTACTCCTGAAGGTATCAAAATATTTGTGCAAGGACCAATCCAAGTGGTTTTTTGGATCACCTGAAGATTACTCACCATCTATATTCCATTTTGGGATACCAAGTTGTGGCCAAAGATTTTGATACTAGCTTGTCTCTAGGTAGGTCTTTTTTGAAGTGTTTTCAAAGTTTCAAATTTAGTGCAAAACATTTGTTAGAACATACACATTTCCAAGAACATTATCAAAATCTTTGGTCCTCATTTGCTTGTATCATACAAAGTTGCTTTGTCCTTTGTTGGGATTTATTTCAGAATATCTCTTGAGTCTTTTTGTCCTTTTCCATTGGAAACATAAAAAATGATCCAAAAACTTCATCAAATTTATCCAAAAATCCTTGCAGAAAGATTCCTCAAAATCAGTTACCCCTAGCATTGATTCAATCCAACAATTGCCAAATCCTTCAAAACTATGTTTGATTCGATCAAGCATAAGAAAGCCAAGATGCCCAATTCTTGTTTCCATTAGGAGAAGAAGATTGTAGAAAGAGACCTAAAAGATCACCAACCTTCCCTAAAGGCAATCCAAGAAGAAACCAAATATTAGGAGAAAATGGACAATGTGGGTTATAACACAAGAGTGAAACAATTTACAGCCCAATTCCAAGTCAATCACCATTTTGTCAACCTAGAGAGTGAAGACTAGGGTGTCCCATCACATATCCATCATTCCCTTAAAATCCTACATCCTATCTTGACATCCTTTCATGCTAAATCATCCTTAGTAGCATCATTGCATCATCATCCTAGATTGCATTATAAGTCATCTCCCTAGATTGCATCATAGATCACCCTTGCATACTAAGTCATCCTATAGAAATAAAATCATTTACTCATCCTCCATCATTAATCCAAAATTAGAATCCTTTCCTTATCCCATCATCCTAGATCCCTAATCAAGAATCCAACATCCAAGTCAAAATCCAGAAAACTTGAACCAAATCCAATTATCCAAATCCAAAAAAACTTAGTGTATCATCTTAAAATGGAAGCACTTCCATGTTAAGAACATTTATCCCTTTGATTAATTGGTTTGGGGTCATGTTGAATGCCTTGAATGGGTACTCAACTTGGATCTGGCTTTTTCCCCTATTCTTCCCCATTTTCCACTTCTTCTTGACATAATTCTAGCATCCTAAATTGCAAACCTGAGATTCTTGACCTCAGGGTCATGGTCAACCTCGACCCTGACCTAGGTCATGTTCAACCTTGATCTTGACCCTAGGGTCTGGGATCCTTGGGGTTAGATTCCAGTTTTGGGGTTTCATCAAAATTATATCTTTTCCCTCTTCAGGGCCACTATTTCTCAAGTTAAGTGTCGAATTCTCAAATTAATATTTGAGGTAGACCTTTCTCGAGATTTGTATACAATTCCTAATTTATTATTGGAGATTAGCCTTTCTCGAGTTTTCTGCCTAATGCTCAAATTAACTTTGGGGTTGGCCTTACCTCAAATTTTGTGACAAGGCTCTTAAATAATTATTTTTATTTCTATATTAAGGGTAGTCCCCTTCTAAAGTTTTGTGTCAAGACTTTAATTTAATTTCCTTTGCATGTGCACCTTTCTAGAGTTTTGTACCATGGACCCTTAATTATTGTTTTCTATGTGGCCTCTCTAGAAGTTTGTGCCTAGATCACTATAAAAGGGAGCCTTCCTCTCTCATTTTCTCCATCCATTATCAAGAGCAAGATCTCTCCATCAATTTTTGTAATCAAGCATCCATCTTCAAGCATTCAAGCCTTCTAGCATTCAAGCCTTCTAGCATTCAAACATTCAATTCATCAAGGAGATCCATTAGTAGCCATTAAAGGATTCAAGCTCTATGGAGCCCTCTTGTTGAAGATTCATCCATTCAAGCCTCTTCCTAATCCAAGATCCATTAAAGATTGGTGTTGAACATCTAAAGACAATTAATTTGAGACATCATACATTCAATTCTACATTCATTTGGAGCATCCATACTTGTGGACTCAAGGATTCGAATCCTCCACAAGGGTTTCAACATAAGCAAGGTGAATTGTTCCATTTACTTTTTTTATTCCAGCAATTTCAATTCAATTTCAAGGTTAATTCCTAAATTGGGGTTTGACTAAGGCAAACCCCTCCCCCAAAAAAAAAAATCATTTTTCTTGTAGGTATAGGTGCGGGATAGAAAATTAAAGTGCAGATTTGGATACCCTTTTCGTCAAACTTTCCATTAGAGCTTTGCAAGTCAAGGTCAACTTTTTAGGTCAAGGTCGACTTTTTCTGCCTAGATCAAGGTCGACCTTTCATCAAATTGGAAAAATATTTTTGGGTTTTGTAGATCTCACATTTTTGGGTCAATATTGCAAAAATCAATAGTTTATGAGATGGTTTGACAGGGTTTTCAGGTGATTCTTTTCCAGAGGTAAGTACCTTTATTTCATTATTTCAACATTAGAATTTCTATATTTACTTTCCATATCAATAAAATTCCATGTAAGAATAAAATATTGGCTTTGGGGTCTCTTTTATGTGCAAATCATTGTTCTAGGACCTTCAATCATCTTTTATATCTTACACATAATGTCATATCTTTTGAGTTGCTCAATCATTATCCTAAATCAAAATTACCCTAGCACTACCCTTTGACTAATAATTGTCTAGGGTATCTCATAATTTTCTTTGAATGCCTCATCATCTTGAGTAAGAGACTGGCATACACTAGCAAGGATCCTGTCTTCCAAAGATCTACAGTCTATCTTAGGTTAAAAATCCTATCCTCTTTGATCCTACATCAGGAAGCAACAAATCATTTAGGAAAGTTAGTAATCCTCCACCAGCCTTGTCATCCAAAATCTCCCATCATCCTCAAACCAATCAACATCCCACCATCCTTCAGTTGATCCAAATCATTACATCATATCCTTAGGTTTTTGCATAGGCTTATCCTAATCCACCATCCTTAAAGTTTCTTTAGATATGCATCCACCATTCCTAGATTTTTCTTAGAAGCATATTGCATCCACCTATCATCAACATCTTCATCCTTAGGTTTTCATTTCATGTCTGCCGAGAGGAAAGCCAAGAAGAGAAGGAATATGGACCCCAACTTGGCCACTAGCTCATTTGATCCCAACAATCATACCAATGTGATGGTGACCTATGATCCAAAACCCCCACAAGTCAAGAATGTGTGGGAAGATCCAATTGAACCCCCCACTTTGTTCTCTATGGAAGCATTCACGAGCCATCCAGGGCATGCCCATATGGTAAGTGAAATCATTGATCATAATCAATGATCTATATTGGCAAAATTTTCATAAGAGGGTACTCCCATCCCTCCGTACCTTCAAAAGCTCAACCCCTCAAAACCCATACATATCTCAGCTGAAGTATATACCCCCATCATCCAACGAATACATGATCCTAACTTGAAAATATCTCAGGTAGCCTCACCTATCCTCTATCTCTTGCAAAGAAGCTTTGCAATTCCAACAGCACAAATAAAAATAAAATCCACTTCCTTTTCTATCATGGGAATGGAACCATCATCTATAGCCTCTCACACTGCTACTTAGGCCCAAAGCTATGCACAAACTCAACCTCCACCTCTCGCACAAATCACCGCACAAGAAGTTTGTCTACCTTCCATGAGCCAAGCTTCCTCGATAGTATCATCATTTCTGGGGGAAACACAATCATCCCCCACTTTCACTCAACAAGCTTTCACATCAATACCATCCTTTTCAGGGGAAACAAAATCATTCCCCTTTTTCACCTAGAAAGTTTCCACATCAGCACCACCCTTCCTGGGGGAAACACAAGTTCATCATCATACTTTCTAGCAAGATTCCACCCAAGAATCAGTTCCACCCATCACCCAATATACCCATTCTATGTACATTCCTCAACCACCCTATATCTCCAACACACAATCCCAACATACGACTTTCACAACAAAAATTCCCTTCATGGGATCTAAGAATCCCCCATCTACATCCTAAAATCTTGCCATCAACATCCTCTACATTGTAACTTCTAGCACCAATAGGCTCTTTTTGGGGCCTCACCTAAGCCCAAATGCATACCTTGGGTATAGCGACCCAATCCCACATATCCATGCTTGCAAACCAACAAGAACCTTTACCTCAATCAATGCAACAAAAACCATCACAACCTCTGCTAGCTTCATCTTTTCCCACATATACCAACTATCTATCTGTACCACCCACCACTTCTCAAATAGTTCCACCACCAAAACAACATAGTTCCACCCATCTCACCAGCTACCTCGTGCAACCACCTCATACCACCATCTTCCAAACAGCCAATCTACCACTCAACAATGTAGGAATGCAACCCACAAATACTAGCCAAGTACATTAAGGCCAATCCTATCAAAAAGATGCATCATTCTATCAGCCTCCTCCATAGCACCAATACTTCCTAGCACAACAGCAACAACATCCCATCATAGTCCACCAACAACAAGCATCATCCTATCCATCACAGCAACAACATCCCCTCATCCCCTAGAAGAAACAAGAAACTCCATACCTTCCACAATAATACACTCCCACACATTAGCAACAATATCCTCCCCATCAACCTTCACCCCAAAATCCATTTTAGTCCACCTAGCTTACTAAGAAATTTCCATATCCTACTCTACAATATCCTCCACAAAATCATCCATACTCACCAACACCATCAGATCCTTTCCTGATGGGAGTACCCAATCCAACACCAATCAATGTCGAATAGGAAGAAATGAAGAAAGCACTCAAGGATCTTAAGGGTGAAACAAAAATAAAGGCTTTCAAGTTTGACAAGGTCTATCCCTATCCCTTTTACAGATCAATCATGACAATCCCCTTCCCTAAACACTTCGAGACACCCAAGTTTGAAAAATATCATGGGAAAGGAGATCCAGATAGCCATGTCAAGGAATTCTATATGGCTTTCCAAGAAGTGTCTTACACTAACAATTTCCTCATGCACCTATTCCCCAAGAGCTTTGGAGGAAATTCTATCGAATGGTTTTACAAGATATCCTATGGGACAATCACAACCTTTTTTGTTTTCTCTGAGAAGTTCATAGCCCAATACATGCATAATGTTGAAAATGAGTTTTCCTTGTTAGACCTTTGTAACTCAAAGTAGAAAGGAGGATAGGGCCTAGATGATTACCTGTAATGATAGAAAAACCTCACCACAAGGTTATCATACCAACCACCTGAGAAACATCCCAAAAAAATCTTCATTGATAACCTGCATCTTAAGCTGTCCCATTTCATGAGGATGAACTGCATGCAAACCTATCAAGACATCAAAGGAAAAGGAATAGACATCAAAAGAGGCCTCTTAGATGAATGTGCCATCTGACACTACAAAGATGATTCACATAGAAAACCTAGTAATGCCAAACCTTGCTACTGGAAAAGGAATAAGAACATTGTCACCAATGGAGCCACTGACACCAAACATGTCCAAATTGTTGTGGCCAGTCCTACACCAGCTCTTGCATTTCAACAGAAACAACCCCTAATCAATCAATAGCCTGTGCAACACTATCAACATCAAGAAAACCAATAAAACTAGGCTAATGCCATATCTGTTACCCCAACTCAGAATAGGCCTCGAGTCCAGACTCATAAAAAATGAACCTTCACCCCTCTTGGTGAACCAATGGACGTAATCTTCCATTGAATGGCTAAAAATAATCTAATTACCTATCCTCCAGCTCAGCAATTTGATGATGCAACTCCCAAACCAACATGGTACACAGAGCATGAGTACTATAACTATCATTGTGTTAAAGGACATGGTACCCTCAGGTGCATGAAACTAAAGCACTATATCCAATATCTCATTGATAGAAAGGAGATCCAAGTGGACGCACCAACCCAGCCTTCTCCTAATGCCAATTTGCAAATCTATCAAAATGTGTTGCCTCAACACAACGTTGGGAAGAACTAAGTCAATACAAATCCTCCACCCTAGAACCAAGGAAAAGGAAAGCAATGGGACCATGCTGACCAGAAAGACTATACTACTTTCCACATTAATTATGAAATTTTTTTTGGCTGCATAACCCAAGTTGAGCTCACTGTGAACATTATCCATGTTAAGAGAGCAGTTAGTCAATGTGTTGTTTCTACACCAAGAGGTCAGATATATGTCACCGGTGCTAATCCAATGCCTACACACAATGGACAATATAACCTTCTAGAACACCTTGGGAATACCCCTACCCAAATCTCCATCCTCAACCTTCTCCGCACTTCACCCATCCATCAAGAGATCCTCAACCAAACCCTCCAAGAAGGACATGTGCCCACAAACATTAATACTATCTAGTTTGAGAATCTTGTGGGACACCTATCAACATCCTGTGATCTTTCCTCTGAACCATCTGACATATCGTCAGTTGAGCCTGACCACAATCTCCCTCTCCATATCGCCATCATGGTTAGAAACTTTTCCATAAAAAGGGTCATGATAGATAATGGCTCATTCCTAAATCTATGTACTTTGAAATTCATCCAGCAAGTAGGATTCATAGAGGCCGACATATCATATGATGTTATCACCATCAAGGGCTATGATAATCTAGAGTATACCTTAGAAGGTACCATTATCTTACCCATCAAGATGGGCCCAACAACTCAAGACATCATCTACCATGTTGTTGATCTAGACCTGGGTATGTGTAGGATCATGGTATGCCAAAAAGTGGTGATGTGAAAAAAATCCTCTTTTCACTCATCCAAAAATGCACTAAAAAGTGTGTTGACTTTTTAGTAGGCCTGGGTGTTAGTACACATGGCCAAACCAAAATCCAATGCACAAGCCTAATCGAATATCAGATTTGAAATCGAATATCAAATTTAAAATTAGATATTAGATTTGAAATTGGATATTAGATTTGAAAATTGGATATTAGATTTTTGTCGCCAAAATTTTGCTTTCCATTTAAAATTTCAACATTTGAAATTTCAAACTTTTTCATTCCATGTTATTTTCAAATTTTTTTTTAGTTTTTAATTATTGTTATAGATATCATTTTTTATAATATTAATGTTTTATATTAACATTAGTATTAATATTATAATAATAATACCTATGAGATCTCTAATACAGAGGCACTAAGCACTAGTGCATGCATCTTAAAAATTCATCCAAAACTATCATGTCACTACCCTTTGCATAGACCCGTACTCTGTCATGAATAATGTTTGAATAAAACAATATATGAAAAATCCCTCTAGTGAGGATGGGCATAACTAGGTTCTCTAAAACATAATCCAAGATGAGAAAGATCCAATGGTTGAGTTGGGAGATATGATCCATGCAACAGAACCCAATTTTCTGTGATAAAAAACCAAGACTAATCTGCATAGATCCGTACTTTGTCATGAATAACTTTTGAATAAAATAATATATGAAAAATCCCTCCAGTGAGGATGGGCATAATTAGGTTCTATAAAACATAATCTAAGATGAGAAAGATCCAATGGTTGAGTTGGGAGATATGATCCATGCAACAACACATAATTGTTTGTGATAAAAAACCAAGACTGGACTTGCAGAAAATCTAAACTTTATTTACATCTCAGAGAATAATTCGTACATTTCAGCATCCTCTCCACAAAAAATAGACTCTACTATCATTTAATGACTTGATTCCTCTTCCACTCCAACCATTTCTTGGAAGTTACATTCGAAGAGGAATACCAAAAGACTCCTATGCATGTGTTTCCCACTAAAAGACAATGTAACAATTATGTTTGAAAATCTGAATCTTTCAACTATGAAAACAACTCAAAACTAATTAAAACTTATAAGATATAAACTTCCTATTGAATTCCAACATCTTGGATACCTATTCTAAACACTTATAACCTCTTGGTAACCCCTAAACAATCCTTGACACTCTTTGACACTTTTGGTCCACTTATGATGCATATTAGTCCTTTATGACTATTACAATCACATGCTATTTAGAAAACCATTATAGGTTTTAGAACTTCATAGTTAATCTTCTTTGATGTAATTGGTATCTTGATGGATTGTCCTTGGTTCTCTCTCTCTCTCTCTCTAGGGTTGTAAGGTGTCATAATGGTTTGTAGGATAGGAATCCTTAAGACACCTCAAGACCACTAAGATGTACTCTTAAGCTTCTTAATGGGTCGTAATGTGTCATAAAGGGTTGTAGGACCCATTAATGGGTCCTACGACCCCTTAAGACACCTTACAACCCCTAAGATGTACTCTTAGGATTCCTAATGGGTTGGAAGGTGTCATCAAGAGTCGTAGGACACATTAATGGTCCTTTGACCCCTTAAGACACCTTAAGCCCCCTAAGATGTACTCTTAGGCTTCCTAAGGGGTTGTAAGGGTTCATAAGGAGTTTTAGGAGTCATTAATGGGTCATACGACCCCTTAAGACACCTTACGACCCCTAAGATGTACTCTTAGGCTTCCTAATGGGTCATAAGGTGTCATAAGTAGTCATAGGACACATTAATGGGTCTTAAGACACCTTAAGACACTTTACAGCCCCTTAGGAACCCTAAGAATACATCTTAGGGTTCCTAGTATACAATTAATGGGTCTCAAGGGTCATAGAATATATTACTATGTCTTAGGAGCCATTAATGGATCCTAGGGACCTATTAAGACACCTTATGACCCCTAATATGCACTCTTAGGATTTCTATTAGGTCGTAAAGTGTCATAAGGGGTTGTAGGACTCATTAAGAAACCTTAGGACCCCTTAGGAACCCTAAGAATACATCTTAGGGTTCCTACTACACATTAATGGTTCTCAAGTGGTCATAGGCCACATTACTGTGTCTTAGGACACCATAAGACCCCTTACAACCCCTAAAATATACTCTTAGGCTTCCTAAAGGGTCATAAGGTATCATAAGGGTTTGTAAGAGCCATTAATGGATGCTAGGACCCCTTAAGACACCTTATGTCCCTATGATGTACACTTAGGCTTTATGATGGCTCATAAGGTGTAATAAGGGGTTGTAGGACCATTAATGGGTCAAAAGACCCCTTAAGAAATATTACAACCCCTAAGATGTACTCTTAGGCTTTCTAAAAGGTCATAAGGTGTCATAAGGGGTCGTAGGATCCCTTAAGAGACCTTACAACCCCCTAAGTTGTACTCTTAGGCTTTCCAATGGGTTGTAAGGGTGTCATAATGGGGTCGTAGGAGCCATTAATTGGTCCTAGCACACCTTACAACCCCTAAGATGTACTCTTAGGCTTCCTAATGGGTCATAAAGTGTCATAAGAGGTCATAGGACCCATTAATAGGTCCTAGGACCTATTTAAACACCTTACGACCTCTCTCTCTCTCTCTCTCCCTCTCTCTCTCTCCCTCTCTCTCTCTCTCTATATATATATATTATATATTTTTAATATGTATTATATATATAAATTATATATTAACATATATTTTATATAATAATATCTTATATATATATATATATAGATGCATATATATATATATATATATATATATACACATACATATATATATATACATATATATATATATTTGTGTATATATATATACATATACATACACACACACACACACACATATATATATATATATACACAAACATATATATATATATATATATATATATATATTATATATCTATTTACATATACATATATGTATGTATATACATATACATATATGTATGTATATACATATACATATATGTATGTATATACATATACATATATGTATGTATATATATATATACATATATGTATGTATATATATATTATATATATATCTATATATATATATATACACATATATATATAATATATACATATATATATATATATATATATATACATATATATACATATATATATACACATATATATCCATATACATATACATATACATATACATATAGCATATACATATATATATATATACACTTTATAGATGATAATATTTAAATTTTATGTCAAAAGGGGTTACTGACACTGCCTATGGGTTCTAGTACACCTCATCATGCATTAGGACCCCTAGGAAGTTTGCATGACCTCTTTTGACACATTGGATAGCTCAAGTGTGTCTGAAGGGGTTGTAATAAGGCATACTAGGACCCCTAGGAAGTCCCCATGACCCCTTTTGACACATTTGAACCCTCAAGTGTGTCTAGAGGGGTCATAGGAACCCTTTAGGACACACTTGAGGGTTCTAATGTGTCAAAAGAGATCATCGAGGACTTCTTAGGGGTCCTAACACATGATAAGGCATACGAGGACCTCTAGGAAGTCACCATAACCCCTTTTGATACATTGGAAAGCTCACATGAGTCTGAAGGAGTCATAGAACCCCTTCGAATACACTCAAGAATTACAATATGTCAAAAGGGGTTCATGGGGACTTCTTAGGGGTCCTAACATGTGATTAAGGTGTACTAGGACCCTTACAAAATTCCCATGACCCTTTTTGACATATTTGAAACCTCAAGGTGTGTCCAAAGGGGTTGTAGGACAACTTAGGACCACACTTGAGGGTTCTAATGTGTCCAAAAGGGATCATCAACACTTTCTAGGGTTGAAACACATGATAAGGCATTTTATGACCTCTAAGAAGTCCCCATGACCCATTTTGATACATTTGAAAGTTCACGTGTGTTTGAAGGAGTCATAGGACCCCTTCAGACACACTCAAGAATTCAATGTGTCAAAAAGGGTCATGGGGACTTCCTAGGGGATTCT
The DNA here is from genome assembly GCA_027943335.1 of Chamaecyparis obtusa. Classification (NCBI taxonomy): domain Eukaryota; kingdom Viridiplantae; phylum Streptophyta; class Pinopsida; order Cupressales; family Cupressaceae; genus Chamaecyparis; species Chamaecyparis obtusa. The sequence goes on along the minus strand of BSBK01008417.1, from coordinate 263,400 downwards.
AACGGCGTGATAAGGGCATACTAGAACCCCTAGAAAGTCTTCATGATCCTTTTTTGACATATTTTAACCCTCAAGTGTGTTTGAAGGGGTCGTATGACCCCTTCAGACATGCTTGAGGGTTCAAATATGTCAAAAGGGGTCATGGGGACTTCCTAGGAGTCCTAATGGCCTGATAAGGCATACTAGGACCCCTTAGGAAGTCTCCATGACCCCTTTTGACACATTGGATAGCTCAAGTGTGTTTGAAGGGGTTGTAGGACCCCTTTAGAACACACTCGGGCATTCCAATGTATCAAAGGGGTCATGGGGACTTCCTAGCAGTCTTAACGTGTGATAAGACTTACTAGGAACCCTAGGAATTCCCCATGACTCCTTTTGACACATTTGAACCCTCATGTGTGTCATAAGGGGTGTTAGCACCCCTTAGGACACACTTGAGGGTTCTAATGTGTCAAAAGGGTTCATGAGGACTTCCCTAGGGGTCCTAATGCATGATAAGGCATATTAGGACCCCTAAGAAGTCTCCATGACCCCTTTTGACACATTGTAACCCTCAGGTGTGTCCTAACATGTCCTACGACCCCTTAGCACACACTTGATAGTTAGAATGTGTCAAAAGGGGTACATGGGGACTTCCTAGCGGTCCTAACATGGGATAAAGTGTACTAGGACCCCTAGGAAGTCTCCATGACCCCTTTTGAAACATTTGAATGCTCAAGTGGTGTCTAAAGGGGTCGTAGGACCCTTAGGTAACACCTTAGGTTTCTAATGTGTCAAAAAGGGTCATGGGGACTTCCTAAGGGTCCTAACATGTGATAAGGTGAAATAGGACCCCTAGGAAGTCCCCATAAACCCTTTTGACAAATTGGATAGCTCAAGTGTGTTTAAAGGGGTCCTACGACCCTTAGGACATAGTTGAGAGTTCCAATGTGTCAAAAGGGGTCATGGGGACTTCTTAGGTGTCCTAACATGTGATAAGGTGCACTAAGACCCCTAGGAAGTCCCCATGACCTCTTTTGACAATTTTGAATGCTCAAGTGTGTCTGAAGCAGTCATAGGACCCCTTAGGACACAATTAAGGGTTCAAATGTGTCAAAAAGGGTCATGGAGACTTCCTATGGGTCCTAACACATGATAAGGCATACTAGGGCCCATAGGAAGTCCCCATGACCCTTTTTGAAATATTTGAATGCTCAAGTGTGTCTGAAGGGGTCATAGGATCCCTTAGGACACACATGAACATTCCAATATGTTAAAAGGTGTCATGGGAACTTCCTAGGGGTCCTAATGCATGATAAGGCATACTAGGACCCTTAGAAGGTCCCCATGACTCCTTTTGAAACTCTTCAATGCTCAAGTGTGTCCAAAGGCATCCTATGAACCCTTTAGACACACTTGAGGGTGAAAATGTGTCAAAAGGGGTCATGGGGATTTCCTAGGGGTCCTAACACATGATATACTAGGACCTCTAGGAAGTCCCCATGACCTCTTTGATACATTAGATAGCTCAAGTGTGTTCGAAGAATTCCTCAAACCCCTTCGGACACACTCGAGCATTCCAATGTGTCAAAAGGGGTCACGGGGACTTCTTAAGGGTCCTAACGTGTGATAAGGCATACTAAGACACCTAGGAAGTCCCCATGACCCCTTTTGACATATTTGAACCATCAAGTGTCTCTTAAGGGGTCGTATAACCCCTTCGGACACACTTGAGGGTTCAAATGTGTTGAAAGGAGTCATGAGAACTTCCTAGGGGGTCATAAGACATGATAAGACATACTAGGAACCCTAGGAAGTCCCCATGACCCCATTTTGACACATTGGATAGCTAAAGTGTGTTCCAAGGGGTCCTACGACCCTTTAGAACACACTTGATGGTTCCAATGTGTCAAAAGGGGTCTTGGGAACTTCCTAGGGGTCCTAACGTATGATATGGCATACTAGGACCCCCTAGGAAGTATGCATGATCTTGTTTGACACATTTGAATGCTCAAATGTGTCCGAAGAAATTGTACGACCCCATAGCATGCACTTGAGGGTTCAAATGTGTCAAAAGGGGTCATGGAGACTTCCTAGGGGTCCTAACACATGATAAGGTGTACTAGGACCTCTAGGAAGTCCCCCATGACCCCTTTTGATACATTGGATAGCTTGAGTGTGTTTGAAGGGGTCGTAGGACCCCTTTGGACACACTCGAGCATTCCAATTTGTCAAAAGGGGTCATGAGGAGTTTCTAGGAGTCCTAACATGTGATAAGACATACTAGGACCTCTAGGAAGTCCCCATGACACCTTTTGATACATTAGATAGGTCAAGTGTGTCCGAAGGGGTCGTAGGACCCCTTCAGACACACTCGAGCATTCTAATACATCAAAAGGGGTCATGGGGATTTCCTAGAGGTCCTAATGGGTGATAATGCATATTAGGACCCCTAAGAAGTCCCCATGACCCCTTTTAACACATTGGAATACTTGAGTGTCTCCGAAGGGGTCCTACGACCCCTTTGGTGACACTCGAGCATTCCAATGTGTCAAAAGGGGTCATGGGGACTTCCTAGGGGTCCTAACATGTGATAAGGCATAGTAGGACCCCTAGGAAGTCCCCATGACCCCTTTTGACATACTTGAACACTCAAGTGTGTCCTAAGGGGTCATATGATCCCTTCAGACACACTTGAGGGTTTAAAATGTGTCAAAAGGGGTCATGGGGACTTCCTAGGGGTCCTAACATGTCACTAGACATACTAGGACCCCTAGGGAGTCCCCCATGACCTCTTTTTAAACATTTGAATGCTCAAGTGTGTCTGAAGGGGTCGTAGGCCCCTTAGGACACACTTGAGGGTTCAAATGTGTCAAAAGGGGTCATCGGGACCTCCTATGGGTCCTAACATGTGATAAGGCATACTAGGACCCCTAGGAAGTCCCCATGGACCCTTTTGACACATTTGAATGGTCAAGTGTGTCCGAAGGGGTCGTAGGACCCCTTAGGACACACCTGAGTATTCCAATGTGTCAAAAGGGGTCATGGGGACTTCCTAGGGGTCCTAACACATGATAAGGCATACTAGGACCCCTAGAGGGTCCCCACGACATCTTTTGACACACTTGAATGCTCAAGTGTGTCCAAAGGGGTTCTATGACCGATTCATGCATAGTTGAGGGTTCAAACATGTCAAAAAGTGTCATGGGGAAGTCCTAGGGGTCCTAACATGTTATAAGGTGTACTAGGACCTCTAGGAAGTCCCCATGACCCCTTTTGACACATTGAAATGCTCAAGTGTGTCCAAAGGGGTCCTACGACCCCTTTAGACACACTCGAGCATTCCAATGTATCAAAAGGGGTCATGGGGACTTCTTAGGGGTTGTAATGCATGATAAAGCATACTACAACCCATAGGAATTCACCATGACCCCTTTTGACATGACCCCTTCAGACATACTTCAGGGTTCTAATATGTCAAAAGGGGTCACGGTGACTTCCTACAGGTCTTAACATGTGATAAGGCATACTAGGACCCCTAGGAAGTACCCATGACCCCTTTTGACACATTTGATAGCTTAAGTTTATCTGAAGGGGTCCTATAACCCCTTAGGAAACACTTGAGGGTTCCAATGTGTCAAAAGGGGTCATGGGAACTTCCTAGGGGTCCTAATGCATGATAGGGTGTACTAGGAACCCTAGGAAGTTCCCATGACCTATTTTGACACATTTGAATGCTCAAGTGTGTTCGAAGGGGTCGTAGGACCCCTTAAGACACACTTGAGGGTTCAAATATGTCAAAAGGGGTCATGGGGACTTTCTAGGGTTCCTTACAGATGATAAGGTGTACTAGGACCTCTAGGAAGTCCCCATGACCCCTTTTGACACAATGGAATGCTCGAGTGTGTCCAAAGGGGTCATAAGACCCATTCAGACACACTCAAGCATTCCATTGTGTCAATAGGGGTCATGGAAATTTCTTAGGGGTCCTAATGCATGATAAGGTGTACTAGGACCCCTAGGAAGTCCCCATGACCCCTTTTGACACATTTGAACCCTCAAGTGTGTCCAAAGGAGTACAACCCCTTCGGACACACTTGAGGGTTCAAATGTGTCCAAAGGCATCATGGGGACTTACTAGGGGTCCTAACACATGATAAGAAATATTACAACCCCTAAGAAGTCCCCATGACCCCTTTTAACACATTGGATAGCTGAAGTGTTTCTGAAAGGGTTGTATGACCCCGTAGGACACACTTAAGGGTTCCAATGTGTCAAAAGGGGTCATGGGATCTTCCTAGGGGTCCTAACACTTGATAAGGTGTACTAGGACCCCTAGGAAGTCCCCATGACCCCTTTTGACACATTTGAACCCTCAAGTGTGTCTTAAGGGGTCCTATGCCCCTTAGGACACACTTAAGGGTTCAAATGTGTCAAAAGCAGTCATGGGGACTTCCTAGGGGTCCTCACACATGATAAGGCATACTAGGACCCCTAGGAAGTCCCCATGACCCCTTTTGACACATTTGAATGCTCAAGTGTATCTGAAGGGGTCCAAGGACCCCTTTGGATACACTTGAGCATTCAGTTATGTCAAAAGGGGTCATGGGGACTTCCTAGGGGTTCTAACATGTGATAAGGCATAGTAGGACCCCTCAAAAGTCCCCATGACCCCTTTTGACATATTTGAACCCTCAAGTGTGTTTGAAGGGGTCTTCCATAACCCCTTTTGACATATTTTAATGCTCAAGTGTGTTCAAAGAGGTCCTATAACCCCTTCATACACACTTGAGAGTTCAATTGTGTCAAAAGGGGTCATGGAGACTTCCTAGTGGTCCTAGTACACCTTATGAGGCATACTAGGACCCCTAGGAAGTCCCCATGACCTTTTTTGACACATTTGAATGCTCAAGTGTGTCTAAAGGGGTCACAAGACCCCTTAGGACACAATTGAGGATTCCAATGTGTCAAAAGTGGTCATGGGGACTTCCTAGGGGTCCTCACATGTGATAAGGCATACTAGGAACCCTAGGAAGTCCCCATGACCCCTGTTGAAACATTTAAATGATCAAGTGTGTTTGAAGGGGTCGTAGGACCCCTTAGGACACACTTGAGCATTCCAATGTGTTAATAGGGGTCATGGGGACTTCCTACGGGTCCTAACATGTCATAAGACATACTAGGACCCCTAGGAAGTCCCCATAACCCCTTTTGAAATATTTGAATGCTTAAGTCTATCCGAAGGGGTTGTAGGACCCCTTAGGACACACTTGAGCATTCCAATGTGTTTATAGGGATCATGGGGACTTTCTAGGGGTCCTAACATGTGATAAGGTGTAGTAGGACCCCTAGAAAGTCCCCATGACACCTTTTTAAACATTTGAATGCTCAAGTGTGTCTGAAGTGGTCGTCGGACCCCTTAGGACACACTTAAGCATTCCAATGTGTCAATAGGGGTCATGGGGACTTCCTAAGGGTCCTAACATGTGATAAGGTGTACTAGGACTGCTAGGAAGTTCCCATGACCCATTTTGACACATTTGAACCCTCAAGTGTGTCTGAAGGGGTTGTAGGACCCCTTAGGACACACTTGAGGGTTCCAATGTGTCAAAAGGGGTCATGGAGATTTCCTAGGGGTCCTAATGCATGATAAGGTGTACTAGGACTCCTAGGAAGTCTCCATGACCCCTTTTGTTAGATTTGAATGCTCAAGTTTGTTTGAAGGGGTCCTACGAGCCCTTCGGACACACTTGAGGGTTCAAATGCGTCAAAAGGGGTGATGGGGACTTCCTAGGGGTTCTAACATGTGATAAGGTGTACTAGGACTTATAGGAAGTTTCCATGACCCCTTTTGACACATTTGAACCCTCAAGTGTGTTTGAAGGGGTCTTAGGACCACTTAGGACACACTTAAGGGCTCCAATGTGTCGAAAGGTGTCATGGGGACTTCCTAGGGGTCCCAACATGTGATAAGGCATACTAGGACCCCTAGGAGGTCCACATGACACCTTTTGACACATTTGAATGCTCAAGTGTGTCCAAAGGGGTCGTACGACCCCTTATAATACACTTGAGGGTTCCAATGTGTTGAAAGGGGTCATAGGGACTTCCTAGGGGTCCTAACACTTGAAAAGGAGTACTAGGACCCCTAGGAAATCTCCATGATCCCTTTTGACACCTTTGAACACTCAAGTGTGTCTGAATGGGTCGTACGACCCCTTAGAACACATTTGAGGGTTCCAATGTGTCAAAAGGGGTCATGGGGACTTCCTAGGGGTCCTAGTATGTGTGATAAGGTTTACTAGGACCCATTGGAAGTCCCCATGACCCCTTTTGACACATTTGAATGCCCTGAGTATTTCATTTTCTTTCTTAACCCTATGAAGTTTGTATAAAAGACATGTATGGAAATCTTTATAGTATTTAGGAGGCACAAATTGGTAACAATTGGAGTAGAAGGATTTAGAAAATGCACACCCTTCTTCACCAGATTGTATAGATGGGTAACCTGAAATATATCTAGAAGTAGAGCTACTCCATTTGCTTCAGGCCATTACAAATTAGTGGAAGTTTTATGCTCTTCCCTCCATTAAAATTGCTTATTTCAATGGCCGCCCATGAATTTTTTAAATGGCTGATTGATTTCGTTTGCTTCTTTTAATGGCCATCCATGATTTTTCTGCAATCTTCCAACCTTTCATACATAGTTGTAAAATACATATTAATATATATTATGCATATAAAATAATATATAATATATTATATATAATGTAACATTTACAATTTCCACTTAAGGGCATAGTTTGGCCCCTCATGATCTAGGACATACCCTGGGATTTGGGCGAGAGATAAGCTAAGTCTGTCATAGAGATGGGGTTGAAACTAAGTGATTTGTGATAAAATGAGTTAAAACCCTTTGATAATCCTTTTTCTAGCTTTAGTTTGACATTAGAAAGCCATGATGGATTATGGGAGGTAACCCTGTTGAAGGCTTGTTGAATCCTAAAATTTGGCTAAACCCCCAAAATCTAGAATTTGCATCTTAACTCCTATGAAGCTGAAACCTATCTCAAACATCCTAGAATGTATTTAACTGGTATTTATACAAATATAAGAAATGAAACTTATACTTAAATGTTATATTTGTATATATCCTCCTGTCAATTTAGGGTTAGATGAAGGCATAAAGCACTTAATATGTCAATGCAAATCCCCAAGGGCCCGCGGCCTATGAAGGCATAAAGCACTTAATATGTCTAGAGTGAATCAAGACCTAGACTGAACCCAGACCCTGATTCAACCCCTATGACATGAATCTGACAACTAAGAATTCAATATGTAACTTGAAATTGGAAAAAGTAGTCCAAATGAAATTTTGAACTAGGCGGGAAATATCAGATATCTGATAATATCGAATATCCAAAATTTTGGGATATCTGATTAGGCTTGGTATTTCCTTGGGCATTAACAAACATGGGTGGTCAACCCTTTAGGCATGTTTCAAGAGATAGTTCTTGATACCGAGACTTTGACCATGTAGCTGACGACTATTTTTTCACCCGAAATTGATGAAACAAAAAGGGTTTCTTAAAGACATTATCATCTTTCCATCAATATAATTGTTGTCAAATTTTGAGTTTAGTAAGTAATTATTACTTTTTTTCAATTGAGTTATCTTTAAAGTCGTAATTGACATACTGATTGAAAAATAATTATAACTTTCAAACTGTTTAACCTTTTTGAAATCCGAAACATGCATCACATTCTATGCTTCGGCTACTATAAGAAAAAAAAAGTTTTGAATTTGGTAAAATTTTTAATTAGTTAAGGTGGTCAGACACGAGAGTTTTTTTATTCTGAAAAAATTTATAGAAAAAAATTATAATTAATTATTTATTTGACCAAAAATTACAAAAAAATATGCGTCACATCTGGACATGAGTCTACTACTTATATCTAGAATCTTGGGAAAATATATCATCATTTGATTGTGATTAAGGTGGTTAGAGATACATGTACTTTTTATCTTTTCCCTAAAATTTTTGGAGTACTGCATTGAAATCTAAAATTTTGAACATTTAGACAAAAAAAATTTCATACAAGGGCTAGTAGTTTAGAAACTACATTCAATTTCCTATAGTTTCTACTCTTACAACTTTTTCGGATAAGGTTCATAAGATGTTCAACCTTTTATGTCAAGTTGACTAACCTTGATTTTCTAATTTTTCATTGCCACTTAAGGCCATAGTTTGGTATACCATGATCTTGCACATACCCACCTACCATATAACATTCTCCTCAGATGACCATGGATTCATTCCATCAAAGCTGTACCATCTACTTATCACTAGTGCCTCAAATTTATGCATCAAGGCATTGAGATCACCATCCATGCTGATCCCTAACCCTTCACATATTGTCATGTGTTAGAAGCTTCATTTCCCTATTACACCCATTGTCCTGGAATCAAAATTGGCACTTATGTTGCCATCTCATCTTGATCCCATAGCGATCTAAAAAAAATCTTAGCCTCCAACGTCTCTTCTATCAAGATCAACAACCAAGGCTATGATGAATGCATCCTAAACAATGCATTTGTAGTTGGGGCCCTGCCTCTTGATCTGCATACACAAGGGCACCCAAGCCACCAAAGCTAGCCTACTCCATCCAATCCTAAAATCAAGTAGTTGGGGCCATTAACTTTTGTTTCCCATGGAATCAGAAATAGTCTAGAGATGCACCCTGATATCAATAGGTGGCTATACAAAGATCACCCACCTCTTGACACTGAACTCCATGGTTACTTCAAGGAAAAATATCCCTCATCACACAAATATGCTATAGAGATATGGAATTATCAAGGTGGTGGTCTAGGACCAAAAGAAGGTGGCAGAAAAGATCCAATAGAGGCCTCAAAAAATCCCAAACATCAAGGCTTTTCCTTTAATACCTCTCTCCTGAGCATGCAAGAACCCAATACCACAACTAGGGGCGCTAATCCACCCAACATCACTCTCTTGAATATCCAGGATGACCTTGTAGAAAATCAAAGACATCCCTGAAGAGGAAGAAAATAAATCCTACAATGACATCTTCGATAATGATACCCTCCTAGGAAATTCTTTCCTCCATCAAATCTGCATTAACATCTTTGAACATCCCCTCATCCATCCTAAACTCATAGACTATGGTCAACCAATAATAATGCATATTGATGAGTTCCAAAGTATAGAAGCACTCCTAAGGTTCATGGGAGCATCAGGCCAACAATCAGATCAAGAACAAGAATCAACTCATGTCTACAAGTGTGACCCTAAGGGATACTTCAGGGAAGAGGAATTCTTTAGCTACAAAATTGAAAAAGGAAAAGAAAATAATGAGTTCTTATGTGAAAACCCCTCTGGGGCACATTCTAACTCTAAAAAATTAAAAATAAAGGACGTATCTTATGGTGAAAACCTCTCTAAGGTGCTAAAAGATGAGGACTTGCCTCTTCCCCCCATCTAGGACTATAGGCCAGAGAAATCATCCATCATAATCAAATAAACAAATCCACTCAACTTGGGAACATAGGAATACCCAAGAATTACATCTATTATAGCATCCCTGATTGATGTTGAAGAACCATCCTTCATAGCACTTTTACAAGAAGCCACCATCAATTTTGCATGGTCATATGTAGGTATTCCTGGGCTTGATCCAAACCTTGTTGTCCATCATCTTGCAGTGGACCCTAATGCAAAAATAGTAAAGCAAAAGCTTTGAAAGATGCATCCTAAAGTATCCCTCCTATTAAAGACAAAACTAGAAAAGCTCCTACAAGCCAAAATTATTAGAGCTATAGACTATTCAGAGTGGATCTCAAATATTGTGCCTATCACCTAGCCTTCAGAAGAGATTAGAATCTGCACAGACTTCAGGGACTTAAAAAAAGCATGTCCAAAAGATAATTTTCCCTTACCAAACATTGACATGATAGTTGATCTCACAGTAGGTGATGAGATGTTGTCACTCATGGATGGCCTCTCAAGGTATAATCAAATCAGAATAGTAGAGGAAGACCAACACAAAATAGTGTTCACAACACCATGGGGTACCTTATGCTATAATATGATGCCATTTGGGCTAAAGAATATAGGGGCCACCTATCATCGAGCAATGAAAACCATCTTCCATGATATGATACATAAGATCCTTGAAGATTATGTAGATGATATCCTTGCAAAATCCAAGACACTGGTGGAACACCTCGACATCCTTGAGTGTGTGTTTGATCACCTCCATCATTATGGCTTAAAGCTAAATCCAAAAAAGTGTTTCTTTGGCATAACATATGACTAGCTATTAGGCTTCATCATATCATGACACAACATAGAGATTGATCCCAAGAAGTTTAAGGCCATAACAGAAATGCCTCCTCCCAAAATACTCAAATAGCTCAAAAGCTTGCAAGGAAAAATGCAATCAGTGCGATGTTTCATATCACAACTGGTAGACAAGTTCCAACCTTTCACACATCTACTTAGCAAAGACACAAGCTTTAAATGGGATCATATCTACCAAAGAATCTTTGAGAAGATAAAATAATATCAAGCTAACTTTCTAATCCTCATACCACTAGTCCTAGGACACCCTCTGATCTTATACATCTCCACAACTACTACAACACTAGGGACACTATTATTACAACTTGATGACAACAAGAAGGAAAGAGGCATCTATTACATTAGTAGAACACTTGTTGGCCATGAGCTCAACTAATCACCAATGGAGAAGCATGGCTCACATTGGTCTTCACCACTCAAAATATTTGATGTTATATAATTAGCCAGACCATCAAGCTCATCACAAAGGTGGACCCACTCAAGTACCTTCTATCAAGAACAACATTAATAGGCCGAATGACAAAGTGGGTCATGCTACTAGGTGAGTTCGATATCTAGTATGTAGATAAGAAAACAATCAAAGGGAAAGTCATTTTCGATCAACTAGATGAAGCATCCCTGGTAGATGCATATCCACTAATCATTTAATTTCCCGATGAGCATCTATGCATGATCAAAGAACAACCAGAATGAAAGCTATACTTTGATGGCTCCTACACATCACATGGATTAGGGGCAATAATCCCTTTTGTCACCCCTCACGGTGACTACATCCCCAAATCATTCAAATTGGGATTCCCATGCACCAACAACATTGCAGAGTATGATGCACTCATCTCAAGCCTCAAAACTGCTATCTAGTGGAATATCACAGAAATGCAAGTGTTTGGAGATTCACAGCTGATAATCAATAAAGTCCTAGACAAATTCCAAACAAAGGATGATAAGCTTCTACTTTACAAGGAACTAGTGGACAGATTGAAAGAGCACTTCGTGAGTATATAGTTCACATAGATACCAAGGCTATAGAAAAAAGTGGTCGACACAATGGAAACCATCAAATCCCTACTGGAAATCCCTCAAGACTCATCACAGTATGAATTCTTAGTTGAATAGCTCCGCATGCCTGCTTATGAGAACGTTGATTCATAAATAGTGTGCATCTTGGTTGTGTTACCCTAATTTTCATGTGCATGCAAATTTGGCTAAAACCTATTCTAAAATCTCTATTTTCATCCTGCCAAGAATCCCTAAAAATTTTATGATCTTATGCCATGTCCTCTGGCCCCTGCAATTTGTTTCATTCCCTAGTCTGTAGGTCAAAATATTTGAAAATGTAGCCATTGTGCCCAAAAACCCTAAGTAACCCTAAGCCAGTTTCTATTTTTATATTACTTTATTTTAAGCCACTTAAGTCCTAAAAAACCCATGTGTACTTTATTCTCATTGGTCGATCATAGATTCTCTAAGTTCTCCAGTGGTTACCCCTTCTATTTCATGATTCAGTGACTACATTGGTTCTCTTGGTCGCCAAACATTTGGCGGTTAAGTCTTAACATCCCACGATCCAATGAAAGAGCTAACCTTTCCTCGGTTGTGTATTCACTAATTCTTTTGGCAGTCACTTTAGTGGGGTCCCAATTGGGAAGATTCGACGGTTGTCATGCATTTGCAAGGGGTTCTTCTAATGCATGCAATCTTGCAATGCTCGTCGATCTTCCCTTTTGCTCAGCACTTCAAGGCTTTAGTGGGTCCATTGCCATGTCATCATATGTGGAAGCTTGTCATTGGTCAGTTGGTGATGATTTGGAAGTTCATCAGAGTGGGCCCAGAGGACTGTGTGTCTTTTAATCCAATGATTGGTGCATGATCTCATGGGTTGTGTCAGAGCCATGAGATTATGCACCAGCCGTCAATCTTGATTTGTTGCTAGAGCTTCATTCGGTGGGTCCTCATTTTCTGATGTGCTCATCTTCTATTGGTCCACATAGTGATGACTAGGACTTGCAATGGGGCTGTGTTAGGGTCTCTACAGGGATGTTAGAGGGATGAAGATCAATGGTTGGTGTATCTTCACATAGCCTTTTTATGACACATGTGATCTTACACCGACCATCAAATTTTCCAAGTGTTTAGGTCCTGTCAGTGGGTCCAATGCCAGGTCAGGATGACATGTCATCTTTTAATTAGTCAAAGTAAAGAGAAAGTCTGTGGGACCACATTGCTAGGTGTGCTGATGTGCTAGTTTGTGATTGGTTGCCGTATGTTGATGAGGATTTGTTAGAGGATATGATGTGTCGTGGGGTCCCGGTCTAATAAGGATCTATGGCCAGCATATGTCTTGAAGGAATATTTGAAGGGTATGAGATCATGTGCCCACCATTAGATTGGAATCTTGTTCATAGTGGGTCCGATGTCAGAGAAGTGCCGAGGTGTATGCCTACGAAGCGGTTAGTGTGAATAGAGGTTTGATAAGTGGCAAGTCTGGGCCCAAGGTTAAAGTAAGTTCTTCGTAACTTAAAGAAGGGAAAATCAAGTGGGTCCAAGCTGGTAAGCATGTCAATTTTCTCATTTATCATTGGCCACTAACTTGCACAGTGGTTTTGACTTGTCAGAAGGATTTTAAAGTTGTTTTCTCAGTGCATCTAGGTCGTTCATCTGTCGGGAAGGGTTTCTCATCAACGATTACATTTTAAAATTTTCTGCTAGCCGTTATATTTCAAAAATTCAAATGTCTCTACGAAGTTTTTGCATTCTTTCGGCCATGCACAACGTTGAGTAGCTCAGGAAATAAAGTCTTAGGACAGTTGTGGTTTTGAGGATGATGGAAGTGGCTGTTGGCTAGTGTTGCAGGGTCCTTTGCTGCATTTTTACGATAAGAGGTGCTAGAAAGAGTTGGCACCTCCTTTTGAATAGTACCACTCCCAGGGAAATATAATTAGATTTGGAGCCTTCATGGCTTAGTGGAGTTGCAGGTGGGTTGGTAGGTCGAGGTTGTTGTGTCTGTAGGTGAGCTCAGTACCACATGTATGTCCATGAAGGAAGATATGATTTTATCACTGGCATTCTTAGAGATTTTGATAATAAGTGATCAGTACCCTAGGGTTTGATATCATTGTTTAATTTTGTAACCCTAGGTAGGTTTTTGACTCCTGCCTACATGTAGTGAGAGATATATAGTTCTTTTTTTGGAGCCTTAAGGGCTCAGAGTTGGACAATTGTAAAAAAAAAAATTCATCTTTCTTAAGGGTCATCTATGGTATCATTTCTACCCCCTCACTTCTACATTTGTAAATCTTTCATTGATGATTCAAATATTGCAGAGGTATTTTGTGATAATCCTTCATGTCCCTATGCTTCCTTGTCTGAATTATCTCTTATTGGATTAAAGTATATGATGTTTTTAGTGATATCTTAGGGTTCCTGATCCCTCTTACTTTTTGTGATTATGTGTGTTATTGTGTTTGATATGATTTAGATGTTTTGTGGGTATACTTTAGCCCCCTAACAGTCTTGTCTCAATTCTACACCGAATTGCAGGAGTGAATGTCTACTTGTAGGTCATAAGTTGTGTCTTATGTTTAGGCCCTCCTATGAAACACTTATGCAAGCCTATTCAGTAAGTTGTGACCTACTAGACCTAAGCCCTTCATTGATTCCATTCCTCTATACTGAGATCCAAACCCTATTTTCAGTGTATCACCTAGTAGGTAGTTTTCTTTCAGTCTTTTCCTTTCCAAGCATTCCTTCTATCCCTTTCCCTCAAAAGATTTACTTTTCATGTCTAAAAGAAAATTAAGGTGATTATCCAAGATGAACTAGCCTAGAACCTAGAGGTCTCATCTTAGTTAGCATAGGTCCCACAACCTAGAGATGAAATTCCCATGTTATACTAGGTTATCAAGACTTGAGAGCTTTAAACAAGGGTGCAAACTTAGTGTATAACAATTCTAGCACACCCGATGGGACTACACAAGAAGTTCATTGTTTGAAGATTATGCTATCTCTAATATACAAATTGTGTGATACAGGCTTTTAGAAGTTGTTCTGTTAAGTATATCTGGTGACTCCACTGATTCCAAGGATCAGGGCTAACCTTGTTCAAGGTTTATGAGAAAGATTGAGACTAGGAGCTCAAAGCCTACCAAATTTTTAGAGTTGCCCTCAAAAAGAAGTCATAAAGGCAAGTCAACTCAAAGAACATCCCCTGCAAGGAGAGTTCAGTCTACACCTCCTGATGCCTTAGAAAGGAGACCTTTACCCTTTCATTCCAAGAGAAGAGGCAGATATCTAACCAGAGATCTAGAAGAGGATTCAAATCTAGCATCAAATATAGCTCATATAGTTGTTAATCTTCAGATTCCAACTCCTACAATGGCTAGGTAGTTTTCCTTTGCACCATTCAACCAAAGGAGCCCATTAGCCTTTTCTCAACATCATGATGTACCCTTGGTGGCACTAAAGAGTGTACCTGATTTCACTGGTGAAGGGTAGACAACTACTTTTGAACCCATAAGAGATGTGACCACTATCTACAGCATACACAATATTACTCAAGAAGATGTGGCTACAAAATTATTATTAGCCTCTCTAAAAGGTAAGGCTCTTGAATGGTTTAGGACTCTAACTATTGGTTCTATTACTTCATGGAATGAGTTAGGGGATGCATTAAGTAAGCATTTTGAGGATAAATCATATAACTTGTCTCTAGTTGAGCAGTTAACAACTATTAAGAGAGACCCTCAAGAGAAAATGATAGATTACAATAGTACATTCCTCAAGACATGGAATAGAATTCCAATCTCTATGAGACCATTAGCTGACCATGCTTTCCTTTACTACTTGCAAAGTGTAAATGGTCAAATTTCTGTCATGATCCAGTCTATGGGTGGTACTTCTCTACCCCAAGCTTTTGACATAGTTGTTAAGGATGAAAATTGTTTAATCCAAGCAAGCATGATTGCTAGAAGGCCACCAATGCCCATTTTTCCTAGCCTTCAACCCATCTCACCTGCACAAGTACCCCTATTTACCCCTATTCCCACCATATTAGCACCTCAGGCTAGTACCAGTGGTTAAGAGCTAACAACTAGTTTTTCTCAAGAGCTACAAGAGATAAAGAATAGTCAATAGAGAAGTCAGTAGGAGATGACAAACTTGTTGCAAACCTTGACTAAAGAGGTTACAAATTTGAAGAAACAAGGTCAAGGAATCAGACCACCATTTTAGACACAAGGCCAAGGTCCTAATCAGTAATATCAAAATCAAGGACAACCTTATCAACAAAATAGGCCACCATACCAAGGAGGTTATCAAGGACAAAGACAAAGTTTTAATCAGAGACCATTCCAACCATATAACCCTGTACCTCTAAATTCTGCAAATCCAGTGAGGGATATGGTTCCTAGTCAAAATAATATGGCTATGGATAATGAATCATGTTTTCCTTGCAACCAACCTCATAATCAGGCTACATGTTCAAATGGATGGATGAACCAAGCTCGAATGGTTCAAAATACCCCACAAGCTCAATCAGAGGCTTCATCTAGTGGATCAGTGCCTCAACAAGAATCACAAGAAAAAGAGACTGCTCTTTTCAATTGGGAGTAGCCAGACTTCAATGGAGTCAATGGTGACATTTCTTTTATTTCCTATACAAGAGAAAAAAGAAGAGCTCAAGACATGGAGAGGGTAGATTCCAATGCCCAATCCACTACATCTGTAGAGCCATTGTAGCAAGCCAATCCCATCACATCTAAGGAGGTCCCTATCATTGCAAGAAAGGAAGGCCAACAATCTAAAGAAGTGGAGCCCATCATAGTGAACGCACAACAAAGAGTACACACTGTGACACCTTTTAATATTGTAGACAACATGAAGAAGGTGAATGTCACCATGTCTATGTGGGACTCTTTGGCTCTTCCAGGACAGCCTAAAATTTTGAAGAAGGCCATGACTGAAGTGACAACTCCTCAACCTACAAGAGAAGTTGCAAAGCTAGTGTTGGTTAACACTGATCAAGAAAAGGAGGCTCCAAGTAGCAACTCCAAGACCAATATCATGCAAGGTAGGAACTCAAAGCCACCTCTCTTTTATGTATCTCTAATTATTGGTAAATCTTTAGTACATAATTTTATGGTAGATAGTGTAGCCACTAGCACTGTAATGCCCAAGAAAGTAGCTGACCAATTAGGACTGAAATATGAGCCCTTTCAAAAGAAGGTAACATAACTTGAAGGGTCCTTAGTCAATACTATCAGTGTGGCCAAGGATACTAGCCTAATCCTACATGCTAGTCCTAATTTTTCAATCCTCCTTGATATATATATTATAGATCTCCTTGCATTTTTTTCTATATGTCTTTCAAGGGAGTTCACAACCAAGATAGGAGGTTACCTATCTTTTGACTGGTCTCACATGTTATTTCATACAAGGTATGGGACCAAGGTCACCATCAAGTCAGAACCATTAGAAGCACACCATATAGAACCATATGTGTCTAATACCATCAATGTAAATCACCTATATTTGATTACAGTGACTTCCAAACCATTAGTGAAGCAGACACAAAGATAGAAAGTATCCCTGATATTTTTCTAGATGAAAGAACTTCAGAGGCCCAAGAAAATTTTGTTTGGGATTTTGGTTTGGGAAGTTATTTAATACAAGAAAGTGGATCCATAGAGCCAAGCATTCTCAAGGAAGACACTGATTCAGAGGATCAAAGTAATCAGGTTTGGGAACTATTTTTTGATGGGGCTAGAAGTAGACATGGTTCTGGTGGTGGTGCTATGCTAGTGTCCCCAAAAGGAGAAAGGTATTATACTGCCTTTAGATTTAGTTTCTCCTACACTAGCAATGTTAGGAATGAATGCAAAGTATTTTGGTAGTCATTCTGTAGCAGTTGTTGTTGCATTCATGACTTGGATTGTCATTGATGTCAACAGAGTGATATTCTAGATATTAGCAAGAAAGTAGGTACATTTTTGTTTTGCACACATGTTGTATTGTAGATTGGCCTTTGCATAGTCAATGGTATGTTCTTTGGTGTGTTATTAACCTATGGTTAATAGCACAAAAAGAAATTCATTCGTTTGTGAGAGTTATGAGCATTTTGGTAAAAGCGGTGTTTAGACAGTGTTTCTATGTAGCGATGTTCAGAAATCGGAGGATATCTCTTAGCTGGGATGGAATCTGATTTTGCACAGTTAAAGGGATGTTGGAGACTCATTAATGATGACATGGTTCATAGTGCAAACTTTGAGGATATGTTTGGAGAAAGTTTCAGTATCTGGAAGCCGACAGTTTTATGTGAATTCTGTGTGTAACGTATAGAATTTATTATTTTGTAATTGAGGACCGACTCATTTGTAATTATTTGAGTTTGGTATATAAGAAGGAATTTTTTCCTTGTTTTAATGGGTACTATGAAGATTGAGATGTGAATATATGCATGAAGTGAAGAAAAGAGCTAATTCAGTGATGAAGGAAGACTTGTGAGTACAGAGATCTAGAATTATGATCTTGTGTAGCAGAGAGTGCAGTTTTGGCACAGTGTGAAGGAGGTAATATATTTCATATTATTCTATTGAATAATTCTAAGATCTTTTGGACAGTGGGTTCAAAGATCTTGCCTTGAAGCTGTTTGGGCAGTGGGTCCTTCTGTCTTCCATAAACTCTTAACCGGGTTAGAATCTTTTAACAGGGATTCAAAATCTACTAACAAAGATTTATATATACTGAATGTATTTCATTAGACTCCTAACAAGGTCCATCCTTTAACAAGGAACTTTCATATTAGTGCATCATTTTATGGGCATCATTCCCACCGGGGTTTACTCTTTTCAAGAGGTTCCCTAGTCAACATATCTTGTGTTATTATGCAATTGTGTATGATTATCTTTCTATGGTTGATTAGTACATTGATTAGATTGTTTAAAGCAGTTGAATGGATAAATTATCTAATAACTGATTCACCCCCCCCCCTCTCAGTTATCTTGGGGATCTTTACTTTCTAACAATTGGTATCAGAGCAGTAGGTGCTTGAAAGAAAAGTTTAACAACTTAAGGAGATCCATGGCGAATTTCAGAAGAGAAAGCCCTAAGTTTGATGGAGTAAATTTTGAGAGTTGGAAAGAAAAGATGAAGACACATCTATTGTGTTTAGGACCAAGTTATTGGTTGATTACAAAGAATGAGAAGACTATCATTGAGGAAGACAATCTAGAGGCAGGAACTAAAGATGAACTAGATCTATTCATGTGTAACATACTTGCAAGAGAAGCACTTTTGTCAGCACTACCAGAGAATGAATATAGTCAGGTAAGATGTTTGAAAACATCTCATGCAATTTGGAAAGCTTTACATTCTACTTTTGAAGGTGATGAACATGCAAAGAAGGCTAGATTACATAATTGGATTTGTCCATTTGAAAATATCAGAATGATGGAAGATGAATCTATTAGAAGCTATATTGGTAGGATGTTTGAGATTGTAACAGGAATAAAGTCTTGTGGAGGTGATAAGATAGAGAATGAAGTGATATGGAAAATTTTGAGAACTTTGACACCAGTATTCAAGCAGACAACACAGATGATTGAACAAGTGATACCTTGTACATCGAATTTTTCAAGAGAGACTCTTCTTGGAAGATTAGAAACAACAGAGATGAACTTGAGATTATCAGGAGAGCTACCTAGAATGGAAACAACATTCAGTGCTCTTAACATTAGACCTACAAGAAGTACTTGTGTGAATGGAGATTATGCCAGCAGTAGCAGATCTGAGGAAGATAAGAAGATTGAAGAAGGTATTGCAGTACTTGTAAAAAGAGAACCAAATGGTAAGAAAATCTTTAAATGTTGGACTTATCAAAAAATATGGTCATTTTGCATCTAAATGTCCTAAAATAGTTAAGAAGTATAGAAGCAACTTTAAACCTAGGAGATCTAAAGAATGTTATTATGCAACTGATGAAGATCTTGAAGCAAGAATTGAAAAACATTTAAGTGACAGTGATAATGATAACTTTGAAGAAATAGGATTTGTAGCAATTAAAGAAGAAAGTTTTGAAGCTGATAAAAGGGAAGAAAAAGCATTAGTTTCACAAGTTGAAAAGAAATCTAATTGGATTATAGACAGTGGTTGTTCACATCATATGACTGGAGATAAAAGAAAGTTTGTTAAGTTAGATAATTATGATGGAGGAATTGTTAGGGTTGGTAACAATGTACCTTGTTTGATTAAGGGTATATGATCTATTACTCTTGATGGAAAGACTAACACTGATGATGTTTACTTTGTTGATGGACTAAGACATAATCTACTAAGCGTTGGACAATTGGCTGATAAGGGTTATCAAGTTTGGTTTTCTGAGAAAACTTGTGTGATAAAAGATAAAGATGGAAATCTGATTGGAAAAGGATCCAGAACTAGAGGTAATGTATTTTAGTTGAATCCTACTGAGATGACATGTTTGATAACTAGGATTGATGACAGTTGGTTATGGCATAAAAGGTTTTTTCATATAAACTTTGATAATATTGTCAATGTGAGCACTACACTTGCGGTAAGAGATTTACCTAGAATTATGAAACCTACTAACATGATTTGCAAAGAATGTATGATGGCAAAGAAGAAAAGGAGTTTATTTCCCAACAAGAAGTTCACATCGACAGCGAAGCTGGAGATTGTTCATACAGACTTGAGTGGTCCTACTAGGACTAGAGGATTCTATGGAGAAAGGTATTTTATGATTCTTGTTGATGATTTTACAAGAATGATGTGGATTGCATTTTTGAAAGAGAAATATGAAGCATTTGATAAATTTAAGATCATGAAAAGAAAAATTGAGAATGAATCTGGAATGAAGATTAAGTGTCTAAGATCTGATAGAGGTGGTGAATTTACATCTAGAGAGTTTAACACCTTTTGTGAAATGAATGGTATTAAGAGACAACTTTCAGCCCCTAGAACACCAGAACAAAATGGTATTGTAGAAAGAAGGAACAGGTCAATAACTGAAGCAGCAAGAGCTATGTTGTTTGAAAATGATTTGGCTAAGACTTTTTGGAGAGAAGCAGTGAACACAACAGTAAACACTATGAACAGAGTACAAATCAGAGAAGATACAAACAAGACAACTTATGAATTATGGTTTGGACATACACCCTCAATTAAGTATTTTAGAATTTTTGGAAGTAAATGTTATATAAAGAGAGATGATGATATAGGAAAGTTTGATCCTAGAAGTGATGAAGGAATATTTCTTGGATATTCTTTAAAAAGCAAAGCATATAGATGTTATAACAAAAGAACTAAGACTATTGTTGAACGTGAAAATGTAAAAGTTGATGATAAGTTTAAAATTCAGGAAAGAATGCTTGATTATGAATCTGATGGAGAAGCACAACCTCAACCTAACATTGAAAATGCAGAATTATTTTTTGAAACTAACAGTGATTTTCTGAATGAAAGTCATACTGAAGAAAACAGAGAAGAAAGCAGAGAAGAATCTACAGTCGAAACAAGATCAGTAACTATGACACCTAACATGTATACTTCAAGACATCACCCTGTTGAGCAAGTTATTGGAAGTTTAGATAGAGGAGTTTTGACTCGAAATAAGGTACATTTATGTTTGATTTCTCAAATTGAACCTAAGAATACTAATGAAGCTTGTGAAGATGAACATTGGATTAATGCTATGAAAGAAGAACTAGAGCAGATTGAAAAAAATAAGACATGGGAATTGGTCCCTAGACCTGAAGACAAGAATGTGATTGGAACAAAGTGGGTATTCAGAAACAAGATGAATGAACAAGGAGAAGTGATAAGAAACAAAGAAAGATTGGTATGTAAAAGATATTCACAACAAGAAGGAATTGACTATGAAGAAACTTTTGCACCTGTGGCCAAACTTGAAGCAGTGAGAATGTTTCTAGCATATGCAACTTACAAGAAATTCAGAGTGTATCAGATGGATGTAAAGTCAACATTTTTGAATGGTGAATTGGAAGAAGAAGTCTAAATTAAGCAACCTAAAGGTTTTCCTTTGACACAAGAAGGAGATATGGTATGTAAATTAAAGAAAGCTTTATATGGATTAAAACAAGCACCTAGAACCTGGTATGCAAGATTGGATAAGTATTTATTGAAATTGGGATTTATAAAAGGAACAACAAATAGTAAATTATACACAAAAGAAATTGAGAATGGTTTGTTGGTTATAGTTATATTTGTTGATGATATTATCTTTGGAGGAGAAGATGAAGCTAGTGACAAATTTGCAGATGAAATGAAGACTGAATTTGAGATGAGCATGATTGGACAAATGAAATATTTTTTGGGATTACAGATAACAAAAAGCAAGGAAGGTATATTTGTAAGTTAGACTAAGTATTTGAATGAATTATTGAAAAGATTTGGAATGGAAGATTCTAAACCTGTTGGAACACCTATGGTAACCGGACATAAGTTATCTAGCAAAGATAAGACACCAGCAGTTGAGCAGAAAAAGTACAGATCTATGATTGGAGGATTGCAGTACTTGACACATACAAGACCTGATATAGCACATTCAGTGGGGATTGTAGCAAGATTTCAAGCAGAACCTAGAGAATCACATTATGCAGCAGTAAAGAGGATACTGAGATATCTGAAAGGAATAATGGATTATGGATTATGGTATGATAATTTTGATGATTTTAATTTATGTGCCTATACTGATGCAGATTGGGGAGGTAGCATTGATGACAAGAAAAGCACCAGTGGTGGAGCCTTTTTTCTTGGAGAAAAATTGGTCTCTTGGCTAAGCAAGAAGTAGAATTGTACTTCACAAAGCACAACAAAAGTAGAATATGTTGCAGCAACAAATAATTGTAATCAGATTATTTGGATGAAGCAGATGTTGAAGGATATTGGAATAAAGTTTGATGAGCCTGTTGTTATACATTGTGATAACACCAGTACAATGAGTATGTCAAAAAATCCCGTTTTACATTCTAAGACTAAACATATTGAGATCAAGTATCATGTTGTAAGAGAGAAAGTTGCAGAAAAAGAAGTAAGATTGGAGTACATAAGTACAAAGGAGCAGATAGTAGATATATTTACAAAGCCTTTACCTAAGGATACATTTGTGTATCTGAGAGGTATGCTTGGGGTTATGCCCCAACCTATTTTTGAGAATTGATGCAGATGATTGCATCCATCCAGTGGTATATGAGCCCTATCTTTCTTTTGGATTGGATGTTGGAACTTCCTCTATGGGCGAGTTTATGAGCTGAGTCATGAGGACTCTTGTTATTGTATTTTTCTAAAAAGTGTCTTTTGACATTAATTTGTTGTTGACTTAGTGATGGAATTTCTATCATTGATGTCAATGGGGGAGAGATATACATGAAAAACATTGTGGATTGTATGAGAGAGCTGAATAGGAAAATGAAGCAAGATTTAATTTGATATTTTGCAGTGATGTTGCAGTATTAGATTTTTGGAACATTGGATGTTTTTCATCTATGTTGCCATCAATGCCAATGGGGGATATTGTTAGGAATGAATGAAAAGTATTTTGGCAATCATTTTGTAGTAGTTGTTGTTGCATTCATGACTTGGATTGTCATTGATGTCAACACAGTGATATATCGGATATTAGCAGGAAAGCAAGTATAGTTTTGTTTTGCACACATGTTGTATTGCAGATTGGATTTTGTGCAGTTGATGGTATGTTATTTGGTGTGTTATTAACCTATGGTTAATAGAACAAAAAAAAATTCATTCATTTGTGAGAGTTATGAGCATTTTGGTAAAAGCAGTGTTTAGACAGTGTTTCTGTGAAGCGATGTTTGGAAATCAGAGGATATCTCTTAGCTAGGATGGAATCTAATTTTTCACAGTTAAAGGGATGTTGGAGACTCATTAATGATGATTTGGTTCATAGCACAAACTTTGAGGATATGTTTGGAGAAAGTTTCAATATCTGGAAGCCGACAGTTTTATGTGAATTCTGTGTGTAGCGTGTAGAATTTATTATTTTGTAATTGAGGACCGACTCATTTGTAATTATTTGAGTTTGGTATATAAGAAGGAATTTTTTCCTTGTTGTAATGGGTACTATGAAGATTGAGATGCGAATATATGCAGGAAGTGAAGAAAAGAGCTAATTCAGTGATGAAGGAAGACTTGTGAGTACAGAGATCTGGAATTGTGATCTTGTGTAGCAAAGAGTGTGGTTTTGGCATAGTGCGAAGGAGGTAATATATTTCATATTATTCTATTGAATAATTCTAAGATCTTTTGGACAGTGGGTTCAGAGATCTTGCCTTGAAGCTGTTTGGGCAGTGGGTTCTTCTGTCTTCCATAAACTCTTAACTGGGTTAGAATCTTTTAATAGGGATTCAAAATCTCCTAACAGGGATTTATATGTACTGAATATATTTCATAAGACTCCTAACAAGGAAATTTCATATTAGTGCATCATTTTGTGGGCATCATTCCCACCGAGGTTTACTCTTTTCAAGAGGTTCCCTACTCAACATATCTTGTGTTATTGTGCAATTGTGTATGATTACCTTTCTATGGTTGATCAGTACATTGATTAGATTGTTTAAAGCAGTTGAATGGATAAATTATCTGATAACTGATTCACCCCCCCCCTCTCAGTTATCTTGGGGATCTTTACTTTCTAACAAGCAACACTACAGAGAATGAAAGTCTAGTCAATGGACTAGAATGGGCTAGAAAAAGAGGGCTTAAGGCCTTAAAAGTTTATGGTGATAGTGAGTTGGTTGTCAGCCAAGTGAGAGGGATAAGTGCAACCAAGAATGACACCTTGAGAGCATAGAAGCATAGAGTTTGGGATGCAATTGAAGATTTTTGTGCTTTCACTATTGTTGCCATCCCTAGAAAGCTAAATCAAAATGCAGATAGGTTAGCTGATGTTGGATCTTAGTATGATATTCCAAATAGCATTTCAAAAGAAATAGATCAACAACATATCAAAGTGATTGTCAGACCTTCTATTCCTGATAATGATGTTAATTGGCAAGTGTTTGACAATGATGAACAAATTCTACAATTCTTGTTTGAAGAAGATGCTTTTTCAGAGTACAATCAAGATAGGCTATAACAAAACTATGCTGATCAAGTGATACAACTTAAGTCTAATAAGATGCGTAGAGGTCTTGTCACCTTAGAGACTATCTTCAACAAGGATGATGAATTTAAGAGAAGCAAAGTTGGCCTGGTAGTTCAACAAGAACATTGTGTTGAACTAGAGTTGGAACTAGGTAAAAGCCTACAATTTGGAAAAGTGAACACTGGATTAGAAAAGTGAGCTTACACTCAGTTATTCAAAGAATTCAGTGATGTGTTTGCATGGAAATATGAAGACCTCAAAGGTTTTGATCTTTCCCTTTCTCAACACACTATTGAATTAGAACCAAATGCCAAACCAGTGAGGCAAAAGCAAAGGCCTGTTAATCCCAAGCTTGAGCCACTTATGCATAAAGAAATACTCAAACTAATAGAAAGTGGTATCATCTACCCCATCATGCATACCAGTTGGGTTTCCAACCTTGTTCCTGTCAGGAAGAAGAATGGGGAGCTGACGTTATGTGTTGACTTCAGGGATCTTAACAGGGCTTCCTAAAAGACCGCCAACCATTACCCTCTATGGAACAAATCTTACAATGTGTCTCTAGATCTAAGAGCTTTTCATTATTGGATGGCTATTCAGGATACAATCAGATCTTAGTGAATGAAGAGGATCAATACAAGACTGCATTTACAACCAAGTGGGGAACCATGGCTTATCAAAAGATACCCTTTGGTTTGTCAAATGCAGGTGCTACATTACAAAAGGCAATGGATATGGCCTTTAAAAGCATCATGTACAAGTTTTTACTAGTCTATCTAGATGATATAACTATCTATTCAAAGCATGTAGCAGATCACATCAAACATTTGAGGAAGATCTTTGAAAGATGTAGAGAATTTGGGATATCTCTTACTCCCAAGAAATGTGTGTTTGCAGTTCATGAAGGAAAATTGTTGGGATATGTAGTATCCAAAGAAGGGATCATAGTAGATCCTGAGAGAATTGCAACTATCCTAGAGCTACCCCTACCACATCACAAGAAAAGTCTCCAATCTTTCATAGGAAAGATTAATTTTGTTAGGAGGTTCTTGCCTAACATTGCAGATTTACTAAAGCCTTTGACATCCATGTTGAAGAAGAGTTTATCTTTTAGTTGGACCAAAGAAGGAAGAGTCAATTTCTAGGCTATCAAAGAGGCCTTAACAAAAGCCCCTACTCTCCTAAACCCAAATTTCACTAAGGATTTTATCCTTTATGCTTATGGAGGTTATGATGCTATATCTGCAATGTTGACCGAAGAAAATTCAAATGGATTGGAGCAGCCTATTGCTTTCTTTAGCAAAAGTTTAGAGGAGTATGAATAGAGATACTCTTTTGTAGAGAAGCATGTACTTGCTATGGTGAAGATCCTTAAAAAGTTTAGATATTTGTTGCCCCATAGCAAGGTACATTTAAAAGTTACTCATCCAAGTGTCAAAGAATTTTTGCTTTCCAAAGACCTAAATGAGAAAAGAGCTGGTTGGATCACCAAGGTGATAAAAAATGACATAGACATTCAAACTACCAAGCTGGTTAAAGGAAGAGGTCTTTGTGAGCATTTGGCATCAGATGAGAGTTCAAAGAAATCAGAGCAAACAGATGCATCTCTAGTGGTGCATTCTACAGAAGAACAAGCTAAGGCAACAAGTTGGTTGCCTAATATGATCAATTATTTGAAGACAGGACAATGTCCTACAAATCTAGATTCAACAAAAAGGAGGTATTATAGATTACAATCTGTTCCTTTTGTGTTCATAGATGAAGTTCTTTTCAGAAAAGATCATAGTGGTGTCCTTTTAAGATGCATAGATTCAGAAAAGATAGCTAATGTCCTATTTGAATTTCATGATGGACCTTCTGGAGGTCACTTTTCTCCTAGGACTACTACTTTTAAAATCATGAGGGCTGGATACTATTGGCCATCTATCTTTAAGGATAGTCATGAGCATGTGAGAAAATGCATTAAGTGTGCCATGTTTGCAGGAAAAGAAAGGCTTGCAGCCTTGCCCCTACAGCCAGTTAGAACTGAGAAACCCTTCATAAAGTGGGGCATATATTTCATTGGAATGATCAATCCTCCATCTAGTGCAGGCCATAAATGGATAATCACTACAACAGATTACTTCACCCGATGGACATAAGCAATTGCATTAAAAGAAGCCAATGAGAGTGTTGTCTTAAGTTTTTATGATGATATAATCCATAGGTTTGGCACTCCAGACTCCATAATTTCAAATAATGCATTAGCATTCATAGGCCTTAAAGTCTCAGAGTGGGTGGTCAGGAATGGCATTTATCTGAATACCAGTTCAAATTATTACCCTCAAGGCAATGGCTTAACAGAATCAACAAACAAGAATTTGATTAGGATAATCAAGAAGACTCTCCAAGATAATCAGAGAGATTGGCATACTAAACTAAGGTCTGCCTTATGGCTAGACATAATTACTCCAAAGAAGATCATTGGGAATTCTCCTTATGTGTTAGTGTATGGTAGAGAGGCCAAGTTATCTATTTCAACTAAATTACTAGCTCTGGACTTGGCCACTCAGTATGCTCTATTTGAGGAGGGAGATCCCTTACAGATCAGACATGCTCAACTCATGGAATTAGAGGAATTCAGAAACAAGTCAATGCAGGATATGGAATTCTATCAGATCCAAACAAAGAAAAACTTTGATAAAAGAGCCAGGGTTAGGAATTTCAACGTTGGGGATGTAGTCCTCAAGTGGGATGAATTCAAATCCAAGCCTGGTAGACATACAAAATTTGACTCATTTTGGGGTGGACCATTTTTCATAACAGAGTGCAAGGGACCCAATGCTTTCCAGCTATCAAATCTTGAAGGAGTTGCCTTGCCAATCTCAGTCAATGGATTCCACTTGAAGCCCTGCTTCGAGGTTAATCCCTCTCTATAAATTCTTGTGAATATTTGTTTTCCTGCTTTTTGTCCCTATTTTCTATCTTAGTTTCCTACTTTCCAATAAGTGCCTGTGCACAAGGTTGTCTTTCTAGTTTTTAGTTTTGTCCCTCCGTCAAGTTTTGTGTTCTTGAGGTGCCCCCATGCCCAATGAATATGTCAAGGCCACTGGTTTTTCATGTCTAGTAGGCTGACATCCAACAAAAATCACCAAAATGTTACCCTAATTTCCATGTGCATGCAAATTTGGCTAAAACCTATTCTAAAATCTCTATTTTCATCCTGCCAAGCATCCTTGAAAATTTTATGATCTTATGCCATGTCCTCTGGCCCCTGCAATTTGTTTCATTCCCTGGTCTGCAGGTCAAAATATTTGAAAATGTAGCCGTTGTGCCCAAAAACCCTAAGTAACCCTAAGCTAGTTTCTATTTTTATGTTACTTTATTTTCAGCCACTTAAGTCCTCGAAAAACCCATGTGTGCTTTATTCTCATTGGTTGGTCACAGATTCTCTAAGTTCTTTGGTGGTTACCCCTTCTATTCAATGATTCAGTGACTACATTGGTTCTCTTGGTCGCCAAATGTTTGGCGGTTAAGTCTTAACATCCCGCAACCCAGCAAAATAGCTAACCTTTCCTTAGTCACGTATTCGCTAAGTCTTTTGGCGGTCACTTTAGTGGGGTCCCAGTCAGGAAGATCCGATGGTTGTCGTGAATTCGCAAGGGGTTCTTTTGATGCATGTGATCTTGTGATGGTCATTGATCTTCCCTTTTGCTCAGCGCTTCAAGGCTTTAGTGGGTCCATTGCCACGTCGTCCTATGTGGAAGCTTGTCATTGGTCAGTTGGTGATGATTTGGAAGTTTGTCAGAGTGGGCTTAGAGGACTGTGTAGCTTTTAATCCAATGATTGGTGCATGATCTCATGGGTTGTGTCAGAGCCATGAGATTATGCACCAGCTATCGATCTTGATTTGTTTCTAGAGCTTCATTCAGTGGGTCCTGGTTTGCTGATGTGCTCATCTTCTATTGGTCCACATAGAAATGACTAGGATTTGTCAGTGGGGTCGTGTCAGGGTCTCTGTAGGGATGTCAAAGGGATGAAGATCAATGGCTGGCATATCTTCACATAGCCTTTTTCTGACACATGTAATCTTACGTCAGCCGTTAGATTTTCCAAGTGTTCAAGTCCTATCTGTGGGTCCAACGCCAGGTCAGGATGACATGTCATCTTTTGATTGGTCAAAGTAAAGAGAAATTCTGTGGGACCGCATTGCCAGGTGTGCTGATGTGCTAGTTTGTGATTGGTTGTTGTATGTTGATGAGGATTTGTCAGAGGATCTGATGTGTCATGGGGTCTCGATCTAATAAGGATCTACGGCTGGTGCATGTTCAAAAGGAATATTCAAAGGGTATGAGATCATGCACCCGCCGTTAGATTGGAATCTTGTTCGCAATGGGTCCGATGTCAGAGAAGTGCCGAGGTGTATGCCTACGAAGCGGTCAGTGCAAATAGAGGTTTGACAAGTGGCAAGTTTGGGCCCAGGGTTAAAGTAAGTTCTTCGTAACTTAAAGAAGGGAAAATCAAGTGGGTCCAAGTTGGTAAGCGCATTGATTTGCTCATTTCTCATTGACCACTAACTTCCACAGTGGTTTTGACTTGTTAGAAGGATTTTAAAGTAATATTCTCAGTGCATCTGGGTTGTTCATCTATCGGGAAGGGTTTCTCATCAACAGTTACGTTTTAAAATTTTCCGCTAGCTGTTATATTTCAAAAATTCAAATGTCTCTGTGAAGGTTTTTCATTCTTTCGGCCATGCACGACATTGGGTAGCTCAGGAAGTAAAGTCTCAGGATGGTTGTGGTTGTGAGGATGATGGAAGTGACTGTTGGCTGGCGTTGCAGGGTCCTTTGCCACATTTTCATGACAAGAGGTGCTAGAAAGAGTTGGCGCCACCTTTTGAATAGTACCACTCCCAGGGAAATATAATCAGATTTGGAGCCTTCATGGCTTAGTGGAGTTGCAGGTGCATTGGTAGGTCAAGGTTGTTGTGTCTGTAGGTGAGCTCAGTACTAGATGGATGTCCACGAAGGAAGATATGATTTGATCATCGACGTTCTCAGAGATTTTGATAATAAGTGATTAGTACCCTAGGGTTTGATATCATTGTTTAATTTTGTAACCCTAGGTAGGTTTTTGACTCCTGCTTGCGTGCAGTGAAAGATATATAGTTCTTTTGTTGGAGCCTTAAGGGCTCAGAGTTGGACAATTGTTAAAAAAAAAAAATCATCTTTCTTAAGGGTCATCTGTGGTATCATTTCTACCCTTTGGCTTCTACATTTGTAAATCTTTCATTGATGATTCAGATATTGTAGAGGTATTTTGTGATAATCCTTCATGTCCCTATGCTTCCTTGTCTGAACTATCTCTTATTGGATTAAAGTATATGATGTTTTTAGTGATCTCTTAGGGTTCCTGATCCCTCTTACTTTCTGTGATTGTGTGTGTTATTGTGTTTGATCTGATTTAGATGTTTTGTGGGTATGCTTCAGCCCCCTAACAGTCTTGTCTCAATTCTACATCAAGTTATAGGAGTGAATGTCTGCTTGTAGGTCATAAGTTGTGTCTTATGTTCAGGCCCTCCTATGAAATACTTATGCAAGCCTATTCAATAAGTTGTGACCTACTAGACCTAAGCCCTTCATTGATTCCATTCCTCTATACTGAGATCCAAACCCTATTTTCGGTGTATCACCTAGTAGGTAGTTTGCTTTTTGTAAGAATTTGCCTAAGGCAAAGAATATAAACCAAGATCTAGAATCTCAAGAGATAGCACAAGAGAGACAAAATATGATATGATCAATGATCAAATAATGAAATAGATAGATGATTGATTGATTATACAAAGTAGGAATGCCTCAATATATAGGCAATGCAATAAGACTACATGATAAGGAGATGATAAGATATCACCCACATAAGGTGGAATCACATGTCCACCAAAGGTGGATCATCCTCCAATATGCAATAAAGTATGTGCATTGGATTAGGATGATAATGTGATAAGAGCACTAAAGGTGGATCTCACAAACAAAGAGTTATGTGATGACACCTAAAGTGGAGATTCTCCTAACCATGTGCTAAAATGAAATGCAAACTCCTAAGTGTCTCAAAGACAAACTACTATGTAATGCATTATCCTAAGTAAACTTAAGTAAAGTGTAATTAGTAAATACTTAATTACACCAACACCCCCCCTTAAGTGCAACTTAGGGAAATGCACTTAAGCTCACAATGCAAGATGGGTCCCGGCTACTAGGCCATGTTAGGTACCCATGTACAAAATGCAAGAACAATGCAATCTCTCATAAAGTGGAGAAAGAGGGAAAACCTCATGGGAAAAACCCTCCCCCAAAAAGAGAGATGAAACAATAATAGAATATGAGAAAGAAGACCTCATGTGAGGAAAATATCCCCCCCATAAGATAGAAGTAGTGGAAGAGAGACCAAGTAGCCCCCCCTTAATGTAGAATGAACACCAATGGTAGATGCTCCAGGCTCGATGTAGAAACTGCTCCATGAGTGTAGAACAACATTCCTCCCCTTAGGAAGAAACAAGACCAAAGGTGTATAGGTGAAGCCTCCCCCCCAATCTCTAGGAAGAAACCTCAAAATGTATGGAATTTCTGAAACCTGCTCAAGTGTCCCCATGTCAAAGCTGAAAGGTGCCTCCTCCAAATCATGTGTACTAAGCCACTCTGCTGAAAAAGACAAATCAGGTTCAACTGAGGATGAATGAACATATACCAAAGATCCAAGTATCTCCTCTGAAG
The DNA here is from genome assembly GCA_027943335.1 of Chamaecyparis obtusa. Lineage (NCBI taxonomy): Eukaryota > Viridiplantae > Streptophyta > Pinopsida > Cupressales > Cupressaceae > Chamaecyparis > Chamaecyparis obtusa. Next base: position 232,150 of record BSBK01008417.1, on the reverse strand, counting down.
AGAAAGTGACCTCCTCCAACTGCTGTATCAAAGTATCCACAATCACATCACCCTCAAAAGAATGATCAAGTAGAGAATGAATATGAGGGTCAGCATGTTCCCTCGCAACAATTGAAGAGGGATCATCTTCACCAAAGAGAAGATGTATGTCATCAATAAAGTCTCCCAAATCTGAAGTATAGGACTCCATAAACAAACCTGCAATGTTTGTCAAGTAGTCATCCCATGGAACCAAGTCTGGAAGACAATGAATATCCTACTGCACTGAAGTTGAATCTATGTGAATGCAAGGATCATTAGACGCAAGAGTAGAAGTAATCTCAATAGGAGGAGATGAAATAGAAGGCTCAAGAACTTGATCATGAGTGAGAATACCCAAGTTCAAGTAGCCAAAACTCTCCTCAAAATTTGAATCATCACTATAATCATCATATGCTAAAGACTTGATGTCTGAAGAATCACTATCATCAAGAGGAACAAAATCTGCAAAGGAGTACAACCGAGAAGAGTGATCCACTATCCCCGTAGCAATAACTGCTCCACTCTCCAAGTCCTTGATGAGAACTGAATCAGGTGTAAATTCCACAGTCTTCTTTGTAGCACCATTTGTGATTTGATAGATAGAAAGAAGGTTATTGGTCAAGTGTGGAACACACAACACATCATTGAAATGTCCATCCTTAACTTCAATACTTCCTTTCCCAAGCACATTCATGTAAGTTTGATTGCCCATCAAAATAGGTGGACCTTTACAAGACTCAAATGATGAAAACATGGACTGTGAAGAAGCCATATGATGAGAAGCCCCTGAATCTAGAAGCCATCTACCTGAATCATGACTTGAAGAAGCATATAAAGCGTGTCCTTTTTGAGTGACAAATGCATGACCCTTTCCTTTATCTTTTTCTGAATTTGGTGAAGAAGAGGTTGAGGTAGACATCCTAGAAGGCAATTTGATGTTGTTCTTGGCAAGAAGATTCTTCAATTCATCAATGTCCTTCTTATAACAAAAGTGTTCTTCATGTCCATCCTTTTTGCAATATGCACAAAACCACTTCTCCTTCTTTGAAGATTCACCCTTTTGAGGTGATGTAGAAGTGTCTTGTTGTGTGGAAGTTGATGTTGTGCCTTCTTGTTGAGACTTAGACTTCCAATTCTTCTTCTTCTTTTGACTTTGATTGCCTTGACTCTCATGATTAGCCACCAATGCCTTGGAAGTTAAAGACTTGAGAATCCCCACACTCATCAATTTTCTTTGTTCTAAGACCAACATTTTTGAAAATGACTCAAATGAAGGCTTAATGAAGGCACTTCCCATTGTAAACTTGTGAGTATTGTAACTTGAAACAAAGGCTGCATATTCAGGAGGAAGATGATTCAACAAGTGACTAACCAACTTCGCATCCTTGATGGGATTACCACAATCATCAAGTTGTGCTCTATAGTCATTGACTTTGGTGAGATAATCTTGAATTGTGTCAAAGTTCTTGGGATCTAATTTGAGGAGATCAGTCTCAAGTTTGAATCCCATTTCCTCATCCACTTTACCAAACAATTCTTCAAGTTTTTCCCATGCTTCTTTAGCATCATTTATGTTTTTGATGTGATACATTACTGCTTGAGACATATTCTCTCTTAAGACTCCTAAAGCTTGATAATTTCTTCATGACCATTTATCTATTGCAGTAGTATCATCAGCAGTGGGTTTTTTAATTGTACCATCCACATAAGGATTTAAACCTTGAACCATTAACTTGCTCCATACATTATCTTTCCATGTAGCATAGTTATGTGGAGTTAATTTTACAATTGAACCCATGATGAAGAAATGAAAAGAGCATAAAAAGAGAGACACCAACACACAAGACACCCCCCCAATTCACTCAATCAAAGAACCCCCCCCCCAAAAATGATGATTTTGGCACTTTATAACTAGTGCATGTACAATTACCACTTGCCAAAATTGATCAAAGTGGACTTCTGATTTTGATGATTACAACAGAAAATATGAAGCTATATTAGACTCAAACAAATAAGACACAAGATCTCTCAAGGATCTAACAAATTACAAGTGCCAAAAATAGGCCAAAATAGACCAAATTTTGAAAGTACTATGTCTACTCAAAATTTTTCCAAACTGATACCAGATCTGGAAAGTAGACAGAAAATCATGAACTTTCAAAAAAAAATAGCACTTGAAAATGTGTCCATATGAGCCCGAACGAAGCCTCTAAAGTTGTAAAAATTTGGATTTGCGATTTTCAAAAAATATCAGAAATAGAAATCAAAAATCACCTACACCATTATGTAGATCGTGAAATTCTACCCCAAAAAAAAAAAAATTGCTCTGAAAAAGGAGTCCGGATGACTGAGATATCGCTGTTTGAAAATTGCCTCTGAAATTATTTTTTCTGAATCACCGCCGCCGAACCTTGAAAATTCAAATGGCTCTAGATTTGGCTTCAGATGTCTGATTTGGATAAAACAAAATTTGATTTAGGGGTTTTTGGACCTCCACAATGTGATTCCAACCTCTGATTTGCACCAACAAGCTCCAATTTTGACCTGCAATAAAAATCTGTCAAAATAGGCTATACAAATGAAACTCCTATGGCTCTGATACCATGTAAGAATTTTGATATCGCTCTGATACCATGTAAGAATTTTCCTAAGGAAAAGAATATAAACCAAGATCTAGAATCTCAAGAGATAGCACAAGAGAGACAAAATATGATATGATCAATGATCAAATAATGAAATAGATAGATGATTGATTGATTATACAAAGTAGGAATGCCTCAATATATAGGCAATGCAATAAGACTACATGATAAGGAGATGATAAGATATCACCCACACAAGGTGGAATCACATGTCCACCAAAGGTGGATCATCCTCCAATATGCAATAAAGTATGTGCATTGGATTAGGATGATAATGTGATAAGAGCACTAAAGGTGGATCTCACAAACAAAGAGTTATGTGATGACACCTAAAGTGGAGATTCTCCTAACCATGTGCTAAAATGAAATGCAAACTCCTAAGTGTCTCAAAGACAAACTACTATGTAATGCATTATCCTAAGTAAACTTAAGTAAAGTGTAATTAGTAAATACTTAATTACACCAACACTTTTAGTCTTTTCCTTTCCAAGGATTCCTTCTATCCCTTTCCCTCAAAAGATTTGCTTTTCATGTCTAAAAGCAAATTAAGGTGATTATCCAAGATGAACCAGCCTAGAACTTGGAGGTCTCATCTTAGTTAGCATAGATCCCACAACCTGGAGATGATTCCCATGTTATACTAGGTTATCAAGACTATGAGAGCTTGAAACAAGGGTGCAAACTTAGTGTATAACAGGTTGTTCCTCAGTCCTCATGGTACCACGACATTCATGCATATCTTAAAAATGGTATTATATCCCCCCACCTCACAAATACCCAATGCGAAAACCTAATTCACAGAGATTCCCGCTACACTCTTGTAGCCAACACCCTTTATCATCATGGATATCACAACATTCTTTCTAGGTATTTAAATTCGAACAAGGTCTTCATGGCTTTACAAGAAGTACACGCTGGAATTTGTGATTTCCACACAAGTGGCATGGTCCTAAAAAAGTAGTTTCTTAGAGTTGGGTAATACTAGCCAACAATGGAGCATGATGCTTGTGAATTTGTAAATAAATTCTTACCATGTCAGCAACTTGCCAATCTGATTCATGCTCTAGCTCAAGACTTGCAACCTATTGCGCCACCATGGCCCTTTTCATATTGGGGCTTTGACCTCGTTGGGTTAATCACTATCCTTTCCTCAGATGGATACAAATATATCATAACAGCCATAAAATACTTTACAAAGTGGGTGGAAGCAATTCTGCTCATCCTCACTGGGTGGTCCCACAAAAGTGTGTCCCACTTTTTTAGACATGCTGATTTTTGCTGAAATGACACATTTTTAATAAAATATGATGATTTAAGCCTTGAGAGGTTCCATTTGAAGGAATTAATTACAAATGGTTAGCTCAAATCATCTTAGATTAAAAAAAATTGATATAACATCTATACTCCTCATTCATACCTACAATGAAGTCTCCTTCGCACCTATTAAAATGCTGAAAAAAAATCACTTCAACTTGAAGTTTTGGCACATCAAATGAATCTATTTTCAAAACCTATATATGTAGTATGATGCTATTCAGAACAAGATTTCTAATGAATATAATTTTAATACATATTGAGTTCATTATCACTTTTAAATATTACTTTAACTAAACATAGGTTATTTGGTCATTCAACAACTTGGTGCTTCAAGACTTTCGGAAAAATAGTAAATTACAAAAAAAAATTTATAAAAAATATGTAGGAAAAGAGTATTTGTGTTACCTTTCTATTAAAAAAAGAAAAAATGAATTTTGATATACACAGATCAAGTTAGAGCGATCCAAGTGACCTTATGTCTAAATTAAAGTTGTTGTCACTTTAGAACTTAATAAACTATGAAATTTTGACCCAAAATGAATGAAATCAATTGCATCCTTTAGATATTGAAGTTATAAATATAATCTCAAAAGAATTACATCATTATCATATTTTTAAAAAAAGTTATGTTGATCCAAGTGACTGTAACTCCTTAAAAACACAATTTTTCACACAAACCACTTTTCGAAGGAGAAGAAAAAATGAATTTAAATGAATTTTAATTTTTTTTATAAAAATATATTTAGAAACTAGAAAGAAAATTCTAAAAGACTCTAGTTTACATCATCTTGAAATTCCTAATAGTTTTGCAGCAACAGGTGTTCAAAAGTGAACTTTTTTCTTAGAATGTTTATCTTTGTGTCAAAGTTGGCCAAAAAGTGGGACACAGCTTTGTGGGACCACCCCACTACTAGCATTTAGAAATCCAAGTTCATCCTATACCATATCATCTATCACTTCAACATCCCATCTACCATCTTCGCAAATCATGACACACCTTTAAAAAACTAGCATGTGGATGATCTATGTGCCAGACTCCACATCCACCATCATTTTTCTAGCCCATACTTCCCTCAAGGAAACGACCAAGCTGAGGCAACTAATAAAACCATCCTGAAAATCCTCAAGAAGGTTGTCAATGATTCTGGTCGTGACTGGCACCTCCAAATAAATCCCAACCTCAAGGCCTATCGCACTTCTTATCACACTTCCATAGGAACCACCCTATACTCCCTTGTATATGGTGTCAAATCCATTTTACCCATTGAGGTCGAGCTTCCATCATTGTGCGTATCCATGAAGAACTACACCACAAATGAAGACTATTGCGTGGCACTCCTCACAAAGCTTGATCTATTAGATGAAAAGAGGTAGCAATTATATGATCACCTGGTTGTTTATCATAATCGACTCAAAAGGAGCTATAAAAAGAAGGTCCATCCAAGAAAATTCCAAGTGGGCGACATGGTACTCAAAGAAAATAAACAAGTGCAAGCACATCGAGAAAAGAAAGACAAGTTTAAGCTAACTTGGTTGGGCCCCTATATTGTCACAACATGCTTTGGCTCTAGAGCCTATCAGCTATCAACACCAGAAGGTGAGCCCCTGAATGACCCTATCAACATCATACATCTAAAGTGGTTCTATTCTTGAACCATATCCTGAAAATCCATAAAAAATAGAAAAATACAAAAAATAAAGAAAAATAAAAAAAGAAAAAAAGTAAAGAAAAATAATCATCTAATGGTGAAAATTTGGCAATTCAAGCGCCTTGGACAAGTATGTTGGTGAAAACCTGGAAACAAGTGCCATACATAGTGGACCGGGTCATTATCTATCAAACTCCCATCCCCCACCCATCCCAATCCCAATCTCAAATCCTCTTCATCCAATCCCCATCCAAACCACCAACCCATCATCCCAAGGTGTTCTATCCTCTAGCCTATCCAATGTAGCAATCACATTCCTATCCCTAATCCTGAGCTTCCTGTATATATCCTGTGTAGAAAGATCCTTCTATCCCAAACCCAGAGCTTCTGTAAATATCTGTTGTATATATCTCCCCATCTATTGTACATATCATTATGTTTTGTTGTACATATCCTCATCAGTCTTGCAATAGCATTTGATCAGATAACGTGTCCCACCCAGCCTTGTACTTCAACAACCTCTTTGGTCGACTATCCTTGATCACATGATTATCCTTGACTCATCATTTTCTAGCGAACAACACAACATTCTCCTCATCAAACGGGTCTTTGCAGGATGTATCCTTCCTCATGTCCGACCTAATCTTCCATCATCAATGCAAACTAGGTTTGTGTAGGATGTATCCTTCCTCACATTCTGACCTAATCTTCCTAATCTTCCCCACATCAATCAAATCAATCTATCTTCTTGGAAAAGGATGTTTTGTGGAGTTATCACTTTGGTCTTGGATTTTGTCCTTTGGATCTTGTTTATCTTTTACGGCTTCTCATTGTTGTTCTCCTCATGGATGCCATGATCCTTTATACCATGGTGTGCTTTGAATGAGGGAAATCTTGGGCAAGGTCTTTTGATCTTTTTCTTCCTCATGTGAGTCAGTCAGATATGACCCTTGCATGTTTCAACTGTGATCTTCTGGGTTACATGGTGCACTTGGGAATAGTCATTTGTTTGTGGTTTCTCTAGCATTATTTCTATCATGCCTCTTTTTGGATTCATGTGTGATGTCAGGGTAACCCTTGCGTGTCTTTGTGTCAGTCCTCTGCAATGTTGGTGACAAGCCCTTGTGTTCCCAGTAACCTTGGCAAGTCTCTAGCATTGTTATATCAAACTAGGTTGTGCTCTCCACATTTGCACAATGAGATCCCCAAATCCCCATCCCCGCATATAGATTAATCATGCATCCTACATCATTTAGCATCATCTCATATTGCATTCACACATCTTTTCTCTTGGAAGGTCATCTATTTATCCCCCCTTCCTGTCTTTCTTCATCCTTTCCCTTCTGTGTTCTTTTCGAGAAAATTTCCCAAAGTTTCCTCTTTGAGTTATTTTCTCGAGGGCACACAACCCCTTATCTTCTATTCTAGCCCGGGGCATCTTATTTTCTTGTCTTTGATGCCATGCCACTTGTGGCATCATCTCAAAGAAGGGAAACATGTAGACACCTAAAAATCCACTTGTCAATTAAAAATATTTTAGTTGATAAAAGTCCTAATGACATTTTCATTTATTAAATTAATTAATTATGTAATTAATTAATTCATTTTTATTATCATTATCCCTTCTCCTATTTTAATTAAAGATATTTAATTAAAGAATCCCTCCCAAAAGCATTTAAATCAAATTTGAATGATAATCCCTCCAATTTATTAATTATTTAATAAATTGTGTCTAAAAAATCCTTTAAATAAATTAAATATTTATTTAAAAACCTAAAACCCTAGAAATCTTCTAGAAAATCTTCTAGAAAACCTTAAACCTATCATCACTTTCCAAATCACTCCCTAAACCTGCTTAAGAGGTGTTTCCTAACCCTCTTAGTCTAAACCCTCATCTTTTGACTTCTGGTCAACCCCCTCATTAATGAGCCTTACATACTCATTAATGACCACTTACACCTTCATTAATGGCTCTTACAACCTCTTAATGAAGATCCATGTCTCTTCTTCCATCTTGGTCCCCTAGCACACTTCGCTAGTGTTGCTCCCACATATGTGAGCAACCCTTAACCCTTATCCCTTTGACCATACCTCTAACCATACCCCTAGCCTTACCCTTAACCTTGACTCTGACCCTAACTACCCTTCCTAGCCCAAGCCCTTCCTCAAATCCTATTAATAATCCTCATTCCAAGAGGAATTTACCAATTCACATCTTTCATATTAAGCATTGTTATTATGTTCATTTTCATCTAGACTTAGCATAATTTCTAATATTGTTAGATTTACTTCTATTTTATGCTTTCTAGCTCACTCTAGTTTAGCCTAATGGATTGAATCTAGTTTATTTCAAGCAATACTAACCATTTTCATTCATCTCATATCTATCTCTTGGTTAAAATAAACTTTCCATAGTCATCCTTAATCTAGAATCTGCATTTGGCTTCATTTGAACTCTTTGGACTCTAGGGGCAAAACACATTCACCATACCAAGTTTTGTGCCATTATGTATCCATGGTTCCTAAATTATCCTAATCCTTCCTAAACAACATTGGGGACATGCTCGTTGTGTTTCGAGAGCACACCCACATCTCTCCTATCAGAGCAAATCAAACAGTGACAGGGTGCTCCCATTTAAGCTCAATCTGAGGTGTCTTGCAAATAGTTTTTCTATATGTTAGGTATATGCTTCTCTCACTAATGTTTGACTATCTACGCATGTTTCGAATAGGTTAGGTTTGAACTGATCACACTAATATTAAATTTTGGATCAATGGTTTTTTGAACCCCTGGTTTTACTTTACCACTTTGTTATATTTGTGTGAGCTTAATTCAATATAAGAAAGCACATATTTAGTAGTTTAGATTGGTTGGGTGAATGAGTTGTCATTATTGAGTCTTTTTGAGGAGTGCATAAGTGAATCATGACATGGGATGTGTGTATTCATGCTTCAACATGTAGAGGATGCATAGGAGAACCTTGATTTTTTAGAAATGTTCATTGTAACAATATAAATGATTTCTATTCTTTTATTGCTAAATAATGTTATGGAGTATGGATAACTTTGGAGGTTGAGTTTTTCCCTCATTATGGTTTTCCCATGGTATATCTTGTGTTATGTTGTGGCTTGTCTATTTGATCTATACATAATGGTTATTTCGTAAGCTTGTATATATGCTTCTCTCTCACTGTTTATGTAGGCAACCAATTAAACACGATTGGGTTTGAAGTGCTATTTGATTTGATTTTATCTTTTTATACTTATTCTCATATGTTTGACATTTATGACACCCACCAAGTATAAAAGTCATTATTTGCATCAAAATTAGATTTTTATTGTCTTAGGTCAAAATTATGGTGTATTATTAATCCCACCTTGCACGGATTTGAATCACGAATTTCAGAAATTCAACTTCAAAATTTGTAAACTCCAATCCATTTCACTTCATGACATTATTTTAGACAATGTCAATTCACACTCTAGAATCACTTGGTAATTTTACATATCTTAAGGCTATGCAAGAAAAGTTTATTGTAAGAACAATTTAATTGAAGCACTAAAACAGATCTATGTGCAATGAAATTCACATCTTATAACATCAACATGCTTTATTTCTATCTTTAAGTTCATTTGCTAAGGTTGTAAAGCCAACCACTTTATGGGTTGACTCTAGAGAACTTGACCCTGACATTTTGACAATCTCCTCAAGGTATTTGTGAATGTTAGTAACACTTAAAAATCAATAAGGACTGGAAAACATAAGTGAACATTTCACCATATCAAATCTAAGGACCACAAAGAAAATTCGCATATGTTGACATAGCCAAAAACCTTAAGATTGCAATACTTATAAAATAATCACAAATGTACACAAGGTTTTAGACCATATAAAGTATATAGAATGATATTATATTTAATACATCAAATTTGAAAGTATCTCACACTAAATCTATTCACCCACATGAGTTTTAGAACTAATTTTTGAAAGTAACATTGATTGTTGTAATTATTATCGCCAACTACCACATCAATTAATATAAACTAATTATCCAACTAATAGGATTGGGTAAAACTAAAATTAGGGCAAGACACATGTCCTCACCTCACGTACTTAGAAATAAAAAAATAATATACAAATAGAAAGGAGTTTGTAATAAAACTCATTAGTAAGTAGGGTATATAACAATGAGTAAAGGTGAGTTACGTGTCTTGGTTTATAAGAGACCATCTTGTCCCGAAAGCAAAACGAGCAGGACAACTCTTACCCCACGCGCAAATGGATGTTTCTAAAATCTGCACAAGTTAAATTAACCCTACCCACCAGTTAGCTTGGGGGCCTCACAATCCTCATCGAATTAAAAACGACGGTCAATTGTCGGCTTGCGCAAAAGTCGGCAACCCCGCCTCGTACTGCAACGCAGAGTCTTCCTTTTCGAACGTTTAAAATTGACGCCTCACTTTGTAATTTGTTTCGGAATATATTCCTCAAAGTAATGGACAAAGAACATTTAAATGCGGCTTCTCTGATTCCACGAAGCCAACGCGAAAAGCCATGGAAATCAGTCTAATTGACGGAATAAATGAGCGTTAAAGTTGAAGTCGTCCACAAATAAAACCCCACCTGCAGCTTGCATATAATCATCTCATCCCGAGGCATTGGTTGATCAGTAGGGTTTACACGGATTTCCAGATCTGTCCATGTTTCAGATCTAATCAGTAAAGATACAGTCTTGATCAGAGTGGTCTGGAGGGGTTAACTGATGGAGAAGAAAGTGATGAAGGATGGGCTTTTGGCCGGACTGTGCATACAAAGCGGGTTTTTCAGCGGGGCCATTATAAGTTTCCATGTGACGGCGGTCATCACGTGTCCCATTACTGTACTTCTACTCATTTTTTGGAGGACTTTTATTGCAGGCGTGCAGAGCATAATAGTCCGCGGGGTTCACAGAAAGGAGGCGATCTTGATTAAAATGGCCCAGCCGGACCTCCTCTTCCCACCTTAATTAGGTTTGCAATATCGATCTGTCGATCATTTTGTTGCAGACTGGAAAGAAGGAGTTTCAGATTCGGGGAATCGAGCGCAGATGGTCCGATTTAAACTTAGGAGTGTGATTATGATTATTATTCAAGATTGATGTTTTAAGGATTGCGAAAGAATATTAGGGTTGATCAGATTGGAATTTAATCTCCATTGGACTTAGAACTGTTCTTATCTCTACATGAAACCCAGGTAGGTTTACTTGTTTTCAGTACATGAACTGAGAGCTTATTCAAAACAGGTTTGCCCCTAGTTCATCTGTATTAGTTCAATACAGAGGTTTTTAATTTCTTAATTTATTTCAGTTTTGCGAAATATTGTTAACCAAAATATGTTTTAGTGATCCTTGTCTGAACGATATCATAGCCTGCTGTTGTAACTAAGCATACTTAGATTACCCATTTACTGGTTTCTATAGGTTCTTTGAGATTGCTGTTGTGTATTGTGTTTGTGCTCAGATGGATTGGAGAAAACATTTAAAGTTTTCAAAATTAGTGAAATGATAAGCCCATGAAAACCTAGATTTATTTGATATGTTTGATATTTTTTCCGGTATTGGATTATGAAATATGATCGAAAACATACTAAAGTAACTTTGCCTGAGTTACTTGATTGGTTTCCAAAATAGTATATTTTTTAAGGCTTTACCTTGGTTTTAAGAATTCTTAAAGAAGACTCATGTGCTTCTTTTGGATCTATGGTTGGGACACTGGCGAGAAGTAGTATTATTATTTGTTGTTATTATGTATATCTCTTTCCAGCTACATCTACGCATCTAGATGATCCATTTGACTCTATCTCTTGCACTTCAGAGAGCAGTAGTATACAGGTTTTTATTATTGAATACGGCTGACATGAATGATCGAAAGGACAACTCCCCATAAGTGAGAAAAAATCATTTGCAATGTTTTTCACTGTCTCTGTCGATAATTTCTTTAATCCTTGTCATACTTAGCGTTTCAACCAAATTCATCTAGACCCTTTTTAAGTGGTTTTATATTTAATTAAAATCATGACTGTAACAAATTTGGCAGTGTCGCTTCTACTACGGAATGCTGTCATTTTTATTTGGAGTATTTTTGGATTCTGTGTGTCTTTTTATCAATATTGCAGCTCACATTTTAGGATCTATTATCCGAATGAAATGATAAAAGGAAAGAGAAATTTAATTCTAAGTATATGAACTATGAGAATTGTATCATGAGAGGATAATAAGCTCCGTGCACTCTCTTTTATGATCCTGCCATTTAGTTTCATGTTTACACTTATTGTTACGAGAATACCATACGCAGGAAACCAATGCTTTGATGTGAAAAGGAAAAAAGTTCATGTTCAAGCACTATGAGACTATCATTAGTATTGAAAGCAAAATTTCTGCTCCCTGCATAGACCGTAATGGGATGTTTTAATTTTCAGTTTAGGTTTATGATAAAGCTTTTGGTTTGCTTCATTATGGTTATGAGTATATTTAGTGAGTTTACATGGTATCTGCATAGTCTACCAGTAGAGAACAAGTGACTTTTTATGTATGTAAAGCATATAATATGTTTATATTAGGAGGGATCTTGACATTTAAAATCAAAACTGAAGAATTTTAAATCTTTTATTTCTATAAGAAATACACAGAAATTTAGTTATTAAGTCAATTAGTTAGAATTTTATAAAAGAGTAGATGAGTAGTTCAAGGTATTAAATGAAGAATTCACATTTTAAAATTAGAAAAGGTTTTTGTTTTCGTTTTGATATCATATATATTAGTTTTATTGAGATAAGTTAAAATTAGTTCATAGTTAAGAGTTATCTAGAAGACAACACACTTAAATGGTTTTAAATGTGCTATGAATGTAATCGAATAAAAGAATGATAAATTATACATTATACTATATAAAGTTCTTTAAAAGAAAGAGTGAAGAAACATAGATGGCCATGTGAGGAAGGAGGAAAAAGAATAGACAACATGTTAGAATTTGCATTGAAATATCATGAAATTCAAGTTTCTCATACAAAGATTTAAGAGGTTAGATATATTCCATATAGATCTATTCTTATCTAGTCCTTCATATTCTAAGAATATATATGTATCTATCTATATACATATACATAGACACACACACACACACACATCATTACAATATAAGTTAGGAATACAAATATATGTTGGTTGTTAAAGGAACATGTCTCATCTCCTTTCGTCTTATCTAATTTTCTTTATTTATAATTTTCAAGATGCTATATCATACATTAAAACTATTGTTGGAGTAGTATGACATAGAACATGTGGAGTTTTGAGTTCAAGGTATGACATGTGTGTATTGTCAAATATTTGGAATTTAGTTGTGAAGATTACATGTGGCCTTATTGATAATAATTATACAATGAGGTTAATATATGAAATCATTATAGATTAGTTATCACTCCTTAAAAAGAAATGGATGCCATCATTACCGATATGAAGAAAAATGATATCTAAAGTTTCTCACTACTTTAAATTGTCTAAGCATTTCATTTGGGAAGATGCTAAAAACAACAACAACTAATTGACATGAACATCTTGGTTACTAAATATTTATTTGACCTTAGTTTTAGAAAAATAATTTACAAGATTATGTTGGTAAAATTGAAAACTATAATTGATCTTTATTAGGTTAATTTATTTTTCAGCATTTGGTGGGTATAATGGAGGTGGAAAGAAATGGTACACTGGTCAATAAAGTAAAATCCAATGTTCAACCAAGATAAAGTAGAATATTGTGATCATTATAATTATCTCCAACCTTCCTAGTAATAGTGTATAGGCAATATTAAAGTAGCTGTGTTAAAAAAGTCTTTCTTTCCATAAATAATACTGTACAATATCACCAACCTTGAACACATGTGAATCAATATTGACTGTCAAATTATTTTTATTTAATATGTATCTCTTCTTTTTTAATTGATTTGATTATTCTTTTATGATTGATAGATGTATACAATAAAATATGTCAATAATCACTAGTGGATAGAAAACTAAACAAGCCATGGTTAGGTTCTAATCTATGGAGGTATACAAAGCCCTTTTTATGAGAGCTATGTTGGTTAAAAGGTATACTTTCATCTAAAGTGTATGGTTTCTTAGAATTATAGATTTTAAAATGATGCAATATCACCATCAAGTCACACTTACCTATCCATAAGTATAAGGAGAAAATATCGTATGCATTGTCCAGCATATTATATAGCTAGTGATAAAATTACATACTATAATTTCATGAAGAACATATTACATTTATTAGTCATTATAATATAAAAATGTGTTCAAAAAATGAATTAGGAAGTATAAAATCATGTATTTCTTTTATTTTTAATGTCATGACCCAAAATTCTATCACTATTTCTTTTGATTTGCTTCATTATGGTTATGAGTATATTTAGTGAGTTTACATGGTATATGCATAGTCTACCAGTAGAGAACAAGTGACTTTTTATGTATGTAAAGCATATAATATGTTTATATTAGGAGGGATCTTGACATTTAAAATCAAAACTAAAGAATTTTAAATCTTTTATTTAGATAAGAAATACACATAAATTTAGTTATTAAGTCAATTAGTTAGAATTTTATAAAAGAGTAGATGAGTAGTTCAAGGTATTAAATGAAGAATTCACATTTCAAAATTAGAAAAGGTTTTTGTTTTCATTTTGATATCATATATATTTTTTTTTTTGAGATATTAAGAGTTAAAATTAGTTCATAGTTAAGAGTTATCTAGAAGACAACACACTTAAATGGTTTTAAATGTGCTATGAATGTAATTGAATAAAAGAATGATAAATTATACATTATACTATATAAAGTTCTTTAACAAAAAGAGTGAAGAAACATAGATGGCCATGTGAGGAAGGAGGAAATATAATAGACAACATGTTAGAATTTGCATTGAAATATCATGAAATTCAAGTTTCTCATACAAAGATTTAAGAGGTTATATATATTCCATATAGATCTATTATTATCTAGTCCTTCATATTGTAAGAATATATATGTATCTATCTATATACATATACATATACATAGACACACACACACACACACACGCACATCATTACAAAATAAGTTAGGAATACAAATATATGTTGGTTGTTAAAGGAACATATCTCATCTCCTTTCATTTTATCTGATTTTCTTTATTTATAATTTTCAAGATGCTATATCATACATTAAAACTATTGTCGGACATTGTTGGAGTAGTATGACATAGAACACATGGAGTTTTGAGTTCAAGGTATGACATGTGTGTATTGTCAAATATTTGGAATTTAGTTGTGAAGATTAAATGTGGCCTCATTGATAATAATTATACATTGAGGTTAATATATGAAATCATTATAGATTAGTTATCACTCAAAAAGAAATGGATGCCATCATACCAAAATGAAGAAAAATGATATCTAAAGTTTCTCACTACTTTAAATTGTATGAAGCATTTCATTTGGGAAGATGCTAAAAATAACAACAACTAATTGACATGAACATCTTGGTTACTAAATATTTATTTTACCTTAGTTTTAGAAAAATAATTTACAAGATTATGTTGGTAAAATTGAAAACTATAATTGATCTTTATTAGGTTGATTTATTTTTCAGCATTTGGTGGGTATAATGGAGGTGGAAAGAAATGGTACACTGGTGAAGAAAGTAAAATCCAATGTTCAACAAAGATAAAGTAGAATATTGTGATCAATATAATTATCTCCAACCTTCCTAGTAATAGTGTATAGGCAATATTAAATTAGTTGTGTCAAAAAAGTCTTTCTTTCCATAAATAATACAGTACAATATCACCAACCTTGAACACATGTGAATCAATATTGACTGTCAAATTATTTTTATTTAATATGTATCTCTTCTTTTTTAATTGATTTGATTATTCTTTTATGATTGATAGATGTATACAATAAAATATGTCAATAATCACTAGTGGATAGAAAACTAAACAAGCCATGATTAGATTCTAATCTATGGAGGTATACAAAGCCTTTTTTATGAGAGCTATGTTGGTTAAAAGGTATACTTTCATCTAAAGTGTATGGTTTCTTAGAATTATAGATTTTAAAATGATGCAAGATCACCATCAAGTCACACTTACCTATCCATAAGTATAAGGATAAAATGTCGTATGCATTGTCAAGAATATTATATAGCTAGTGATAAAAGTACATACTATAATTTCATGAAGAACATAATACATTTATTAGTCATTGTAATATAAAAATGTGCTCAAAAAATGAATTAGGAAGTATAAAATCATGTATTTCTTTTATTTTTATTGTCATGACCCAAAATTCTATCACTATTTCTTTTGGATACTAAATTATATTCATTATAATTAACATGTTTTAGTGTCTACACAAATTTCTCAATAATTCATAACTATCAATAATTATTTTAACAATTCTTAAGCTAATAAAAAATCACCTATGTAACAAGATAATATTTTAAAAATGAAACAGTTTGACGCATAGCTCGACTTTGGCTCTAGGCCTTTGGCCAAATATTTAGGCTAGCTCACTATGTGGTGATATACTTATTGGAACTCTCTTTTTAGTCTAAGGGTTTTTATTGGAACTCTCATTGTTAGTGACTAGGATGGTGGGTCTATGGGGCTTTGGATGTCCCTATTTTTGGAGATTAGGGCTTATAAGGCCTCTCGTAGTTTGGAGAATCTCTATTATCTCCCTACTATTTTTAATGGGGATTTTCTTCCATACAAATCCTTGATGGTGTTCCATGATGGATGGTCACCTTTGAATCATTTGTTTGGTCTTGTGTTTGCATCACAATGGGGCTTGACAATTTTATGTGCAGGATTGTTATTGTTTGGCCATCCCTTGGCTTACTTCGTAGGTGGCTTTTTGTGGGGGAATATTATTAATACATGGGTAATATGGGACTATATTATGGATGGGGAGGAATCTCTCAAGTTGTGGTTCTTAGTCTTTCACTCTACACATTAGTATTTGATGGTTGGAGATATTTTGTGTAAGTGTATGGTTTCTTGCAAGTGTATGTTCACTTGTGACATGGATATAACAATTTATTTGATGAATATAGATGGGTACCTCACCATGGAAGAGGTTTTACTCACTAGGAGCTTCGCACAAGCTAATATACTTTCAACATTAGCTATGTTTCTACTTTCAATGTTTGGATAGGGCATCAACTTCGTATCCCTTTTTTTTTCTTATTTTTCCTTATCTTGGTCAACGCTTGATGCATAAACATGTTTTTGATGATGTGTTACTACTTTGGAATACTATGGCATGCGTCCCTATTGAGGGTAATGCTAGAGTGATATCCAATTATACTAAGGAAGATGACACACTTAGAGTGATATCGGTTTGTATCCATGTTGTTTGGATTGGCTCACTATCTTTGAAGAATAACATTGGTGGGAGATAAGCTAAGGATTCTCAACATGTGGAAGAGGCCTAGTTTATGACTAACATTTCTAAGAAGTGATCTATCTCTGTCACGTCTATGACCATTATTTTTACAAAGTGGTAAGTGCTTGATATGGTTGAATCCTTCTTGAGTTTATGGAGTGGTCTATCAGTTTGGTGATAGTTTCTTGTCTTAGACCCTCATCTAGGAAGATATATTTGTCATGGATAGTTTTATATTCTTATGTTGTGAGGATGGTTGGTGTTGCTACTTGTTGTTTTTAGGTTTTTGCTATAGTTGCATGGGTTCACAAGTTCTATTTTGAGGTTTCTTGGCCCTATTTGTTGAAGCCTCTAGCTTTTGGTACTAGTGAAGGCTAAGATTTTGGATGGACTTTATAATTTGTTTATCTAGGCCTATTTCTTGTCGTATTTTTTTTTTTTTGGAGGTTTCTCCTTAATGGTGTTCATGGATTCTATGTGTGGGTCCTCTCTAGTTTGGTGATGGGGCTCTTCCTCATTACCAAGGGTTTCTTTGCCCATATTTTTGTAGTGACTAGCTACTTGTTGGATCCTTGTGTTGGGGTGGACCTTTCCTTGGCTGAGCATAAGGGATTTTTGGTTTTAGTGGTCCCTTTGTTTGTAGTTGTGCAGGGGTTTATAAGATTTGGTGGATTCATAGTTTCCATGAAGTTTTCTTTTTTGTTTTCCAATTGTGGGTGTTCGGGGATGTGGTGGGTTGTGTTCTAGTTAATGAAAAGGTGTTGTTACAACTCTTGGAAGGGATTGGAGATGTTTATGGGTATTCTTTTCTTCTCCCTACCATGATCTTGAAGATGGTTCCTATCTTAGGGTTGAGTTTTTCCACTCCCTATAGATGGGTTGTGATGGATATTGCTATCACTATCATATTTATTTTTATTTTTTGGTAGGACTATCCACTTTAGTTGTTATGGATAGTGGTCGTGTTCCTTTTCATTTCCAGTTGATTGCTAATACTTTTCCTGGGCTTGTTCTAGTCTTGGTTGAAATTGGTAGCTGACTTTGGAAATATATTGATCCCTATTGAGGTGGGATATATTATACTAGCTATGGTAAGGACTTGGTACACTCAGTGTGTTTCTTCCTCTTCTTTGGTTCATATGGAGGTGAAAGAGTCTCCTATGGAGGTGGGGACTCATTTCATGGAGGAGGAGGTTTTTACTTTGGGTGGTCTTCTCCTTTCTATGGTTTCTTGGGCATGGTGTGGATTTGTGTTTAGCTCTTTAATCTAATAATCTCTTCTATTTTTTCTCCTATTGAAGTGGGCTCCTTGTTTGTTGGAGGGTTCTATACTTTAGGACAAGGTGATTTCTTCTACTATTTTTTTACCCATTGTGAAGTCTTGGGGAGCCTTTCAAAATCACTTTTTAATTTTATCCCACTTGTCAAGGTGTTGGTAGTCTTCTATTAATGACCTATTTTGGCCATTGTGCTATAAGCGGCCAATCATGGCCCTTTGTTCTTTAAGAGGCCTTTTTAAGAAAGGTGTGCAAATCCACTAACTTTGTGCCCTTCATGGCCTTGACTTGTAACAATCAACACCTTTTATAATGTGTGTTTGTTCTTTTCCATCTCTTGGGCTATGGTTGTGTTAGGGTCTTGACTTTTCTAATTGGAAGTGTCTAGTGAATGCATATTTTAGATAGATTTGGGTCCAATTACCAAAAAAATAAAATTATTATAGAAAAGTAAATTTTCAACAAATCCCACTCCTAAAATACCATTGTATAGATCTATAAGTAAACGTTTCTAAAAATATATCATTTTAATATTTTAATTAATTTTTATATTTTATAACAAAATTATATGGTTGATTATCTTGTCATGGAAAAATAGTAAAATTTATTAATTTTTTTTGAAATTATGTAATAGAGGAAAGAATCTACATCAAGAGGATATAATTTATTTTAATTTTGGATTAATAGTTAAGATACAAGTGATGTGAAATGAAAAGAGATATATTTTAGTACACGTAAATTTTTGATTTCATATTTAAATATACATTTCTAAAAATAGTGAAAATATATATATCCATGCACTAAAGTTTCAAGTTGTCTACATACATTAAAAAAAATTGAATAAAACAACCAAAAAATACTATATAAAGGTTGATGGTAGATATAACTCTGATTTCAACATTTTATCAACAATTAAATTTTAAGTTTTATTTTATTTTAAAAATTATATTTCTATAATCTTTTTAATTTTTTCAAAAATTACAAACATAAAATACATTAAAAAAATCAAGCATTTCATTAGTTTACATAATTTTAAAATTATCAACATATATCCCACTTTTTAGTGATTGAATTTAAAAACTTGAATCAATGTTGACAATTTCCTTTATAAAAGTGTGACACAACTTTGTAGTTTTACCCATTGTATTAATATAAAAAATAAGATAAAATTTATTTAAATATAATATACCAAATATATCCAATTCATATCTCTTGCTCATTAATAATATATATTCACAAATATCTCACTAAATAAGTTTTTTTAGTAAAAAGATAATTGTGTATACGTGATATTATATCCACATAGGAATTTGTAAAAACTATTTTGTAAATAAATATGTATAAATGTAATTATTACTAACATGTTAAAATATTTAGCTCATAATTTATGTGTTTAAATATTAGGATTTAATTTCTTCCGTCACAGAGGTAATAAAAGTATTTTAATCTCTTTTGAAGATAATTACATTAACCCTAAAGTCATACTAGTTTTTTATATTAATATAACTTCTTGAAAAAATTTACAAATTGTTTATGTTACAAACCTAAGTAAGAAATCATGATTATATGCACACCATAATTATATCTACCACTTTACTTGTTGAACATGCTGAATAAATGAGAGGGGAGGGGGGTTGAATCAGTTATTCCCACAAACTTTATAAAACTTTTGTTCTATCAGTAAACATTTAAACAAAAAAAAAAACAATTTATAACCTATCAGTTGAGCACATTAAACATTCATAGTAGATGTAAACATGAAACACATAAAAACTGACACAGAGAACACTATGATTTGCATCAAAACCCAAACTGGGAAAAACCATGGAGAAGCTAATTCTCATGAAATGAAATACGAGTTAGGGTGACACCAATTGAGGTCATTTTTACAAAGGCTCACTACCACTTGTACTCACTATAGATTGGATCACTACCATATGACTCACTATCACTTAGGGGAACTACTCTTATATAGTAGAGATATCAAAATATATGCAACAAAACATGAATTGATAGAATTGCATCTAAATATGTATGAAGAGTTCAACAATTAAGCTCTATTACCACAACTACCAATATATCTAAATAAGATCTTCTCTATATGCAATTGTCT
This sequence comes from Chamaecyparis obtusa, assembly GCA_027943335.1. Lineage (NCBI taxonomy): Eukaryota > Viridiplantae > Streptophyta > Pinopsida > Cupressales > Cupressaceae > Chamaecyparis > Chamaecyparis obtusa. Next base: position 211,667 of record BSBK01008417.1, on the reverse strand, counting down.
AATCTACTACTACTAGTATGTAAGCCTCTCCTTATGTCACTTCACCAAAAACTCTTCTCAAATACACCACTACCACAAATTCGCACTATTTTTTGCACATATGCACACATGCGCGTGTGCGCACGCACGCACACACACACACACACACACACACACACTACTACCTTAGATGTAAAATATCTCCTTTATTTATATATGTATCCATTCATGCATCTATCATCTCACACCAAATGTGTGTGATGAAACCAAAGAAAAGATATTACAGTTACACTTAATACATAACATTGATTATAAATCTAGGACATACTTAGGAACAATTATCCACAGACTACACCATGACCCACATATAGGTCATATTTAAGATATTATAATACACATTACAATTACCAAGAACATATGAGCACCACAACCAATTACAAAAAATGAACCAAGATAATATTTAAAGATATCGATAGATAAAGCCTATCCAGAATATGATGTAGCCAATAAACCAAAAAAAAAATTGATGAGCACACCACTAACTAGATAATAGAAACACCAAAAACTAATAGAATAATCCATGTACTATTTAACACTAAAAGCATACAAGTGCACCAAAACAAATGGACCATGCGTAGAACAATGTACACTTGCCAAGGGACACTAAGAACACCAAAACGCTCATACTGGACCTATTTTGTGCTTAATTGAAACTCATGTTGCACAATCAACAACCAATAGGTACATAGTCACTATTGGGATACTCTACAATTATGTGTCTTAGAGATCACTATGACATAGTTTAGAGATGTGTTGTCATTGATGTCAACATATTTTTTTGTTGTGACAATATTGTAGAGATGTTGTAGGAATGTTCAAGGGAATGATTGGAATGGCACATCTACTGTACTAAATATTTGATGATGAAAAGCTATAGATGTATTGAGGCATGTCTATAATTGATCTATGTCAAGTTATAGAGGTTTCCAATGATATTTGAGTTAGTTATGGTTGATTTATGAGAGAATAGTATTTTTATGTTCAAGAAAAGATAGTATGATAGTATTTGGATTAGTGTGATAATGTTTCAAGATGTCAAGGAGATGGCATGTTTAGGACTTTTATTTGTGTTCTTGACATGATTGGATCATTAGTTTAAGGAGTGTAAGCTATGTTTCTAGAGTGACAACGTTTACAATTTATTGTTCCTTATATACAATGTAGAGATGATTATGAATTATGAGTCAAAAGTGTTGCTAGCATTTTTGGGCTATTCAATATTTATTTTTGATGTATTTTGATCGTGTTCCATTAATATTGATGGATCACATTCATTGGTGTGACCGGTTTTGATAGTTTCCTTGCGGCATGTCGATGTTCTTATTGCTCTTGGTCGACATGGTTGGTGTAATGTGTTGTAAAGGATTGTGGCAATATTTATGGAGCTATTACGTGTTTAAGGATGTTCTTATCGATCATTTATGTGGCTTAGAAAATATTCAATGAATCACATTGTAATTTGAGTTATAATGATGACATATTTTGTAATTAAGCATTTAGGTTGAGGTGCCCTTGTTTATCTTTATAAGGTTGATGAAATGTATGAAAAGATGTGATCATTTGTAAGTACAAACATGTGTGTGTGTATACGAGGATAATGTATTGATGACTATGTGAAGAGGTATGAGTGGAATTTATAATTAAGATAGAGAATTGTTGTACTTCATCAGAGCTATATTGGCATATTGGAATGCTATCACTTAGTTCATACATTAGTGGATTTTTGCCCATAGTGGATTGTAGTCCATTTAGGATTGTAGCCCTTGTTGTAATTCTCTAGGTTAGTTCCCTCAATTATATTTGATAAGTGAGCTCTAGGTAGTGTGCCTAAATACATGTGCAATCCCCTTTGTAATACTCATAATAGTGTATTGTACTTTAGACAAAGTACATCATCTTGTGGGTTTGATACCCACTTGGGTTTTACCCTAATAGGGTTTCCATGAAAAACTATTGGTGTTATGTGTTCATGTGTTTTATTGATTACTACTTTAATTCTTTACTTTAAAATTTGAGATTAAAGGTTTAAGTTTGCATAAGGTTTCAGTTTTTGGACACAACTGATTCACCTCCACATCTCAATTATGTGCTACCTTGCTTCTGACAATTGGTATTAGAGTTAATTCCTCTTTGGGAAGCTTAATAGCTTGAGGAGATCTGCGATGGTAGTGTTTGACAAGGACAATCCTATATTTGAAGGAAAAAAACTACATAATATGGAAAGGACACATGGAGACTCATTTGAGATACATTGGAGAAGACTACTAGACTATCACTAAGAATTCCTATACTTGTCCTTCAGATCTATCTGCTGCTAGTGCTAATGAGAAGAAGAAACTTGAATACAACATCAAGGATAAGGAAGCCTTTATAAGTACCTTATCTGATACAAAATATGAAAATGCCATAGAACTAGAGACCGCTCATGAAATATGGACAAAATTGGAGACCTTGCATGAAGGAGATGCCTGTGTGGAGAAAGCCAAGCTACAAAGTCTGAAAGGGAAATATGAAGCCTTGAAGATAAGTGAGGATGAACACATCATTTATTACATTCAGAAGGTAAATGAATTTGTTTATGGAATCAGATATGTTGGTGGGAAATTTGATGAAGACGAGATTGTTTCAAAGGTGTTCAAATCCTTGTCTCCTACTTATGATAAAACATTTGCTTCTATTAAATAAATCAAGACCTTTACTACTGTGAAAACAATTCATTGGTAGGTAATTTGTCTTCTTTTTAAATGAGTAAATTTGGTGGTAATATTCCTAAGGTTGAGTCATCATTTAAAGATAGTGTTCTAAGGATAAGAAATAGTATAACCTTGGTGAAATTTTATCTAAGATTGGATCTAGATATGATAAGGAATTTTAAAAGATATTGAAGAAGAGGAAAGAAATCTTGAAGAACTGGAAGCCCTAATTTCTAGGAGAATTCCTAAGGGAGCTGGTAAGTATGAAGGAAAATTTCCTTTGAAACAATTTTCATGTAACAAGATTGGTCATTTTTCATATAGATGTCTTGAAAAAGTTCCTAAGGATAAGCTAAAGAACTTCATTCCTAAAGTTCACAATAAGTGCTACATTATTGCTGAGGAAGGTGTGGTAGATGGAGAATCAGAGAAAGACCCTAAGACAAATGATGAATGGGGATTCATTTCTATAAAAGAAGAAGTCCCTATCTTGGATGAGGAGAAATCCTTGGTTTCACATGTTAATGAGAAAGCTGAATGGGTTATTGATAGGGGTTGTTCACATCATATGATAGGTGCAAAAGAAAATTTTTAAGTTTAGAAAGATATGATGGTGGTGTGGTTATATTTGGAGATAATAATCTTTGTCTGATCTGAGGAAGAGGCTCTATTACTCTTGATGGTAAGAATAACATTGATGTTGTCTTATATGTTGAAGGACTAAAGCATAATTTTTTGACTATTGGATAAATATTTGACAAGGGATATGATCCATGGTTCAAATGGAATGTGCAAAATCAATGGAAGTTAAGGTACTGAAATTGCATTAGGTACAAAGACTAAAGGATATATTTTTCATTTGAATAGTGTTGAAAGAAGATGTTTGATTGTGTCATGTAAATTTTGATAACACTGTGAAGATTAGTTATACTAGAGAATTTAGAGATCTACCTAAATTGATGAAGCCTACTAATGCTATGTTCAAGGAATGTCATATGTGTTAGGAATAGTCCCAAGAGATAACTGAGAGAGGGGGGGGTGAATCAGTTATCTACAAGTTTCAATTCTTTGTCCAATTAAGTATACTTAATCTTAAATCATAAACACAATGAAAGAACACATGAACACAATAGCAATATTTTGGTTATGGGGAAACCCAAATAGGTAAAAACCCCAGTGGGAATTGATACCCACTAATATTTTTCACTAGTGTATTATGATCCTTGTTAGAAGATCCTTAACCCTGTTAGGAGTTTCTTTACAATATATTTAGTATAGTAGACCTGGTCAAGGGTCAGACCCTGTTAGGAGTCTTTTACAATTGTCCTTGTTAGGGGAGAGGACACACTATCTGAGAGCTCACTTCTCAAAGGGGTGAAGGCTACAACCTTCTAAATAATAGATACACACTATATTTGGATCTTGGTGAGCTGCGCTTTGACTTGTTGTTTGGATTAGTTCTAATGGATAGCAAAAATACTTTACTTGGTCACATAGACCTTCTTCTGATGGCTCAATACTTCACACACTCTGCTCTCCTCTACTTAATCAACCATGAACCACACTCAAGAAATCACAAATGACTACCTATAAATATTGTATAGTATAAAAAGGGGATGGGGTCCTAGGGCAATGGCTTGCACATAAAAGAGAACCCAAGACCAATATTTTACACTTCCATGAAATTGTATTGATATGGAAAGTAAATGTAAATGACTAATATTGAAATGAAGAAATAAATGTACTTACCTCCGAAAAAGAATTAGCTAAAAACCCTATCAAATGATCTAAAAAACTGTTGATTCTTGAAAAGCTAAACTGAAACTACGAGATCTACAAAACCCATAAATCTTTTTCTAAGATGAGATCAGGTCAACTTTGACCCTCATAAAAGGTCAATGATGACCTTGAGATTTTGAAGGTCAATTTTGACTTTGTTCGCGGATCTCAGAAGTTCAGTGAAAAAGGGTATCCAGATCTGTACTTTAATTCATCGTCTCGCACCTATACCTAGAGGAAAAATGGTTTTGTTTGTTGGGGGGGAAGGGGTTTGCCTTAGTCAAACCCCAATTTAGGAATTAACCTTGAAATTGAATTGAAATTGCTAGAATAAAGAAACTAAATAGAACAATTCACCTTGCTTGAGTTGAAACCCTTGTAGACGATTCAAATCCTTGAATCCACAAGAATGGATGAATGTAGAATCAAATGTAGGATGTCTCCAATCAATTGTCCTTAGATCTTCAACACCGATCTTGAATGGATCTTGAATTAGGAAGAGGCTTGAATGGAAATGGAGGAATCTTCAACAAGAGAGCTCCATAGAGCTTGAATCCTTCAATGGCTACTAATGGATCTGCTTGATGAATTGGATCTTGAATGCTTGAATGCTTGATCTTCTTGCTTGCTTGCACTTGAGAGATTGTGAGATGAGATGTGAGATGGAGAAAATGAGAGAGGAAGGCTCCCTTTCATAGTGATCTAGGGCAGAAGAGGGGCCTCGTAGAAAACAATAATTAAGGGCCCATGGCACAAAATTCTAGAGAGGAGAACATGGAGAGGAAATTAAATTAAAGTCTTGACACAAAACTCTAGGAGGGGACCACCCTTAAAATAGAAATAAAATAATTATTTAAGAGCCTTGTCACAAAATTCAAGGTAAGGCCAACCCCAAAGTTAATTTGAGCATTAGGCACAAAACTTGAGAAAGGCTAATCTCCAATAATAAATTAGGAATCCTATACAAATATCGAGAAAGGTCCACCTCAAATATTAATTTGATAATTTGACACTTAATTTGACAAATAGTGGCCCCGAAGAGGGAAAATGCAAGATTTTGATGAAATCCCAAAACCGAAAGCAAACCCCAAAGATCCTGGACCCTAGGGTCAAGGTCGAGTTCAAACCTGACTAGGTCAGGATTGAGCTTGATCTTGACCTAGTCAGGATCGAGGTCAACTTTGACCCCATAAGGTTGACTTTGACCTTATGGTCAAAAACCTTAGGTTCATAGTCCAGAATGCCAGGAAAATGCAAGGAAGAAGTGGAAAATGGGAAAAAATCCAAATCCAAGTTGAGTATCCATTCAAGGTGTTCAACATGACCCCAAACCACTTACTTGGAGGGCTAAACACTCTTAACATGGAAGTGCTTCCATTTTAAGATGATACATTAAGCCCCCACTTTAGCAAGAGTATGGACTTGATGCAAACTCTTGGTAAAGGAGATCATAAAGAAAAAGATAATCTTATTGAAATCAAAGGGACAAAGGAATCCTCAAGCCCCCAGAGACTTGAGTCTTCATCAACTCCAAGATTGCAATAAGATAGACATCACTAGAAAAAGATAGAAGGGGAAGAGAGGAGTGGCTATCTCACCTAGTAAGATGTGTATATCTCACTATGAACCACAAAAGGATAGGATGACCTACCAAGAAAACACATGATAGTCACCCCATAATGTTGTGTGCCTTCTGGTGGCTTTATAGTGTGTCTTCTGATGGCTTTTATAAAGTACCCATGGATCCACCTTCTTGTATCACCATGGAATACAAAATGCGTGTCTCCTTAGGATTTAGCAACTTATGTGTGTTACCTTTGGAAGATTTAGTATATAGATGCATGTCTTTTCAGGATTTAGCAACTTATGTGCATTACCTTCCAAGATTTAACATATTGAAAAATTTGAAAAATGTGTGTCTCCTCAAGATTTAGCAACTTATGTGCATTACCTTCAAAAGATTTAGCATATTTGAAATATTTGAAAAATGCATGTCTCCTCAAGATTTAGCAACTTATGTGCATTACCTTCCAAGATTTAGCATATTGAAAAATTTGAAAAATGCATCTCCTCAGGATTTAGCAACTTATGTGCATTACCTTCAGAAGATTTAGCATATTTGAAATTAGAAATGTGTGTCCCTTGAGGATTTAGCAACTTATGTGTGTTAAATTTTGAGATTTAGCATGCTACAAAACAAAAGGTTAGAACAAAAATACATAATATAGAACGAGGGAGGCCGTATATATGCCCCCCTCCTTAATATGGAAAAAACATACTATTTTGACATGTTAAGGAAATAAAAGAACAAGGATAAAGCCTTCTTTAGCATCAAGACAATATCCATAGACAACACCCAGTCCAAGCCAAGGTCACAGCTCCTATGAGGCAATGGAAGGGAAGAATGCAAAGAGATATCATGCAAGAAGTGAAAAAGTAACCTTTGTGAGGGATAGCATACTGTTCAGTTTCCAAGGTGAGATATATATCAACCATGGAAACCCAATTTCAAACAATGAAATAGGTTGTGATCAAGGACAAAGATCCTCAATGAAAACCAAAATTTTCATGTATGATTGGATATCACATAATAGATAGATACATCTTAACCACGGAAAGAGGTGAATCCTAGAAAGACAAAAAAGGAGATGGCATCCTTTCCCCCAAAGTGTAGGAACAAAGATGGAAGGGGAGCTATTATATCACTCACAACACTATGCAAGACAACAAGCCCCTAAGAATTAGGCTAACATTGTTTAGATAATGTGGAGTTCTATAATAGGAACATAAATGTTATTTGGAAAAAACAATATTGAAATACATCTCATTTCCACATGATATATAAATAACATTACTATCAATGAGCTGCCTAATCTTATAATGTAAAGCTTGACATTCATTAGTGGAGTGATCATGAAATCTATGATATAAACAAAAAGGAAGAGTCTTCAAGTGTGGACTATGTTTCTTTTTGTGTTTAGGTCTAGTAATCAATTTTAGCACGAAGGAGTTTAGGCAAAAGAACTGCTTGGTCAAAGTCCTTCACAGGCTCATCATGTTTTGAAGTGTTATTTGAGATGTTGTTAACATTGATTTGTTGTCGAGGATTAAATCCTAATCCATAAGAATGCTCATGCTCCCCTGTGTGTAAGGGCATGTGAATTCCCTATTTATGTTTACCACATCCTTGACTATTAAATCCTTGTTTAACTAGGAAATGATAACTAGGACCATACCGAGAACCCATATCAGAAGGAGTCAATGAAACTTCAGTAGTCAAAATATCATCCTTAGTAGATTTGACAGATTCATTGTGGGTAGAAGAAGTGACAAAGTTATTACAAAGGGGTTTAGAAGTAAAAACTCATTGTTCAAACTCTCTTTGTTTCTTCATAAAATCAAGATCATTAACCTTATACTCTCCAATAAAGGTAGGAGTAAAATCCAAGGTTCCCTAATCATCGCAAGGAAGAGCATTAGAGGAGGAATGATTACTATTAGGAATAGGAGTAGTATAATTTTGAATATTCAAACAACGATTAGGTGCATCATCTGCATGAAGCATATACATCTTGTTATTATGTATAAACTTGACTTTATGATGAAGGGTGGAAGGAATGGCATACATCTCATGCAACCAAGGTCTACCCAAAAGAAGGTTATAATTGAGAGGTCTAGGCATAACATGAATAGGTGTATTCAGGATGACCGGTCCTACTTTGATAGGTAAGGTAATGATGCCTAAAGTGTTCTTAGCAATGTTATCAAAGCCCTGTATAGGAACATTGTCAGGTTGAATTGTTGAAAGATCAGCGTTAATTGCTTTGAGCATGTCCATGCTACAAACATTAAGCCTAGATCCATTATCAATCAAGGTCCGATGAATGATACTTTTATTGATAGAAACAACAACCATAAGAGCATCATACCGATTATGAACTTCTTTAGAGGGTAAATCCTTTTGAGTAAATACAATGTCAGGAGGACCAGGGGTAGTATGCATGCATTGTAAGAAGTTATTGATGTTCTCTTGATTAGGAGGTGGAGTAGGAAGAGTTTCTAGAGCTTTTTGCAATGCTTCATAGTAGGTAGGTGAAGTTTGAAGAAGCTCCCATAAAGAAATCTTGGCAGGGGTATTTTGTAATTGGTTTATCAAATCATACTCCGTACTAGGAAGATGAGGTGGAGGAGGAAGAATGGGTTGAGAAGGTGGCAAAGAAGTAGAAACCACCAGATTAGGTTGAGGGTTATTCCTTTTATGATATGTGTGAGCTATAGAATCTTGATTATTGAAAGACTCCATAGGTTTACCTTTGATAGTAAGGTGAGGACAAACTTTAACAGATAACAAGGGTTCTGGAAAAACCACATTAGTTGTCTCAACACTACAAATAGATTCACAAGAAGGAAGAAAAGAGGACATCCTAGGAGGAGATTAGGTAAGATCTTGATTCTCCATAGGATCATCACTAAAAGGGAGAGCATTAAGGGAATTCATATCATTCTCCACTAATGCCTCATCACTAGAAGGAATCTCAAATGGAGGTAGAGGATCTATAATATCATCTTCTTTCACTAAAATATCTGCATAAGGGGAATGTGTTGTAGAAAAATATTTATCATCATGTATGAATGAATCACCCTCTGGTAGCAAAGATTCTTCATGAGGAGGGGATAAATCAATGTCTTTATCCAAGGGATCAATCACAATGGTTTCATGAGGAAAAGAAAATTCAACATCCCTATCCAAAGGTTTAATAAAGCACTTGAACCACACTTGAGATAACTTGTCCAACATGATAATGAATAGATCTAGATATATCTAAATGCATTCAAATGAATTTTTTTTGTATTTTTGAAGACATTTTGCAATTGTTTTTGTATTTTTGAAATATAAATGCAAGAGCATAAAAAAAAAACTACTTTTATAAGCACAAAATGTAAATCTAACACCAAAAAGAAAGAGTTGTCATAAAACAGGTTCACCAAAATGTAAAGATGAAGGTGAACACACAAGGTAATACAAAGGAAGATCTAACAAAATAGAGCATCTAATTCCACAAGAGAAAGAGAGTAAGTATGTCGGGTTCACCAAAATGTATAGTGAAGGTGAACACACAAGATGATATAAAGAGGAATCTAACACAATAGGGCATCTAAATCCAAAAAAGAAAGGAGGGTAAGTGTGTCAGGTTCACCAAAATGTATAGTATAAAAAGGGGATGGGGTCCTAGGGCAATGACTTGCACATAAAAGAGACCCCAAAACTAATATTTTACACTTACCTGAAATTGTATTGATATGGAAAGTAAATGTAAATGACAAATATTGAAATGAAGAAATAAATGTACTTACCTCATAAAAAGAATTAGCTAAAAACCCTATCAAACAATCTAAAAAACTATTGATTCTCATGGATATGAACCGAAACTATGAGATCTACAAAACCCAGAAATATTTTTCTGAGATGAGATCAAGTCGACTTTGACCCTCATAAAAGGTCAATGATGACCTCGAGATTTTGAAGGTTGATTTTGACTTTTTTCATAGATATCGGAAGTTCAGTGAAAAGGGTATCTAGAACTGTACTTTAATTCACCATCCCACACTTGTACCTACAGGAAAAATGGTTTTGTTTGTTGGGGGGGAAGGGGTTTGCCTCAATCAAACCCCAATTTAGGAATTAACCTTGAAATTGAATTAAAATTGCTTGAATAAACAAAGTAAATAGAACAATTCACCTTGCTTTAGTTGAAACCCTTGTGGAGGATTTGAATCCTTGAATCCACAAGAATGGATGAATGTAGAATCAAATTTAGGATGTCTCCAATCAATTGTCCTTAGATCTTAAACACCGATCTTGAATGGATCTTGAATTAGGAAGAGGCTTGAATGGAAAGGGAGGAATCTTCAACAAGAGAGCTCCATAGAGCTTGAATCCTTCAATGGCTACTAATGGATCTGCTTGATGAATTGGATCTTGAATGCTTGAAGGCTTGAATGCTTGAATGCTTGATCTTCTTGCTTGCTTGCACTTGAGAGACTGTGAGATGAGATGTGAGATGGAGAAAATGAGAGAGGAAGGCTCCCTTTTATAGTGATCTAGGGCACAAGAGGGGCCTCATAGAAAATGATAATTAAGGGCCCATGGCACAAAACTCTAGAGAGGTGAACATGGAGAGGAAATTAAATTAAAGTCTTGACACAAAACTCTAGGAGGGGACCACCCTTAATATAGAAATAAAATAATTATTTAAGAGCCTTGTCACAAAATTCAAGGTAAGGGAAACCCCAAAGTTAATTTGAGCATTAGGCACAAAAATTGAGAAAGGCTAATCTCCAGTAATAAATTAGGAATCCTATACAAATATCAAGAAAGGTCCACCTCAAATATTAATTTGAGAATTCAACACTTAATCCGACAAATAGTGGCCCTGAAGAGGGAAAATGTAAGATTTTGATGAAATCCCGAAACCGGAAGCAAACCCCAAAGATCCAGGACCCTAGGGTCAAGGTCGAGCTTGAACCTGAGTAGGTCAGGATTGAGGTTGACTTTGACCCTGTAAGGTCAACTTTGACCTTATTGTCAAAAATCTTAGGTTCATTATCTAGAATGCCAGGAAGAAGTGGAAAATGGGGAAAAAGCCAGATCCAAGTCGAGTATCCATCCAAGGCGTTCGACATGACCCCAAACAACTTACATGGAGGGCTAAATGCTCTTAACATGGAAGTGCTTCCATTTTAAGATGATACAAATATCTTTCCTCTAAATGATATAATCAAGTGAGCCTATTAGAACCACCTTGAAATCAAAATCGAGAAACCGTAACAAACTTTGATAAACATTATGTCGGCTCTACTATGCACGCAACATAATCTAGGACCTGTCCAATAAGATAAATGTAAACACACGCTACACACTGTCAACTCTACCAAAATAACTCTATCTTTCTCCTCAAGTTGAATTACTTCATGCGCTCTTAACCGAACATCAATAACTCTCCTCTAAGATTAAAGCCAAGGGCACATACCCACATGATAGGTGCAGCTCTAGAACCAATTAAATATATGTCAGCTCTTTTGAATAAACACGGGAAACTGCTACTGGAAAATAGAAACTACATAACTTCACTTCTACTAATTATCAGACTATGTGTCCATGATTGAAACATCACTAACATGTCTTCAACATATATCCAAGCATGCAAGGCTCCATGATAACTATACAGACAACCATACACAAAATATTGTTTGTTACTCTGTTAGGAAAATTGATGACATAAGATACTATATAACTATCTGTAGTAACTATTAACCTCTGCACCCATGATATCATGCTGATATCATGTCCATGCTTCATATACTAAAAGCTTACTGCATAAGACTTCCACGCATGCTACTTTCCATATGTTGTCATCAATGACAAACATATAGTCAGTACTGGCATGCTGGCAAATCTCCAACAATCTCCCCCTTTGGCATTGATGGCAACATGTGGAATGAAAAACCACCTCCAACCCAATAAGAAATAATTTTATAACATTCTCCATTTCCTCTTCAAAACTCCCCCAAAGATGAAGCTTCCATTTGCTGCAATATTTTCCAATATTCTCCATTTCCTCAATTGAATTCTTGTCATAACTGAATGATGCTCCCCCTTAGGTTATTACTCCTTCTTTTTAGTTCTATTTTTCATGACTCTATATATTACTCCCCCTTTGACATCAATGGAAAAGGGAGCCATTCATTTTAAGCACCAGTACTACCCCTAAGGTAGATTAGTCAACCTTCCATCAGTCCCTGAGGACTGATGCCTTTCCTTCTTTCTTCTAAGTAGAATCAGGCAAGGGAATTACTCCCAGCTTCTCCCTAAGATACTCAAAAGTATTCTTAGGCAAGGGCTTTGTGAATATATCTTCCAACTGATCTTAGTACTCATATAGTCCAGCTTGACTTCTTTCACTACCACTTTCTCTCTTAGGAAGTGATACTTGATCTCAATGTGCTTTGTCTTTGCATGCATCACAGGGTTCTTCGACATATTGATAGTTCTAGTGTTATCACAATGAATAACAATAGGATAATCAATCTGAATTCCAAAATCCTTTATCATCTATTTGATCCAAACAATTGTAGAATAATTCAGGGTTGCTACAACATACTTTGCTTCTACTATTGACTGAGAAATACAATTTTGTTTCTTGCTTGTCCAAGTGACAAGTCTATCACCAAGAAACACTACTCCAGCTGATGTACTCTTTCTAGCATCAACACATCCTGCCCAATCTCCATCAGTGTATACATGAAGCTCAACATTTTCAGAATTAGGATACCATAGACCATAATCTATAGTGCCCTACAAGTATCTGAATATTCTCTTTACTACCATGAGGTGACTTTGTTTAGGCTCTGGTTCAAATCTTCCAACTATGCTAACTGCATTAGAAATATCAGGTCTAGTCTAAGTAAGATAAATCAATTTACCAATCATATACTTATACAATGTTATATCTACTATTGGTAAGTCATCTTCTTTTGTAAGTTTGCATCTAGTGATCATAGGGGTTCCTACTGGCTTTCAATCATCCATCTTGAATTTCTTTAGTATCTCTTTCACATATTTGGATTGATTAATAAAAATTCCTTTTTCTGTCTGCTGCACATTTAGTCCCAAAAAGTATTTGATAGGACCAATCATACTCATCTCAAACTCATTCTGCATTTCTTTGGCAAATTATGCACTTAGTTTGTCATTACCTCCAAAGATAATGTCATCAACAAATATAGCTACAAGTAGTAGACCTTTAGAAGTGTCTCTAATGAATGGATTACAATCTTCTACTCCTTTCTTGAATCCAATCTTTGTTAGATATCCATCTAGTCTCTCATACCATGCTCTAGGGGCTTGCTTAAGTCCATATAGGGCTTTCTTCAATCTGCATAGCATATCAGGTCTGTCTGATAAGGTGAATCCTTTTGGTTGCTCAATGTATACTTCTTTCAAATCTCCATTCAGGAATGTTGACTTGACATCCATCTTATATAATTTAAATTTTTTGACTGTAGCATAGGCTAGAAACAACTTAATAGCTTCTAATCTTCTCACAGGTGCAAATGTGTCAGAATAATCAATGCCTTCTCTTTGCGCATATCCCTTACATACTAATCTTGCTTTATTTATTACTACTGTACCATCTTCATTCATCTTGTTTCTGAATATCCACTTTTTTCCAATCACATTCTTATCACTAGGTCTTGGGACCAGTTCCCAAGTGTCATTCTTAACAATTTGATCAAGTTCTTCTTTCATATAATCATGCCAATCTAAATCAATACATGCATCTTCAACACTTAAAATTTCAATCTGAGATAGTAAACATACTACTTCACTACTACCTGAGTTCTTAGCTTGTGATCTTGTTAAGACTTTGACGCTCTAATCTCCAATGATGTCTTTCTTGGAATGATTTCTAGATGTAAACTTTGGAACTTTAGGTGATGCTGACTCATCAGCCTTAGGAGTTTCTTCTTCACTTGTCTCAGGGTCATTGAATAACACATCAATACTATCAAACATTTCTTCAATAACTGTCTCACTAGTGGAGGGTTTGGGTTCTTCTTAAATCATGGGTGAGTAATCACGATATCTTTCTTGAACCATAAAATTTTCATCAATCTTAACATGAGCACTTTCAATGATCTTTTTCAATCTTAAATTGAAACATCTATAAGCTTTTGTTTTAGTAGAGTAACCAAAAAAAATACCTTCATCACTTCTTGCATGAAACTTGCCTACTGCTTCATCCCTCTTGATGTAGCACTTGCTTCCAAAGATTATGAGTATTTTACTATGGGAACATTACCAAACCATAGCTCATATGGTGTTTTTTCAGCACCATGCCTTAATTGAATTCTATCAATAGTGTAGACTGCTGAATTGACCACATCTCTCCAATAGTTGTGTGCAACTTTTCCTTCAATCATGATGGTGCACGCTATATCAAGGATGATCCTATTCCTTCTCTCTATAATTCCATTTTGTTGAAGGGTTCTAGGTGCACTTAACTATCTCTTTATGCCATATTCTTCGCAGTACTCATAGAATCTGTCAGAGGTGAATTCTCCTCCTCTATCCAATCTCAAACATTTTATCTTTAGTCCAAATTCATTCTCAACCTTAGCTTTGAATATTTTGAACTTCTCAAATTCTTATGACTTATCTTTCAAGAATACAACCCACATCATCCTAGTATAATCATCAACAAACAAAATGAAATACCTTTCACCATAGTATGATCTTGTTTGAGTTGGACCACATAGATCTATATGAATCAGATCCAATTTGTTCTCTACTAAATTGTGCTTGCTCCTGAATGAATTTCTCACATGCTTTCCCATTACACATTCCCTACATATAGTATCAACTGGCTTTGCTATGCTAGGTAGATCTCTTACTGCCTTTACATTGCTTATTTTTACTATATTATCAAAATTGATATGACATAGTATTTTAGGCCACAACCAACTGTCATCAACTTTAGAAATAGAACAAATTGCTTCAGAATTGAGATGGAAAAAATTACCTCTAGTCTTTGAGCTTGATGCAATCATAACATCATCCTTATTGTTAATGATGCATTTGTCATCTTTGAACTCCAACTGATAACATTTTCCAAGTAACTATCCAAGACTGAGAAGGTTATGTTTCAAACCATCAACATAAAGAACATCATCAGTACTATTCTTTCCATCCAAGGTGATGGGTCCTCTACCAACTATGGGTTTAGGAGTGTTGTCACCAAATCTAAGCATCCCACCATTGTATTTTTCCAAATGAACAAATCTATCTTTATCACCTATAATCTAGTCTATTCTTATGTCAGCTTGTGAAATCAATGCTAGCTCTTGTTCCTTTTTATCATCTTTATGATTTGTCTTATTATTCATTGTGTCTACAATAGAAATGAATCCAATTTCTTCTTCACCTGATTCATCATCTGAAACTCCATCTCTGGCATAGTAACATTCCTTAGAGTACTTAGGCTTGTAATCCTTTTTGAAATTTCTAGCTCTAGTAGGACACTTAGATGCAAAGTGACCAATCTTATTACATGAAAAGCACTTAAATGGTAATTGACCTTCATATTTTCCTTTTCATTTCTTTTCTCTTTTGGAAATCATCTAGATTTTTCTCTTCATCATCATCATCAAAATTACTAGAAGTGTTTGTAGATTTCTTACCATGAACTGTTGCTTTGAAGGTTGTCTCACTTTTAGGTTTTGTCTTCAATCTTGAAATCTCAAAAGCTGAGATTTTTTTGATCAAGGTCTCTCTCTTGAAATTAGATGTAAGCTGCATGGTCTCATCAAGGATGTTGATCTTTCTTTCATATTCAGGAGTGAGAGTAGTCATTACTTTGTCGATAATGTCCTCCTCTGAAATCTCTCCACCATTGTTTCTGATTCCAGCAACTGCTTCATTTATCCTTTGATTATAAGATCTGATGTTTTCTTCAGGCAGCATCTCTAATGCATTGTATCTTTTCTTCCATGTCTTTTTGCATGCATCCTTTGCTTGTTTATCTCCTTCAAATATGTCTTCTAGGTGCTTCCATATTTTGTGGGCTGTATCTACCTTTTTTAATTATGAAAACTCACCATCAGATAGAGCGTTGATAAGAGCTTCTTTGGCTATAGCATTCTAATGAAACAATTCCTTTTTCTTATCAATAGCATCATCTTTTGCAAGGTCTTTCAATGAAGGGATATTGACTGCTTTGATAGTTACATCAAAAACTTCAAAAGCAATGCACTGCAAATGGGTCACCATCTTGTTCTTCCAATCAAGATAATTTTGTCCATCAAACTTAGGACTTTCTTTCCTGAAGTATTCCATCTAATCAACCTCAAGTTGTTAAACTTTCTCTCTGGGGCACTTGGCTATGATACCAATTGTTAGGAATAATCCCAAGAGATAACTGAGAGAGGGGGGGTGAATCAGTTATCTACAAGTTTCAATTCTTTGTCCAATTAAGTATACCTAATCATAAAGCATAAACACAATGAAAGAACACATGAACACAACACCAATATTTTGGTTACAGGGAAACCCAAATAGGTAAAAACCCCAGTGGGAATTGACACCCACTAATATTCTACACTAGTGTATTATGATCCTTGTTAGAAGATCCTTAACCCTATTAGGAGTTGCTTTACAATATATTTAGTACAGTAGACCTGGTCTAAGGGTCAGACCCTGTTAGGGGTCTTTTACAATTTTCCCTATTAGGGGAGAGGATGCACTATCTGAGAGCTCACTACTCAAAGGGGCGAAGGCTAAAACCTTCTGAATAACATATACACACTATATCTGAATCTTGGTGAACTGATCTATGACCTGTTGTCTAGATAAGTTCCAATTTATAGCAAAAATACTTTACTTGGTCACATAGACCTTCTTCGGATGGTTCAACACTTCGCACACTCTACTTAATCAACCATGATCCACACTCAAGCAATCACAAATGACTGCCTATAAATATCTTTCCTCTAAATGATATAATCAAGTTAGCCTGTTAGAACCACCTTGAAATCATAATAGAGAAACCATAACAAACTTTGATAAACATTATGCCGGCTCTACTATGCATGCAACATAACCTGGGACCTGTCCAATAAGATAAATGTAAACGCATGCTACACACTGTCGGCTCTACCAAAATAATTGTAACTTTCTCCTTGAGATGAATTAATTCATGCACTCTTAACTAAACATCAATAAATCTCCTCTAAACTTAAATCCAAGGGCGCATACCCACATGATAGGTGCAACTTCAGAACCAATAAAATCTCTTTTGGCTCTTCTGAATAAACACAGGAAACTGCTACTGATGAATAGCGACTGCATAACTTCA
This sequence comes from Chamaecyparis obtusa, assembly GCA_027943335.1. NCBI lineage: Eukaryota > Viridiplantae > Streptophyta > Pinopsida > Cupressales > Cupressaceae > Chamaecyparis > Chamaecyparis obtusa. The sequence continues at coordinate 194,242 of BSBK01008417.1, read as the reverse complement.
CTTCTACTGATTATTAGACTATGCGTCCATGACTAAAACATCACTAATATGTCTTCAACATATATCCAAGCGTGCAAGGCTCCATGATAACTATACAGACAACCATACATAGAACGCTGTATGTTACTCTATTAGGAACACTGCTGACATAAGCTGCTATATAACTATTTGTACTAACAGTTAACCTCTGCACCCATGATATCATGTTGATATCATGTCCATGCTTCATATACTAAAAGCTTACTACATAAGACTTCCATGCATGCTACTTTCCATACATTTTCATCAATGACAAACATACAGTCAGTACTGGCCTGCTGGCAAATCTCCAACAATATGTGTAAGAAAACTAAATCTACATTCAAGAGAAAAACATATTCTTTAAATGTTTTTTTAGATCTTGTGCATATTGATTTATGTGGTCCATCTAGAAATACGAGTTATTATGGTGAGAGGTATTTCATACTATTTGTTGATTACTAATCAAGAATGATGTGGGTTACTTTTCTAAAGAATAAATTTGAAGCATTTGAGGGTTCAAAATATTTAAGGCTATGGTTGAGATAGAAATAGGTCTAAATATGAAATGTTTGAGATCTGATCATGATGGTGAATTCACATCTGGTGAATATAATATTTTTTGTGAAGAGCATGGGATAAAAAGACAAACATCTTCTTGGAGGACTCCACAATAGAATGGTGTTGTAGAGAGAAGTAACCGAACTATCTTAAAAACTGCTGGAATTATAATTATTGAAGGGAATGTTCCATAGATCTATTAGAGAGAGGCAATTAGGATTTCAATATACATAATGAACTAGGTACAAATCAAGAATGGAACTGAAAAGACCCCTTATGAGCTTTGGTATGGTAATACTCCTAGTGTGAAATACTTCAGAATTTTTGAATGAAAATGTTATATCAAGAGAGATTAATATTTAGGTAAATTTTATCCTAGGAGTAAATTAAATTGTTAAAACATACAAATGTTATAACAAGAGATTGAGAAATATTGTTGAGAGTGCTAATGTCAGAGTTGATGGAAATAATAAGAGACAAGCCAGATCTTGTGAGTATGATTTAGATGATGAGGATATCACTAAAAATTAGTCAATGCAAACTCTATCATAGAACCAATTGTAGATTTTTCCTAGAATTCAGGATGACAAGGAAGAACTAGTGAATGATGCAAAAGATCAAGAATTAGGTACTCATGCAAATCCTAAGATTTTGAGGTATGTAAGAATGAATATTTATGAGAATCAAATAATAGGTGACAAATAAAAATGTGTTTTGACTAGAATATTATTAGCATAGAATAGACAAGAGATTTATTTGATTTCCAAGATTGAATCTAATAATATAGATGAAGAATGTAATGATGAATCATGGGTGAAAGATATGGAAGATGAGTTGTGATGCAGGAGCATCCTGGGTGTAAGAGCAATCTTGCATCACCCAAAAATATTTCTATTTTTGTATTTAGTAAGGGCTATCTTGTGCAGAGCAACTATTTATGGAAACTTGCTATTTTTAGTAAGTTGGTCATCCGATCTCGGAATGTTCTAATTTCTTCCCTGGAGGTTCATTTTGGTCATATCAACCTGCTAGTAAAGTTCCATTGACAGATCAAGTCTAGCTTTGTAGATATTGAAGATTTTTGGTATTGGCAATAGGGTAGAGAAATTCTAAACTCGGTTTTGAAGGCTTTAGAGGCCCTAGATGAGGTCAAAAATTTGGGTGACAAGGCTAGAGCACTTTGTGGCCTTTTTAGAATGGGGTCATCATAGTCAATCGGGTCAACTGGTGATGACTTATGGTCTTCAAAAGTTGGGTCACCTAAAATGGTGGAAAATGATTTTCCTTCAAAATTTCTATTTGGGTTTCAAAAGTTATTTTGAGTTGACTTTGATGTAACAAATTGTAAAATAAAATAATTCTAAGTTTGGTCGGCCTTGTTGGCTAAAATTCTGGAACCTTCCCAGGTGGTAGAAAATTGCCTATATAAGGAAGGCTATAGTGTTGTCTTAGGTAGTTTAGGGTAGTTCTAGGTAGTAGATTTGGGTATTGATTTGAGGCTTTGTCCTACAGAATATTGTAAGGGAATGCCCATGTGGCTTTGCATATTGTAATTTTGAAAGTTTGTAATTCCACATTTGTGGAGATAATAAGAAGCCCATTTTCTGTTCTTGCATATTGTTGTTGTTTCTTTGTTTTTGTTATGTGTGTGTGGTATTAAGGGAGCACCCTTCATCAAGTGGTATCAAAGCGGGAGTTCCTGAGTGTGTAAACAGATCACCAATTGTGAGGCAGTTTGCACCAGGACCGTGGGTTAGGGTTTCTATTTAAACAGATCACCAAATGTGAGGCAGTTTGCACCAGGACCATGGTTAGGGTTTCAATGAGAAGTGTGAAAATGCCTCCATGAAGGGAACATGGCAGAAGAGCTGGTGCTGTAATACTTGAGGTTAGGGAAGTGCAGAGACAAGTGCGAGCATTGCAAGAGGAGATTCGTAGAGGAATGAATCTTAATGTCAGAGATGAAAGTGAGGATGAAGTCGAAGAAGGAAATTCTGATCAAGAAGAAGGCAAAATTTTGAACTAGGAGGAAGAAAGACTTTTTTGGGCCATTTCCAAGATCGGGAAAAGACCTAAGATTGAGGTTCCTGCATTTTTGAGAAATCTTAACCCAGAAGAACTGATCGATTGGATCAATGAATGTGAAGAATATTTTGAGTATGAAGATATTGAGGATCCTGATAGGGTCAAGTTTGCGAAGGCCAAACTAAAGGGTCATGCAAAGATCTGGTGGCAAGAGATTCAATTGGAGTGAAATAGAAGAGGAAAGTATAAAATCACAAGATGGGAGCGGATGGTGGATAAATTGAAGTGATAGTTCATCCCTGTTGATTATGAGCTTGACCTACTGAAGAAAATACAAAGTTTTAAGCATGGGGGATGATCTGTTTAGGAGTATATAGAGGAGTTCTATCGAATCCTCATTAGAATAGGCCATGTGGAAGGTGATAAGGAGAAATTTTCCTGTTACCTTAATGGGTTGAGGCCAAGCATTCAGGAAGAATTGAATCTAGTTCGAATGAATAGTATTGAAGACACATACCAATTTTCCCTAAAAGTAGAGGAAAAGTTGAACAAGAAGTTTGAGAGCAGACAAAGCATAAGAGGTTGTGATGGAAGATTTGGTGGACGGTCATATGGAGATCGAAATGAAGATCTGAAAAAGTAGGATGAGGCCAGTAACAGTCAGAATTAGAGAGGAGATAATTTCAATCATTTCCATGATTAGAATAATAGAGATCAAAGAGGAAGAGGAAGAGGAAAAGGATCTGGAAGAGGAGGCTTCTGGAGAACATGTTTTCACTGTGGGGAAGAAGATAATAGGGCATTTGAATGTCCTCAATGCCAAGGAAGGATGGATATGAGGAATGAAGGCTAGGCCAGAGTTGCACATGTAGATGCAGATGCCAGATCATCAAATTTTAAAGATGTTGAAAGAGGAGAAATGTTGATTAACAGAAGAGTCCTATTGAGTGGTGAGAATGAACCTAAGCAAAGAAGGAGCTTGTTTCGTACCAAGTGCAAGTGTGAGGGTAAGTGTTGTGATATGATTATTGATAGTGGCAGTACTGATAATTTGTTGTCAGAAGAGATGGTGACAAAGTTGAAGCTTAAGAGGTAGAAACATCCACATCCATATCGGGTTGCCTAGGTATAGGATGACCACAAGGTCATGGTCAGTGAACAGTGCCTAGTGAAGTTTAAGATTGGCAGGTACCAAGATGAGGTACTATGTGATATCATATCTATGGATGCATGTCATATGTTATTGGGTAGACCTTGGCAGTTTGATAGATGCACTTTACATGATGGTCGTGTGAATACCTATTCCTTGATAAAGGATGGAGTGTGACATAAGCTAAAACCATTGAAGGAAATAGTAGAAAAGGTATGTGGTAATGCAAAAATAACTTTTATTGATAGAGGAAATTTATTAGATGGTATGCAGTGTGAGCATATGTGTTTTACCTTAATTCCAAAGGCTAGGAAAGAGGAAGTAGAAGATATACCTGTAGAAGTTAAAAAATTATTGAATGAGTTTCAGGATTTTGTATCTGATAATGTGCCTAATGGATTACCACCAGTAAGAAAGATCAATCATCAGATGGACTTGATTCTAGGAGCCAGTTTTCCAAATAAGGTAGCACACAGAATGACACTAGCAAAAAGTGAAGAGTTGAAGATATATTTGAATTTTAGTTCATCACATCATCCACAGATTGTATATGGAAGTAGTCCTAGAAATGCATCTAATTTGAGGAAGATAGATAAAGGAGAAATAAGTAGTGTTGAAGCTAAGGATTTTGCAGAACATTTGAAGAACATCCATGAGGAAGTGAGGAAGCATATTACGAAGATGAATGAATAGTATAAGGCTAAGGCATATAAGAAAAGGAGGCATAAGGAATTTTAGGTTGGAGATGAATTCATGGCTCATTTGCGGAAGGAGGGATTTCTACTTGCTACATATAACAAGTTTAAAATGAAGAAGTTTGGGCCATGTAAGATACTGAAGAAGCATGATTCAGGAAATGCATATGAGGTCGAGTTGCCTAATGAGTTGAATATTTCACCAGTATTTAATGTTTCAGATCTAACAGAGTATCATGAAGGAGGTGTTGAAGATGAGGTTATAGTAGCAAAGTGGAGTATTCCAGCAACCAGTTCAGATATCAAGGAGATTGAAGACATACTAGATAGTCGTGTTGGCAGAAGCACAAGGAACAAGACATATGAAGAGTATTTGGTCAAATGGAAAGGATGACCCATTGAAGATTCATCATGGCTAACAAAGGAGGAGGTTACCCATCTTGGTTTTCCTCTGCACACCTGAGTCATGATAGGGTCACTTCTCAAATTACCCCTGGTGTCTGATGCAGGAGCATCCTGGGTGTAAGAGCAATCTTGCATCACCCAAAAATATTTCTATTTTTGTATTCAATAAGGGCTATCTTGTGCAGAGCAGCTATTTATGGAAACTTGCTATTTTTAGTAAGTTGGTCATCTAATCTTGAAATGTTCTAATTTCTTCCCTGGAGGTTCATTTTGGTCATATCAGCCTACCAGTAAAGTTTCATTGACAAATCAAGTCTAGCTTTGTAGATATTGAATATTTTTGGTATTGGCAACAGGGTACATAAACTTTGAACTTAGTTTTGAAGGCTTTAGAGGCCCCATATGAGGTCAAGAATTTGGGTGATAGTGCTAGAGCACTTCGTGGCCTTTTCAGAATGGGGTCATAATAGTCAATCGGGTCAATTGGCGATGACTTATGGTCTTTGGAAGTTGGGTCACCTGAAATGGCGGAAAATGATTTTCTTTCAAAATTTTTGTTTGGGTTTCAAAAGTTATTTTGAGCCGACTTTGATGTAATAAATTGTAAAATAAAATAATTCTAAGTTTGGTCGGCCTTGTTGGCTAAAATTTTGGAACCTTCACAGGCAATGGAAAATTGCCTATATAAGGAAGGTTGTAGTGTTGCCTTAGGCAGTTTGGGGCAGTTCTAGGTAGTAGATCTAGGTATTTATTTGAGGCTTTGTCCTATAGAATATTGTAAGGGAATGCCCATGTGGCTTTGCATATTGTAATTCTGAAAGTTTGTAATTCCACATTTGTGGAGATAATAAGAAGCCCATTTTTTGTTCTTGCATATTGTTGTTGTTTCTCTATTTCTATTATGTGTTTGTGGTATTAAGGGGAGCACCCTTCATCAAGTTGGATCATATTGATAAACATAAGAAATGGATTCTTTTTCCCATACCTTTGAACAAGAATTTGATCGATACTAAATGGGTGTTAAGAAACATAATGAATGAAGATGGTGAAGTTTTAAGGAACAAAGCTTGACTTATTTGTAAAGGGTACTCACAAATGGAAGGTATATATTTTGAGGATTCTTTTTCTCCTATTCCTATAATTGAAGCTTTTAGATTATTTCTTATACATTCTACTTAAAAAATTTCAAAGTATAAATCAAGCAAGTCTTGGATGCTCTTGCTTCATGCTCATCTAAGGTTATGTGGAAAGTTGTGTAGGAATGAGAATGAACATGATTTCCTTGTTAGTTTAATATTTGAATATGCACATGTATAAATAACATTTGAATGTTTAGGATTGTTCCACATAGGTTACTTTTCCTCATATACATTATGGCATGCCCGGTGGGATCAACGTTCTAATTATCTAACTTTTTTCTTGGTTTTGTGAGAGTTTTATGTGAAACTTGTAGATAGGAATCTCCGCACATATAGAGGTGTCTCCTCTTGCAGACAATCATCTCCATTATAGAAGCATCTTTTCTTGTACACAAGCATCTCTACCTATAGATAGGCATCTCTGCCTGTATAAAGGTGTCTCTTCCTGAAAGGGATTTTCTATTTCCCTTTAGTTTGTTTTAATCAATAAACTTGTGTTTTCAATCATATTAAGGTTAATATTTGTCGCATATTATCATTAGAATCCCTTTATTGCATTTTCAAGTGAAGAGAAACACATAATCCTAAGAAAATTGTTGCTTTCATTTCCTTCCTATGCAGATAGGAATCTCTACCTCTACACATCTATGTCTCTGCCAGAAAGGGAGTTTCTCATTCGCACTAGCCTTTTTGGTTGTTAAAGTAAAATTTTCAGGCATATTAAGGTTTAAATTTACTGTATTTCATCATTAAAACATCTTTTATGCATTTTCAAGTTAATGGGAATTTAAAAGCTTGAATTTTTTTAATTTGATAGTTCCTTATTGTACAGACATGCATCTCTATCTGTACACATGTGCGTCTTTGCACAGGCGGCTCTGCCTATGCATAGGAGTCTTTTCATGGGCGTCTCTACCTACAGACAAGTTTATCTGATAGACATACATCTCTACATGTACACATGTGTCTCTACTTAGTTTCAACTTTTTCCATAATAACTTGCATTTTAAAGTTGTTGATATGAGTTTTTTTAAAACTTTTTGACATTTTTTGCCTTCTAATAGTGATTTTGTAGAACGATTGACCAAGATTTGAATATTTTGAGACTACTAACTTGTTTGTTTTGTAGCATGTTGTTATAAGACCAAACACATTGAACTACTCACTAAGGTTGTTTTGTAGGTTGCGAAGGAGATCCAACTAAACGTTGTGTTTTCTTAATGATTTCTTAGGCACATAGAATTAAGTAAGAAGTTTATTTTTTATAGTGATTCACTAGCTAGGGGAGTATGTTGTTTTTTCCAAGTGGGAATAATAGAAACCTAGGACCTTTTGAATTGTTATCTTAAAGAAACTTGGAATTGATAAATTTTTTGGTGTGTTTGGGAGAAAACCTCATTGGATAGGAGAGTATGCTATTTTCCACTTGAGGAAAAAACAAAAATCCAGACTCCTTCCATGGACAATCCATATGATCTTTTATTAAACCTTTAGAGAGCCGTCAGTTGAGGAAATAATCTCTCAGGAATGACTCAAAGTAGGGACAAGCAGACACCAGCTCTTACACCCACTATAAATATATGCTTCCTTGAGATTAAAGTCTCAAAACACATGGTTAGTTCTATGTTTAGACTTTTGTGTTCACATATGATTCATCACACATGGGGCCAAGAAGCATCAATCTTGCTTCCAAGAATACATTGGTTGTATTACTTGTAGAGATATAGGCCTCAATCTTGCAAGCCAAGACTATTAGGGATGATCATGAATGGATGCCTTGACTAACAGATTGTAGAGTAGTGGCCACCCAGTTCACCTTTGAAAGACTGATACTATTTGTGCAAGGAGAATTGTAATCTCCTAAAGACACTCACCATATCAAGCCCCCATCAACATTAACACTTTGATAATATTACATCATGACTGGAGCCATTGCATGCTTGGTGATGACCATATTCTGAGGTATTTTTGGGTGTGTTCCTAAGTCGGTGAGAAAATATTTTTAGTCTCAACCATTCTCATTCTAGGGATAAAAGGTGTTCTTGTTAATTTCCATTTTAAAAAAAATCTATACACTTGAATCATGCAAGGTTTATTTGTCCCTTGAAGGACTATTTTCAAAAAATATTCTTGTAATCCAAATGTTTGATTTATGCATGAAATCAATTCTTTCCAAGAACATCATTTGGGATGAATAATTAATCACATTTGAGATATTGCCTTCCTGATTTTATCATCACATTATACATCATGATTTCTTCTCTTTAAGCCAAGACTGATGTTGTGAAACATTAGAAGGTAAAACTTCTAGTTTCCCAATTCTATAAAGAAAAGAAGAGGATTGATAAAAAAAGATAGAGTCAATAAATCCTATTCGAAATCTAACCAAAATACTCTTAAAGCTAGTGAAAAGTTTGATAAAATCAACTATAACAATCGGGTTTCTATTTTTATTTCCAACAAAAAAGTGAACATGGCCTTTGTCACTTGGGAATCCTATGATTAATTACCTTTGACCTTCATCATTCTTCAAATTACTTATTATTTCCTCATCTTCAATCAAATATTTCTTCATTAACCTTTCAAAACATTAGGAGCATTAATAAAAATGTTGGACTTCAAATCAAAATAAATTTAATCCATCTTTCACACCTTGATCAAGCAATAGGTTGAAAGAATCAATCCAATAGTGTCACATATACCTTTAATCAAAGAAAACATTAATCCCTCACTTCAAGAACTGGGTCTTTCTCAAGTAGTTTTAATCCAATCTTATTTTGTTTGGGGATCATTAGTCTATCACCCAAATAAGAGAAGATTTAAAATCAAATCCAATTCTTTTTTTTCACAATCACAAGGTATTTTTTCACCTAGGTTTTTTCCAAACCTCCAAATCAAATCAATCTTTGAGGCTTAGCCCCTCTTTAATCCAATAAATAAAATTAATCCTAAATCAAATCAAATCAATCATTGAGGCTTAGTTCCTCTCAAATCAAATCCAATCAATCCTTGAGGCTTGGTCCTCTTAATCCAATCCAAATCCTAGTCCAAGTTTCTCCTAATTCATCAGTTCTTTTATTCCTCTCATCATCTTCCATCAATCTTTCAATATTCTTCAATAAAATCCAAGGTCACCCTTGCATGGTACTTACCCAATCTCAAGCTAAGATAAGACACGAATCTATCACCATGGACAATGATCAAGAAACCATTTATGAAGAATACTTTAATGAAACTAAGGAACCACATATGGAATCTGACATGGTCATACCTAAAAGTGTCAATGAAAATCCAAGAGCCAAAGATTTCTCCGATGATCCTAACAACATGAGCTTAGTGGAAGATTTAATCTAAGTAAATAGTTATAATATCTTCTTGAATCTTATTCAAAGGGGTGTCTTTTAGCATGATTTTTTATGAATATTGTTATTAGGGAAGATTGGATGTTGATCATAGATGATTGAGTTCTTATATGTTACATTCAAGACTAGGTTTGTCATTGATGTCAACATATATGCTTTTTGGACAGAGTTACAAACACATAATTGTTTCATGAAGTTTTATGTTGATGAATTGAGTTTATCAAAGATTTATTTCAATTCAGAAACATGTTCTAATGATGTGGTTGTAAGTGAAAAAATAATTATGCAAATATGTTTGAGTTGTGTGAAGTTTACTGAAGACTATTTACAGTGAAATTTTTCAAGAACCGATGACAGTTATTCAAGATTTATTGTTTTGGTGAGGTTGAATCTATCTTAGTGAGGTTGATATGTTGTCAATGGCATATTTAGGATGCTTGAATAAAGATGGAATAATCTACTTTGCATTCTGTGAAGACTTGTGGACGATGTGAAGCGTATTAGTTCTTTGTGAGCCAACTACAAATTAATAATTCTATGTAAGTGTTTAGATGTAATGTAACGTGTATTGTAAATTCTTATTGATGTCCTATATTATTAATTGTAAATTGAGAAATCCTTTTGGACAGCTCAATAATAATTAGGACTTGGTATAAAGGATAGGAATTTTATTTGATGCATGATGGTATCATAAGGATATCATGTGGTCATGAGATGTTATGCAAGCTTTGAATATGAAATATTTATGATCAGAGTAGAAGATGATGTTGTTGGTTTCTTGAGGACTTCAAAGGAACTGATAAGAAAAGAGAGTTGATGTTTTAGTCAGTTCACCCTTGGATATGTTATCCTGAAGATCATTTAGTGAAGACATTCTTGAAGCAATTTGGATGTTGGGTTCAGTTGTCTTCATTGTGTTTCTCAATCAAATCCTCACAGGGTTGGGATATTTTAGCAGGGATCCAAAGTCTCCTAATAGGGACTTGTATGTACTAATTGTATTGTAATCGACTTCTAATAGGGTCTATCCTTTCACAAGGAACTTTTATATTAGTACATCATCTTGTGGGCATCATTCCCATCAGGGTTTTCCCTTTGATCAAGGGTTTCCGTAGTCAACATGTTTGGTGTTATTGTGTATGTTTATTATCTTGTGGTTATTATTGTTATTAATTACAAGCTTAATATTTGATAGATTTGAATTTAAGTTAATTAAGCTCACAACTGAGTCAGCCCCCCCCCCCTCTCAGTTGTGTTGGTGGAATTTTCTTTCCAACAATCGGTATCAAAGCATCAGGTCCTTGAAGGAATAGTGTAATAGCTTAAGGAGATCCATGGCTAGTACACTTTTTAGGAAAGAAATTCTAAAGTTTGATGGAGTAAATTTTGACAATTGGAAAGAAAGAATGAAGACACATTTTCTATGCATGGGAATTGACTATTGGTTGGCTATCAAGATGAAGAAGACAATTGTAGAAGAAGAAAAACTTGATTCATGTACCGATGAAGAAAAAGAACCAATACATGTACAATATGCTTTCTAGAGAGGCTATTTTATCAGGTCTTCTAGATATAGAATATACTGAGGGACTTTCTGTTGAGAATTGGACTAAACTAGAAAATCTTTTTGAAGGAGATGAAACCTTAAAGAAAGCTAAATTGCATAATTATATTAGTATGTTTGAAAGTGCTAAGATGTAGGATGATGAAATCATATGGAAGATAGTGAAATCTCTACCACCGGTCTATGAATACAAAACACAGATTATTGAAGAAATGATTACACTTGATTTTACAAAATAATTTCTACTTGGAAATTTCCAGGCACATGAGAAATAGCTGAAACAAAAGGAAGGAACACCTAGAGTGGAAACAAATTTCATTTTACAAAAGGACAAACTTATGTTGACAAGAAGTGCAAGTACCAGTGGAGATTATGTTGGAGATTGGGCAGCTAAGCAAGAAGAAGAAAGAAAGTTTGATTATGAAATGGTACTGATTACAAGGAGAGAACCTAAAGGTAAGAAAGATTTTTCTTATTGGACATGCAAAGAATTTGGTCATTTTTCATCTAAATTTCCTAAGAGAGAAAATAAGATTAGATATAGAAAACCTTATAAACCTAAGACTAAAAATTGTTGTTATATTGATCAATTAGGAGAAATTGCTTTTAAAGATGTAAACTTTTTAGAAATTGATGATGAAAATGAAGATGCAATAGGATTTATTGTTATTAAAGATAAAAATTTTGATGAAGAAGAAGAAAAGAAAAAGCTTTAGTTTCACATGAAGAACATAAAAAGTCTGATTGGATTATTGATAGTGGATGTTCTCATCGTATGACTGGAGACATGGATAAGTTTGTTGAACTTGATAGATATGATGGAGGAATTTAGTTAGAGTTGGAAATAATGCAGCATGTCAGATTAAGGGAAAAGAATCTAATACACTAGATGGAAAGACTAATACTAAAGATTTATACTTTTTTGATGGATTGAAACATAATCTTTTGAGTGTTGGATAGCTTATGGACAAAGGATACAGGTTACATTTCATGGAGAAGACTTGTGTTATTAAAGAAAGTGATGGAAATCTAATTGGAAGAGGTATAAAGACAAAAGGTAATGTATTTTAGTTGTTTCGTATTGAAATGAGATTTTGATTGTTAAAGTGGATGACAACTAGCTATGGCATAAGAGATTTTTTCATATCAACTTTCATAACATTATGAATATCATCTCATCTAATGAAGTTAGAGACTTACCTAAGATTGTGAAGCCTATTAACATGGTTTGCAAGGAATGTGTTATGGATAAATAGAGAAAGAATTCATTTATGAGAAAAATGTTTACAACATCAGTCAAGTTGGAGATTGTGCACATAGACTTCAGTAGACCTACAAGGAAAAAATGATGCTATGGTGAAAGGTATTTTATGTGTTTTATTGATGATTTGACAAGAATGATGTGGGTTGCATTTCTTAAAGAAAAATCTGAAGCATTTGAGAAGTTTGAGTTATTAAAGAATAGATTTGAGAATGAATCTGGCTTAAATATTAAATGTTTGAGATCTAATAGAGGAGGAGAGTTTACTTCAAAATATTTTAATATCTTTTGTGAAGACAATGGAATTAAGAGATAACTTTCAGCACCTAGGACACCATAGCAGAATGCTATAGAAGAAAGGAGAAACAAATCAATTAATGAGGTAGCTAGAGCTATGGTGGTTGAACGTAACATATCACATATATTTTGGAGAAAGGTAGTGAGCACCATAGTTTACACAATGAATAGAGTTTAGATTAGACAAAGGTATTGGTAAGACATCTTATGAACTTTGGTTTCGACACACACCTAGTATGAAATACTTTAGAATCTTTGGAAGTAAATGTTATATCAAAAGAGATGATGATATTGGAAAGTTTGATGCTTGAAGTGTTGAAGTAATTTTTCTTCGTTATTCATTGAAAAGTAAAGCATATAGATTTTTTAATCAAAGATTGAGGACTATGTTGAGAGTACTAATGTGAAGGTTAATGAAAATTTTAGAATTTAGGAGAGAATTCTTCATTTTGATTCTAATGAAGATAAGAGACAAAGGACTAATCATGAACATGAACTATTTTATGAAACTGACAATGATTTTATTGAAGATTTTAGATTAGAACTGAGAGTTGAACCTGAATAAACACCTAGAGAAGTCAGAGATGAACCAAGAACACCCAAATATGTTGCAAGAAATCACCCTACAAATTAAATCATTGGAAGTAGAAATAAAGTAGTTATGACAAGGAATAAGGTAAATAAAGAACTATGTTTAATATCTCAAGTTGAACCAAAGACTACAAATGAAGCATGCAATGATGAGCATTGGATGAAAGAAATGAAAGAAGAACTTGAATAGATTGAGAATAATAAGACTTGGGAATTGGTCCCTAGACCTAATGACATGAATATTATTGGCACAAAATGGGTTTCCAGGAACAAGATGAATGAGAAAGGTGAAGTGGTAAGAAACAAAGCAAGATTGGTATGTAAAGGATACTCACAACAAGAAGATATTGATTTTGAAGAAACCTTTGCACCTGTGGCTAGACTTGAAGTAGTGAGAATGTTTTTGGTATATGCTTTTAGTAAAAACTTCAAGGTATATCAGATGGATGTAAAATTAGATTTTATTAATGGAGAACTTGAAAAGGAAGTCTACATTGAACAACCTAATGGTTTTTCTTTAACAGGAGACAAGGATATAGTTTGCAAATTGAAGAAGGAATTGTATTGATTAAAGCAGGCTCCTAGGGCTTGGTATGCAAGATTAGACAAACACTTAATTAGTTTGGGATTTAATAAAGGTAATGCAGATAGTAATATGTACTTAAGGAAAAATGATGATGGATTACTAATTGTTGAATTATTTGTTAATGATATTATCTTTGGAGGCAATGATGAAACAAGTAAAAAAATTTCAGATGAAATGAAAGATGAATTTAAAATGAGCATGATTGGTGAGATGAAATACTTTTTGGGATTGCATATTACACAAAATAAGGATGACATTTTTATATCACAAAAAAAATATCTTAAGGACTTGTTGAATTTTTTTTGAATGGAGAATTGTAACCAGTTGGAACCCCTATGGTAACTAGATGTAAATTATCAAGCAAGGATGAATCACCGAATACAACACAGACAAGATTTAGATCTATGATTGGAGGACTACAATACTTAACTCACACAAGGCCTAATATAGCTAATTTAGTTGGGATTGGAGCTAGATTTTAAGAAGAATCTAAAGAGACACATGTTGCAAAAGTAAAAATATTTTATAGATACTTGAAGGGATATCAGAATATGGGCTATGGTATGAAAGATCACATGATTTTACATTAAGTGCATAAAATGATGCAAATTGAGGAGGAAATGTTGATGAAAAAAAGAGTGTAAGTGGTGGAGCATTCTTCTTGGGAGGAAGATTGGTTTTCTGGTTGAGAAAGAAATAAAATTATATATCACAAAGTACAATAGAAGTAGAATATGTTGTAGCAACAAATAATTGCAATCAAATCACTTGGATGAAGTAGATGTTGATGGATATTGGAATTGAATTTACTAATCCTATTATTATATATTGTGATAATACAAGTACAATTAGCATGTTAAAGAATTCATTATTACATTCAATGTTGTGAGAAAGAAGGTTACAGAAAAAGAAATCAGATTGGAGTATATTAGTACAAAGGAGAAGATAGTAGATATATTCATAAAACCTTTTGCTAAGGAGACTTTTGAGTATCTGAGAGGTATGCTTGGGGTAATTCCCCAACCCTCTTCAAAGTAATGGATACAAGATTGTACTAGTCCAACATTATCGAAGAACTATACCTATCTAGGTAGGATGCTTGATGATTCTCCTATGGGGGAGTATCTTTACTTGAACTGGGTCATTAAGGACTCTTAGTCATGATTTTTCTAGAGTATCTTTTGATACTCATGAAATTTTGCAGATTGTAATGGAGATGATTAAACTTTGAGAATTGAAGAATTGACACCTTGTTCATTGATGTCGATAGGGGAGAGATACATGAAAAGTATTAAGGAAAATAAAATCTTAAGAGAAGAAATTTGATTTTGAGAGTGTGTACATGAATATGAGGAAGAAATATATTGATGAGAGATTATTAATGATAGGATGGGACTAGATGGTTTTTCATCTATGTTTCCACCAATGTCAAAGGGGGAGATTGTTAGAATGAATGTTTATGAATGTTGTTAGAAGAGAAGATTGGATGTTGACCAGATATGATTGAGTTCTTATATGTTACATTCATGACTGGGTTTTTCATTGATGTCAACATATATGCTTTCTAGATAGAGTTAAAAAAGTTACAAACATAGAATTTTTTCATGAGGTTTTATGCTGATGAATTGAGTTTTTCAAAGATTTATTTGAATTAAATAATGCATTATGATGATGTTCTTATAAGTGCAAAAAAATTTATGCAAATGTGTTCAAGTTATGTGAAGTTTACTTAAGACTGTTCATAGTGAGAGCTTCTAGGAATTTGTGATAGTTATTTGAGATTTATTTTTTTGGCGAGGTTGAAGCTAGTTCAATGAGGTTGATATGTTATCAGTGGCATATTTAGGATGCTTGGACAAACTTGGAAGAATCTAATTTGCATTTTGTGAAGACTTGTGGGCAATGTGAAGCATGTTACTTCTTTGTGAGCTGACTACAGATTAATAATTTTAATATGGAAGTATTTAGATGTAATGTAATGTGTATTGTAAATTATTATTGATTTCCTATATTATTAATTGTATATTGAGAAAGCCTTTTGGCTGATTCAATAATCATTAGGACTTCGTATAAAGGAAAGGAAGTTTATTTTTTGCATGAGGGTATCATAATGATATCACGCGGTCATGAGATGTTGTGCAAGCTTTGAATGCAAAATTTTTATGATCAGAGAAGAAGATGATGTTGTTGGTTTGTTGAGGACTTCAAAGGAACTGTACAAGGAAAGAGAGTTGTTTTTTTACTTAGTTCACCCTTGGATGTGTTATCCTGAAGATTGTTTAGTGAAGATAGTCTTGAAGCAATTTGGATAGTGGGTTCAATTATCTTCGTTGTGTTTCTCAATCAAATCCTCATAGGGTTGGGAGCTTTTAGCAGGAATCCAAAGTCTCCTAACATGGACTCATATATATTGATTTTATAGTAACATACTTATAACACGTTCTACCCTTTCACATGGAGCTTTTATATTAGTACATCATTTTGTGGGCATCATTCCCACTAGGGTTTTCCCTTTGATCAAGGTATTCCCTAGTTAACATATCTAGTGTTATTGTGTATGTTTATTATCTTGTGGTAATTTCTTTATTGATTATAAGCTTAAGATTTGATAGAGTTTAATTTAATTTAATTAAGCTCACAACTAATTTACTCCCCCCTCTTAGTTGTGTTGGTGGACTTTTCTTTCTAACAGTGTCACGCTTCCTAATAATTTTGATTAGAACTTTCTTGAGAAAAGCCTAATTCGAACCAAGAAAGGAAAGGTCATTCACGTTATGCCTTCAGCATATGATAACATGAATCAGCTTCCCAATCATATGCTTTAACAAATCCAATAGCTCCTAAGCATGCCCAACTCAAACAATAACATAGATAATGAAGCAAACAATAATGACTTAAATGTGGGTCAAAGACCTAAACATCCATTGGGTTCATCAGGACTCACTCCGCTTGAAGAATCAAAATTCTTTACATACAAACAACACCAACCTTCTTCCTAGAGGACACAACATGAATCCTCCACCTCTAGGAGGACATAGCACATCATTTGGAGGAGGAATGAATCAATTCCATACAATCATCAATAACAATCCTCCTGAGTGGGTGTAATAGATCAACAAGCTTAATAACATGGTGACATCTATGCAAAAAGGTGGGAAGAAGGAATTCTCTTTCAAAGAGAGATGTCCTTATCCATTTGATAAATCAATTAGTATCCAACCATTTACCACCAACTTTTAGATTCCTAAATTTGATAAATACAAGGGAGAATCATCCCCTATAAAACATCTCAAAGAATTCTATGTATTAACTCAAGAAGTCTCCCACAACAACCATTTACTCAAAAGACTCTTTTTTGGGAGTCTTGGTGGCCCTTCCCTTGAGTGGCTAATGAATCTTTTTCCTAGCTTCATATCAAGATTCCCTGATCTCATTGAGAAGCTTGTTGCCCAATAATCTTACAACATTGAACATCAAGCGTCACTTACTGACTTATGAAACACAAAGTAGATAAAAGGGAAAAAAATTACTAGCTTTCTTCAAAGGTGGTGACACCTTGCAAATCAAATACCTTGGAAAATTCTAGATTCACATATCATCGACATCTTCACTAAGAGTCTAGTTATAAAAATGTCATTACAAATGAAAATGGCTGCCCCAGACTCATTTGAGGAACTCATTAGAAATAGAAAATCTATCGAAGATGGACTTTTGATGAAAGGGGCCATTAAACATTATCCCTCTAATTCATCTAACAACACTAACAATAAAGCCAGTTTCTAGTCCAAGAATAGAGTTGTTTTTAATGATGGAGTCACAAATGCTAGGCATGTCCAAAAAGTTCAAGCATCCAATAACAACAACCAAGGCAATCAAAAAACTAATAATTAGAATAACCATAATCAGAACAATAGCCAAAGAAATCAAGGTAATCAAGCCACTCAAAACAATGAAAATCAAGGATCTAATTATTGTGTTTCCCTATTCTCATGTTATAATGGAACAAATAAAAACAACAATCAACCACCACAACAACGAAAATTCACACAACTAGAAGACTCTCTTGATGGAGTCTTTTGATATTTAGTCAATCAATGAATAATGGTCTATCCTAACACAAGGCCTTATGAGGATAACTGACCAAAACCAAACTAGTACAAGGACAATGAATATTGTCATTATCACCACATTAAAGGATATGAAATTAAAAAATGCATGAAATTTTTCCATTTTGTCAAAGATTTGATCAACAATGGAAAGATCAAGGTAGAAGGTTAGGATGCCTCTACCTCCAATGGAAAATTAAAAATATAATACCTTTTCCAGAACACAATAAAAATAATGCCTCATCATCCAAAGGATTTCCCTACAAATACACCATGAGCAAGATCTTAGGGGATGAACGCACTTGTGGTAGCCTAGAGGAAAATGATGTATGCAGATTTGAATCACTATGTCGCCACATTGACCAATATGAAACCCATGTAAACATGCTAAATATAAATATTTTTGATTGAAATGTCACCACCAATCATCCTTGAGTCACTTTACAAGTCATTGAAACTCCACCTATTGAAGATCCACTTGTTGCACCATTAACATCCACACGGCCAGTGTCACATTATGACCTAATTTCATAGTTAAAGAAGACTCGTGGACAAATATCCATCCTAGAGATTCTTCATACATCCTCTATCCACAAAGAGGTCCTTGATAACACCTTGAATAAGTCCCATGTTTTAGAAAATATCAATGCATCCCAGTTCCAAGAAATGATCATAAATTTAGCTTCCCAACAACACCTAGTATTTACTAACAAATATTTCCAAGGTATCGATCCTCACTAAAATAAACCATTGCATATCCAAGTCACAATTCATATCACTTGAATCAAAGGAGTCCTCATAGATAATGGATTCGGTCTGAATTTGTGCTCTTTAAGAATGATTTGCAACATTGGTCTTTTTTAGGACCTTATCGATGTGAAAAATAAAATCTTATGATGACAGAGAAAGAGTAAGAAGAGGTTTCATTGCACTCCCCTTACATGTGGGCCCCTCACATATTAAAATAGTGTTCCAAGTGCTAGACCTAGAACTACCCTATAATATTCTTTTAGGAAGACCGTCGATACACTATCTCAGGTGTCCCATCCATGTTTCATCAATGTTTGAAGTTCCTGGACCAGGGGTACAAAATAAAAATCCCTAGAGATCATGAGCCCTTCTAGTATTTCAAGAGACCAGAAGGTAATAAATCTAACTACTACCCACTGAACGAGTATGTCCATCATGCTCAACAAGAGACTCATGTCCAGCTCACTTCTTCTGATAATAAGGAAAAGACTACTATCTAGACTAAAGGAAAGGAAAAATTTATTCAAGAGAAGAAAACTAAGTCCAAAAGAAGGTATGATTAATAGATCAAGGTATGGGGGAGTATAAATTTAAAAATTCCATGTGCATTGTTCATCTCCTCCTCTCCCCCAAGTCCTATGGTAAACCTTCACAACTATTCCCTAAGGGAGATAAGAAAACAATGAAATGCAAGAAGACCACATTTGAACATTGGGGGTCCCTTTTAGATGAGCACATGGAAAATTATGTCCTGTCCTAACTATTTGATGATGAAGAAGATAAACCTATGGATATCCATAAGGGGAATTATGTTAAGGCCACTACCATTATCGAAAGCATGGGCTATCATGGTACTGGCCTTGGAGCAAAATAAACTGGAAGGAAAACTCTCATCAAAGAAAATAGGTATCCCCACATAAAGGGATTGGGTTCCATAGAGACTAAGGGAAATTTTAACAAGAACTATTGTGTGAACAACTTTGAGTCAAACACCGAGGAAGAGCTATTTGAAGTCCCTTTCTAGTACATTGAAGATGATCTCGATACTAATGTCCTCCATATCAAAAAATCATAACTTTCCTCACCTGACCTTCCACTTACCAATCCTGAGTTACTTTATTGTGACCAAAAAAATTCACCACCCACCTTAGATATATGTGATTTGAATGAGGTACACAACTCCATTTGGGGCCAAATTTTGATAGAAGTCTTTGACGGGTAAATTTTTATTACAAATTTGGTGTTTTTTTTTTGTAATAGGCCCCGATGGTGTCGGTATTCCGATGGGTGTTTAATTGACCATCGGAATTTCAATAGATTAAGGGTATAGATTAAGAAAAAGTGAAACAGCCTCATCATTTTTATTTTTATTTGATAGAGAAGGAGTGGGAGAAAAGGAGTGAAAGCTGAGCGCGGTAGAAGGTATGTGATTTCTTCATCTTTTGACCCTCTGGCATCATATTTGAATCTATTGCATTTTATTTGATCATGAATGCTCTCTGAAATGATTGCATTCTACTGGTGTTGTGCCCTAACCAGTGCTTTATTTTTATTATTTGAAGTTATTGGTGCTTGTGCTCAAGGATATTGATTCACTATATTCAAATGTTTGGATTCATGTTTGTTGATATTACTGGCATATATGTTTAATGATGCCATTGTATATTGTTGTCACTAAAATGACCACATTATAATGGTTTTGTGCCCTAGCCCATGCTTTAACTCCATTATTTGATGTTATTGGTGCTTGTGCTTAAGGATATCCATTTTTTTGAAATGTTTATTGTGGTTATCAAATGGATAGCCCGTGAGCTTCTAGCTAGGCCCCATTTATATTGATAGCTTAGGGCATCAAATGTATTGTATCATTTATAGTTGAGACTTTGTTAAAAGGAAATAGGACAAAGAATGATTTTTATTTAGTTTCTCTATTTTGATCCCTAAGTGGCTTACAACACTAGAGAAGTATATGCAGATTTACGGATGTAGTTGCAGGATACATAGCAGCCAATAATTCACAAGAAATCCATGCATCCAATTTGAATAGCAATTAATACAAAGAAATAGGGTCCTCCAATGGCCCAATCATTCAAACCTTGACTATCCCCTTAACCAGTGACCCTTCAAAACTATGTTATCATGCAATCAGTGAGTGATCCTTCATTCTCTTGGTCTGCCCTACATCCAAACATATTGGAAATACACAATACAATGATAACAAGTCTTTCACAATCCCCCTTCCCCCAAGGAACACTATCAACCATCCCTTCCACATAGAATTTCACTATTTTATGAGTGGATTATATAGGAATAGTTAACATTAAAGGAGCAAACTCCTCAACACATCTTGGAAACCATTGGATTCAATAATAAATGAAACCTAACACCGACACTATTCCTTCCATAGTTGTAGGATACATAGCAGTCGATAATTCACAAGAAATCAATGCATCAAATTTTTATAAGGATATCCTACTAATCAATAGGAATTTTCTTGAGATGACCAATGATTATGCATTTTGATGGTAGTGTTCTAGTTCAAAAGGATAATATAAATCTGAAACAATTTTTTCTAAATTTCTCAAACTATAAATGTGGTTAAAGGGAAAATATTATGTGGAAAACCCACAAACCAAGATAGCAAATGATTTTACATCATATTATTCCTATATTCATTCAAGTATTGCTATGCTTCAGCTACCTGATCTTTCAGAGGAATGTGTAGCTTTAAGATAGAGTTACTTCTTGGGCCTTACAATAGGGTGGAATATGATCAAGATTTGTTTAGGCTATATCTTTGTTAGTCCCATTGTTAGGTTCTTATGGTTCATGTCTTGAATCTATTATGGTTGTGTAAGGGATTTGTAGATGCTTTTTCTAACATAATTATTGGACACCATGATTGGAACAACTAGTTGTTGGTTATTGTACACATGAATCATAACTATCAATGGTTCTTTGTGTTCAAGAATTCATTGATCAATCTTTGAGATTTATTGTCCCAGCTTTAAAAGAGTGATAAAAGATATAGTGAGTGCTATCTTTTCCAAGTGTTTTGTGGGTGCCATTATTTTCTAGGAGTAATTGCTAGAACCAAATTATTTTCTTTGCCTCTAGTAAATATTGCAGACACAATCATCTTCTTGGTGAAGGGTTGCTTCCATCCCCATGAGGCACTATTTCATGGTTTCTAGTCCCTTGTAGTATAGTGAACCTAATTTAATACAAGTGTGCACTATTTTGGGATCCATAATTTATGGCCCCTGCACTATGGTTGTTAGCCTAAGATAGGCCTACCTTTGCATATAATAAGAGGCCAACATGAAATAAACATCCATAAGTTAGGGGGTTATTCCCTATCCATAATTTATTATTTAAGTGATAAGTGATGATGGGTATATCATGTAATTCATACCTATTGTGTCTCCTTCTTTCTCTCCACATTTCACATTAGGAGTATATGCTATAAAATACTAATGAAATCAACTATTGGTCAAATCTAATCAAAATTGCAATATAAAGATTAAAATAGATCTTGAAGAAATATGGGAGCCATTTTTGATAGATATTGTACAAATGAAGAGAATACTCCCAAGAGGAAATGCTTCAATGTGGAACAATTGAAGCACAATATTTTACTTTTATATGCACATCTACAATGTTTTTGATATATTTCTGAGATAACAAAACCATAGAAAGAATACCATATAGAAGAAAGTAAAGAATAATGATCATACTTTTAGATATTATGGAAACTTAAAGGAAAGAATGCTTGGTGGGGTTATCATGCAATCAGTGAGTGATCCTTCATTCCCCTCTTCTAGTGACCCTTCAAAACCAGTTTATCATGCAATCAATGAGTGATCCTTCATTCTCCTGGTCTTCCCTGCATCCAAACATATTAGAAATACACAATACAATGATAACAAGTCTTTAAAATTATCCCTTCCCTCAAGGAACACTATCAACCATCCCTTCCATATAGCATTTCACTCTTGTATGAGTGGATTGTGCAGGAACAGTTAACATCAAACAAGGAGAAAACTCCTCAACACATCTTGGAAACCATTGAATTCAATAATAAATGAAACCTAACACCAATACTTCCTTCCATTCAATTCTACCAAGAATAAAGAATTTAATCCATTCAACATTACATATAATTATTAGACAGTTACATTTCCTGACTATGTAGAGGAACAATCATGACCAAAATGATCAAAACTACTTTCACCCTTGCACAAGCTAATCCAAACTTCAAGTAAAATGAGCAATATGATATATCAAATCATTCATATTCATAGTAACCATTCAAAGGATCATTTTGTGAATGAACCCTCTGACTATACCCCTGTGGCAAAGAATGGAAACCTCAAAATAGAGAAAGGAAACATAGTAAAACTAGTCTATGTCATTGTTTGTGAGGGAAACTTAGTCACGACATCAAGTATCATCTCATCATGGTCTATTAACCATGTTTCAACACCCCATTCACTCTGATCTATTCAACTTACACCATTCTTCTTCTCCAGTTTTCAAAGGCTTGAAACAGTATATGTGGTAAAAATTCATGAAATACTAAAGAAGACCTACTATTTGTCAGACAAATCTTCATTGTCCCCCATAAAAAACTAATTAATAACTACTCTACCCTTAATTTTTTTAACAATGCACCATATTAGAAAAATTAGGTTCTATCACACATGGCACGAACTCTCTTCAAACTCACAATATGTTGCATGCATAGTACAAAACTCATGAGATTATAAAGAAGACCTCACTCTTAATGAGTTATAAACATGCCATTGTTTTAGTTTTGCTTGAGAGTTATGATAATTTTTGTAAACATGCCATTGGTTCAATTTAGTATATTCATATTTGTCAGACAAATCTTCATTGTCTTTTGATTGTCTTCTTTATATACTAGCATGTATTAATTGGCTGACAAATAAAGAAGCATTTAGACAATCAGAAGACAATGAAAACAATTTTAAATGCATCTAACATAATTTTTTTATACAAAACTGAACCAATGGCATGTTTACAACAAAGAAATAGGGTGATAATAATATGCTAAAAATTGTATTCTATTTAATACACACCAAAGGACCAGTCCCAACAATTCTTAAACATACTTTATCTGATATGATGAATTCTTAAACAATTAAGGTTGGAGTAGACATAGTTATCACACATTTTTTGTGTGGTATAAGGAAGATTTGGTTGATTAAGAGTGAGGCCTTCTTTAGAATCTCATATAAATTTGGTTGATTAAGATGAGAAGAAAAACATAATTCATTAGTTAAATTTTTTAATTTCATGTATTTTTTCTCCTATTTATTAGGTGCATGAGTTGAAGGTTGAATGTAAGAGTCTTATAATGTTGTGTTACCTTTGGATCTCAAGTTTCTAATACTCCTATGATTATCTTTCTCAACAAGTATTTTATTCTATTGTTGTGTTTTGAATAACATATTGGGGAAATACAAAACTGTGTACTTCTATAGGACAGTGAACACAAAATTGAAGCATCAAACAAGACTTGATCAAGTTGTAGGTGGAATGTGCACTCAAATAGTAAGTAATGTAGAATAACAAAATAAGTAATCTATCGTGTCTACATTTTGTTCTTTTCTGAGATTACATCCATGTTCTATATTCATAGAATGGTTCAAAATTGAAATTTACAATTCGATAAAAGTACTGATGGGTGTTGTTCCCTGCACCCTCAATCAACAAGTTTCCTCCATTTGATTTACAAACTACTATATTATTTGAATATCTTTCTTTCTTGCCACAATAGGAAAGAGTTTGAGGTGGAAGACTACAATAACAAAAGTGTTTCAATTTGGTATACTATACTACTACATCATTTCATAACTAATTTTGCAATTTCTATATATAATTAGGTTATAAATAATCTAAGTGAAGAAGGGTCATGTCAGCCAATCCAAGTGAAGAATGTAATGGGGATACAATCAATAGATTATGGTCGAACTTGAAAAGAAAAGGCGATGGAAAATTTTATTGTCCTTGAAATATTTGTAAGGGCTTAAACACTAGAAGGTTGCTAATCAAAATAGCTAAGAGACATTGTAGGGATAATGGTCACATTGAAGGAGGGTTTGATTATCATGAATTGGTAATTTTTTCATTATATTTATTTAACAATTAATATATATATATATATATATATGAAATACATTTGATGATGAGATCATTATCATGGTTTATTTGTGTTCATCATTTTTATATAGGTTGACCTCCCTACTGGAGTACGTGATATGGACCATGGAGGTGCAAATATGGAGAATATGGGTTTGGAAGTGGAGGATCATGGAGGTGCGAATATTGAAGCTGAAGATTATGATCCCATGGAAGATGATGATGATGCGCTAGATGATGGTACTAATACATTGATCCATGACATATTTGGTATTGACAATGATGCTCTGGATGATGATGATCAGGATGATGTTGATGTCATCCATGATATACCTCTACTTGAGAAGGCAACCACTCCCCTTTACGAAGGCTCTCAAACAACTCTTCTCTTTGTTGTATTGTTGTTGTTGAACTTGAGGGTTATGAATGGTTTATCCAACACAACAATGTCACCTATGCTAAGGTATGTCATATATGTCATTATAGTAATTAAATGGTGAAACATGTACCATAAATATTGTTATGACTTTAACAACTTATATTTTTTTTTCTATAGATTGATAGGTGAGTTTTTGTTACCACCATCGAATATTCTCCCTCGCTCATATCGAGAATTATGTGCCACTATAAAAGATATTAGAATATAGTATCAAGCAATAAATCCTTGTCTCAATGATTATATTATTTATCATAAAGAACATGAATTTGTAACAGAATGCCTTGAACGTCATACAAGTAGCTATTAAATAGATCAAATAACCAAAAAGGTGCCTCACAAGGTTCTTAGTTACATCCCCATTATACCACGTTTGCAAAGATTATTTAGGTGTAGTAGCTTGGCACAATTTATGGATTACCATGCATGCAATAGGAGTCAAGATGACATTATTCAAATGCCTATGGATGGTTCTATATTTAAGTACATAGAGGAAAAGTGACCACACTTTATCGAAGAACCTCAAAATCTCAATCTTTCAGTGGTAGTGGATAATTTCAATCCATTTGGAGAGCTAAGATCTATTTTCTCTATTTGGCCTGTATTTTTCATCAACAATAACATTCCTCCATGGATGTCAATAAAGAGGGAGCACATTATCTTGGCAATGATTTTTCTAGGTATTTGATCATTTAATAGTTATCTGCATGTAAGTATAAATCTTGCAGTAAAATGGTTACAATAATTATGTAATGTTGTTGTTCATTCAACTAGGTAAATATCAAGTTAAAGATATGAATGTATATATTGAGCCTCTTATCGACGATTTGTTGGAGTTATGGAAGTGTGTCACTATGTATGACATCTCTAGACCAATAGGAGACAGAAAATTTCAATTACATGCAATGCTTGTATGGACAATACATGATGCCCCAAGGCTAACACATTTTTCTGGTATGTTATGGTGAATTCAAGTTGCACATCATAATTCTAAAAATAAAAAGTAACATATTTAATCCAATTATATCATTATCTTGTAAGTGTTCAAACAAAGGGAAAATTTTCATGTCCAGTTTGTGGTCCAAAGATGAAATATCGTCATTCAAAAAGTTTAAGAAAGTAGGTGTTTGATGAGAATAGACACTTTCTCCACAAAAATCATAACTATCAAATTACCGAAAAACATCTTTTCAATGGGAAAGAAGAGACTAAATCTAAGCCATGAAGAAAGTCACCTTGACTATGGAAGTTTGAATATAATAGAGTTATTCGTCAAGGTACTACCATTATACCTAATGGTTTATGTTTGGAATTTGTATATTTTTATTGTGTTTTGTTTGTTGATTATGTGATTGATGATCATGAATGTTGTCAAGGCAACACTACTAAGCACCTTTCAAAGGGAATAAAAAGTTATCCCAGACAATTTAGTATGTTGTCGTACTATGAGCAGCTGCAAATTATGTATTTGTTTGATACTATGCATATTGGAAAGAATGTAACAAAGACATTGTGGAGGATATTGGATGGAAGGTGTGACAAAAAAAAAATTATCAAAATTTGTAGCGACATTCATGAATCCAATCATGCAATGAAAAATTTCATTGAATCAAATAGAAATGGAGAATGAATTAATACAAGTGCCCTTCCTTGGTTATTAACAGAACAACAAAGTGATGCCATAAAAGAAGTCATGCAAAAAATTTGATTTCCCACAGGATTTGCTACAAACATAAGTAGTACCATATCAAAGAAAAGTGAATTTGGACCAGGGTTGAAAATGCATGATTGACATACCTTCATCAAGGTAAGTCATGTTCTTTTGTATTTACAATATATTTGTAAACTGCATGTACTTCTCATTGTATTATATGAGAAAATAATGACATGATTATTTTTATAATTTTTGCAGTACGTGCTACCCCTATCTCTCCCAGAGAACTTCGACAATAACATCAAATAAGTGATATATGATCTTAGAAAATACATGAGGTAAGCAATGATATCTGTTCAATTTATTGTATATATTGTAAAGTCTCGTGTTTATATATTTTTGTGTCTTGAATGTCTTGTAGGTGGTTGTCATCTAAAAAAATCCATAAAGAAGATATAAAATAGTGGAAGAGAAGAATTCCTCATCTAATGTGTGAAATGCAAAAGTGTCTACCTTCAACATTTTTCAATGCACAAGAACACTTCATACACCAAGTTAAGCAAATTGAAATGTGTGGACCCATACACACTCGGTAAATGTGGATGGTTGAGAGGCACCTAAAATTTTTGAAGGCTTTGGTTCGGCAAAGAGCATGTCTTGAGGGCTCTATGGTGGAGGGATATATGGTATACCAGACTATGGTGTACATTACTAAATATCTTCCTAAGCTTGCAGAAAAGATCCATATAGACCGCATTTGGGATCTCGACACCATTAAAAAATTCAAACGGGAGTACTTGGTGAGGAAAGGTAGAATGAGGAAAGTGAGAGGTAATAAATTATAAGATGTTATTATAGCTATTAATTAATTCTTAATCTTCAAAATTAATCGGTTGTAAGTCGTCTATTTATTTTTTATACAATTGCTCGAGAGTGGGATGTAATACATTTTTATATTGCAAACAATAAAGATTGGATGACGAAATGGATTGAATGATTTCATCATTTAGGTCACACATTAACATGGGAAGCTATGTCTTCATTGGTTAATTAAGCTCATCGTAATGGAGATCCAAATGTTACACAAAGGGAAATAGATTTAGCTCATGGTTTAAGAGATTTCCAAGTACGTATAAAGTTGTTAATCACGCATACATTTATGAACTCTTGATGCATTAATTTATACATGTTTTACATATTTTTGCAGGCCAAACACCACAAGGCTATGTTTTGCAACGGTCATAAATTTTGCATCAAAATGTTGGATGACATAAATAAAACTTGTAATTTTGGGATAAGTGCAGTCTTTCAGGTGACTAATATTTCATCTAGAAATGACTTACATCCTTGAGAGTCTGAAAATTGATACTATGGCATTTTGGATGATATACTTGAGTGTGACTTTAATTCCTTTAGATTAGTTCTCTTTGTCGTTAGATGGTACAGGCTATGACTTAATCAAAATGATCCTAATAGAACTATTATTGAACATGACAATGGATTTCCAATGATTAATACAAGGTGGTTTGAGCCAGTTGGGCATGAGCCCTATGTTCTTCCAAGCCAATGTGAGCAAGTATTTTACTTAGAGGTTCCACATAAATCAGGTTGGTCATTTATTGTTAGACATGATCCAAGAGGAAGGTCAATGAGGTATAATGTGATGGAAGAAGAAGATTGTGAACAACTAGAAGATGATGTAGATGATGATCACGAACAACAGTTAGTCAATGATGTTCCTAGCGCAACTTTTCTTGAAGAAGAAGAAGATGATGATGATGATGATGCTACTGATGATGATGATGATGATGATGATGATGATGTTGATGATGACAATGACGGTGGTGGTGATGATGTTGATGTCAACAATGATCATGGTGATTAGTTGGATGAAGAAGAAGAAGATGAAATGTATAGTTACGTGATCACTACTTAATCTATTTAATATTGATTTCTTGATAGAAATGTGCAGTTATGCAATCAATGCTTAATCTAATTAATTCATGATGTACTTACTATGGGATGCTTATGGTTTTTAATGTACTTACTATGTGGTTTTGATTATATGTATCATGAATTTTTTAGCTAACATTAGATAATTGAATTACATATGTAGGTACCAGGACCCCTTTCACAAGCATCCCACACAGTCTCATGGGTTGATAAGTATAAGTCAATACACCCTATAGAGATTAATGTATTTCACAATTTGAAAAATATCACACATTACTTGCAATCTCTCTCATTTGATGGAGTGCAGGTAGTAGCAAATAGGTATTTGTCAAATGTGTCTTCCTTGAGCGAAGAAAGTGAGTCATTTAGTATGTCTGAATTAAGAAGATCAACTAGAGGTCAAAAGACTAGAAGGAAATTCAATAAATGCATGAAATTTTTCCTTGCTCAAGGGGGGTCATGTTCTTATGATGATGAGAGAAAAGATGACATCGAGGTGCCCTCTAAGTACCAAAACCTATGGAAACAATGGGTCCCCAAGGACCTTTCTCCAATAAACACTGATTTTAGTGGTAAAGGCAAGATATATTGTATTGCACCATCATCAATACATGGTTTGGGCCTATTTTCCATGGATGGCATAAAGGTCTCTTACAAAAAAGTTGTTGAATTGATGGAGTGTGTTGGACTTTGTTATGATTACAAAAGTTGGATGTGAATTGTTCAATATAAAAAAGTATGCATAGGTATGCACTCTCCCAAAATTATATTCAACAAAAAGACAATGAGAAAAGTAAAAGAGTGGCTATATACATTGAAGGAAGGCCAAAATCATCATGGAATATTGTAGGTTTTATAAATAACATGTGACCTCTATCAACTATTAAGCAACCCAATTGCATATTTGAGGCACGTAAGGGAAATCATGTATTTGTATGTGCGATAAAATCAATAAGTGTAGGGGAAGAGCTGCTTATTGATTACAATTTGAATCGCATAGATAAAAATGATGTCACCATCATTAGGGTGTAGGTACATACTATGCACCATTAAATAATTGAGTTTTTTTGCCAACCACATTTAGAGAGTCTCCTCACCATCCACCTCATCTCCATCATCATCTTCTAATGAAATTTATTAATGTAGTCCTTTCTAATTATTGGTTAACTTTAAATAATAACACAGGACCACAATATGGAGCAACCACATAGTGGGGACAATGATGATCGTGCATGCACTTCTTCCCAGTAGGTAAACCTCTTTGTTATTGTACTACAAATTAGATAGAAGCAAAATGTTAAATAAAGTTTTTTATTATATTATTTTCATCATTGTTTCAGATTAATTCTAATAGTGTTAGTAATATTGTTGTCACAGATAGGTGGTCAGCAGAGAAAGGGAAAGGAACTCGCAGTCCCTGAAGAGGAGTCCTTTGATGAGGACTTAGTTGTTGATTTGGGTGCTTGTGATGAGCTGGCCTCTACAATTAAAAAATGCCTCCACAAAATTAGAAAAAGATTGGCTGAATTGGCATCTATATTCCCTCTGACTCTTGAGTCACAAAAGAGGGCAACTAAACTGATGCACCTATCTCAAAATTAATGAGTAAGTATTAATGTAATTTTTAATTATAACAAAAGTTCAATAATAGTTTTTATGTTATATTATTCTTTTATGTCATTAAAAAATAAGCAGCTGTGTTGCTTTTACAACTTTTTTGCATAATTTTGATCCTCACGGCCATGATGAGGGTGCTGCAACTGGTTTAGGTAGATCTCACGTTGGACTATATTTTTTTTACTCTCTAACAATATTGTCCATGCTAATCACTGGTTTTATTATGCTCTAACAATCTTATTCTGTAGCATGTGTCAATGATCATTTACTATCGCCGCCTCATACAATGGCAAACTTAGATGTACTATGTCCTACAATGTCGCCAACACGTAGCATGGCCACAAACACCATGGCACCACCTACTTGTACACAGATTTTATTTTCTCTATCATTCTATATATGTTTATTTCCCTTGAAGTGTTCTTTCTTAGGGCCATTTCATAGTGGATTCAATTTATGCAACATGGGATGCAACACTTGATGGTCATTTTCCTAGATGTACTAGTATTGCTAGTACGGGAATGGTGAAGGATTGCATATTGCTTGTGAGTGAAGAAGAAGGAGTTCCTTTGAAAATAGCACAACTTCCAAGTACTTTAAAGATTGGAACTTTCTTTTACTATACAATCGTATGTTAATTACACCTTGCATTCAATATGAGAAGCTTACATCTATTGTATACTTATTTTATACTATTATATCCTTCGACTAATGATCCCATGATTATTTTTTAGGGAATGATGTTTTTTATAGTAAACTTAATGATGAGTGTTTGCAGATATTCAGGCCCACCATCTGTACAGGGTGGAACATTATATCTGAACTAAAACCCCAATCCATTATTTTGATTTCATATCATTGCTAGGATAGTTATCATTACATCCATTTTTTAATCTAACACTGTTTTCTTTCTTAAAAGGTGGAAAACCCAAAATCAAAAGTTAAAGGATGATCTCGTAGAGAGTATGATAAACTTTTTTGGACCTCGTGCATTTGAGAAGGGTAAGCTCCTTCAAAGAGTTGGGATATGTTTGAGGTATATTAGGGACCAGTACAAGTGTACATTAACCAAAAACCCACATTACCAGTGCCCCCCTTGCATTCCTAATTTAGAGTGGAAATCTCTTATTCTGGATGCGAATGAGAAAATTGAAGTAAAAAAGGAAATACACCACCAGAGAATAGAAGAAGGTATGTGATACTATTAAGAATGTAATTGTGTACTAAATACTCTTCATATTTATATGAACTAACATATTTCAATCTCTTCATAGATTGCCTGACACATCAAAGGGAACAAAGGCAAGAAAAGCATGGACAACACAAGCTAGGCTCTGGCAATTATTCGAAACTTGTTGCACGAGTTGTAAGTGTTAGTATTATTAGAATTGAATGAGGAAAAATACAATCTGTAGATGGATTTTAACACTAAAAATAATTCTTTGATCTTAAAATATTTATTTATAATTTGAAATCTTTTTCTGTTTTGATGAAATAATAAAATAAAATTTGATGATACCAATTAAAAATGCAAGGTATGGAGTTCAATGTAAGTCTCATAGAAGAGGACAAGAGAATTGGCTTTCAACAAGGCTATATAGTCTTGGTAGAAAGAATAAGAAGTCCACAAGGTTCTACTGATGGATCCATCACAGTAGGTAAGCTAAATAGATGATATTTCAAATTTAATTATTTACTAATTAGTTTATTTGATGTTAAGTTCCAACATAAAGTGAGTAAATTTGTTTTAAGTAAGAAAACAATGATAACATGAATGTGTATGAAATTGAAATGTAGCCTGCCGATTCTTGCCGTACACAACCTGTGCATGTTGATGACAATGAGGATGTGCATCACAGTAATACAAGTAAACATCTTAAATTGATTGTTGTAGTAATACAAATTTAATTGCAATTGGTGTTTGGATTAATGTAACAATTTGTATTGTAGCTGTAGAGAGTGTAGAGGTCATTGTTAATGAGCAGGTTGAGGTTGAGGCCGAGGCCAAACAAACTGACCTTGATGTTGATGATGTGACTAGATCAGGTAAAGAGCTATACGATTATGGCCTGTAAAGTACTGAAATACTTTAAAATGTTTTTAATTTAACCCTTTTATATGTTATTGTAGATGACCCCCCATTGCATCAACAAAGAACTAGGTGTGCATTGAGATCTAATGAGAGGGTAGATGATCATCATGATGATATTGATACTCCTCTTAACGATTACTTCTTAAAAACTAGAAATCAAAAGAAAAAAAAGAAATGATTGTCATCTATGCACCTTAATTGATAATGACTGATTTTTATATGCCAAGGAATTTAATTATGTTGTATTGAATGTTCATAAATTTTATAATGTGTTAATGAATGTTATCATGTGATAATTAATGAATGTCACATTTTATTAATGTGTGAATGAGTGTTAGATGTTAATGGAAAATTTAGAGTGATGTTAGGGGGGTTGGGGCCAAATGAGCTTCCACCTTCATGTGGTTGGCCCTGTGTAGTACAAAATATAAAACTATTCTCAAAACAAAGTGAAGCTCAATAAGTTTGTTCCTTATATAGGGTCTCAAGTGTAGCCTTTATCCCACTCTCAACATTGCAAGGCTTCAAGTGGTGTTCTGAGATTGGTTTCTCCATCTCCCACTGACATCTTGTCTTTCTCCTAAGAACTCTCACTGAGCTCTGATACATAGATGAGTAGAAGATGTCCCTTACAAGCTACACATATATAATATGGTAGATCTAGGGAACAAATATACTACAACATAGAATGAGTCAACTTGAATCTATAGTTTCTTCATTCAAAATGAAAATTTAAATTACAAGCCATATTTTTGATTTACTATTCATATTCATCTTCATCATGATCATAGCCATCATGGTCAACATTTTGTTCAACTTTATTTGAACCACACTCCATGTCGGGTACCATTATAAGGCATGGAGTGTGGTCATACCCATGTTACCATAATAATGAGTTAGCCTATAAAATTATGAATAAAATACCTTGTGTATCATATTTATAATATTGTAGGTGCACCCAGGATTGGCTGAAAAACCCAAGTTCCTACCAAAGGAACCCCAGTCAAACCCAGAGGAGAACAAAAGTAGAACCGGAACCCAACCTCAAACAAGGAACTAGATAACTTGGCTTTTTTCTAATTCAAGTTTATTTCTGAATTCTTCTCTAATTCCAACCTGATTATTCCATATTTTGTTTTCCAATTTTCCTTCTTCCTCACTCCAAATTATGTTATGTTGTTATTTCCTTTTACTAATTGTGTCATTTCAAGGATCACCACCCATGACTTGATTAAGATGATGAATGCTATCAATGCCTCTATTGCCAAGGAATCACTGCCCGCCATTAATGAATATTAATGATCATTGTTTCCTAAGGGTAATCATTATTTGTGTATGTTGATCACCCAAGTCTTTGGCTGTGATTTGCATGCTGTGAGGTTTCTCAAAAGTGGGGGTATGACATTCTAGTTGGATTGTAACATATTGACACTTACACCATGAAGAAGACAAATGATTAAATAGAAAGAGAGGACCAACTGAACTATCTTGTGGTTAGTCTATATCACATTGAGAAACAACATCAAGACTCAACATCAAAAAAATCAAAAGTTTCTTCAAGATCATGAATGGTCAACAACATTCCATCAGAAAAATAAAAAAACTAATCTATGTTATCATTAAGCCATAAAATACGTCTTTAAAGTTTAGAAGCATCACAAAAACTTTCAAGAAACATAGTACTATCCAAAATATGTCTTTAAAGTTTATTTCTAATGATTATGATGATGTTGATGTTGATTTCTATAATTTATTTCACTTACTGATGCTTGCCTAGATTGAATTTTGAATTGATAGGCTGGAGAATGCTTTCAAAGTTTAGGGTCTGTTCTACATGATACTCTTAGTTAAAGCTCAAATACAACTCAACATATTTTTGATGCTGGGCAACCCATTGCAGAAACTCATCCGCAGGTGAAATTTAATGCTGTGAATCTTGGCATTGTTAATGTTATTACTTTTCCTCACATTTCATATTTGTGAACATGTTTCTTGGCACTATCTTCTTTTTCAATTCCTATATTTGGAGCTTTTTAGATCATTAAATTAAGCATTACATGTCTTTGTTCAAAGTTTATTCTAACACTATATTATATCTTATTCTTATTACAATGTTCTTTGTTGTGGGGCAGGAGGTCAATCTTCATTGTCTTCATTGTGGGGGATAGTGAAGATTTCTTTGACAAATAGCAGGTCTTCTTTAGTATCTTATAATAACATGCTAAACTGATAAAGGTGTTATGGGCATTTAATCTACAATTACTAATAGATTAAGCATATTATTACTATGCTTAATGTTCCATTTAAATACATTTAACACAAAAAACAAATTTAGAAAATTGAACCAATGGCATGCTTACAACAAAGATGTGTTGAGGAGTTTTCTCCTTGTTTTGATGTTAACTGTTCGTACACAATTCACTCATACAAAATTGAAATTCTATGTGGAAGGGATGGTTGATAGTGTTCCTTGAGGGAAGGGGGATTGTGAAAGACTTGTTATCATTGTATTATGTATTTCCAATATGTTTGGATGCAGGGAAGATGAGGATAATGAAGGATCACTCACTGATTGCATGATAACCTAGTTTTGAA
The DNA here is from genome assembly GCA_027943335.1 of Chamaecyparis obtusa. Lineage (NCBI taxonomy): Eukaryota > Viridiplantae > Streptophyta > Pinopsida > Cupressales > Cupressaceae > Chamaecyparis > Chamaecyparis obtusa. The sequence continues at coordinate 159,220 of BSBK01008417.1, read as the reverse complement.
GGGTCACTGGTTGAGGGGACAGTCAAGATCTAGATGATTGGGCCATTGGAGGACCCTATGTATTAATTTCTATTCAAATTGGATGCATGGATTTATTGTGAATTATTAGCTACTATGTATCCTACAACTACATCTTTAAATCTGCATATACTTCTTTAGTGTTGTAAGCCACTTAGAGATCAAAATAGAGAAACTAAAACAAAATCATTCTTTTTCCTATTTCCTTTTAACAAAGTCTCAACTATCAATGATACAATACATTTGATGCCCTAAGCTATCAATACAAATGATGCCTAGCTAGAAGCTCACGGATTGTCCATTTGATAATCACAATTAACATTTCAAAAAAATGGATATCCTTGAGCACAAGCACCAATAACATCAAATAGTGGAGTTAAAGTAGTGGCTAGGGCACGACACTAGTAGAATGCAATCATTTCAGTGACAGCAATATACAATGGCATCATTAAACATGCCAGTAACGTCAATCCAAACATTTGAAAACCAATGGCATGTTTACAAAAAAGGTCTAATAGAACTCCCAACAATTCTTAAACATACTTTATCTGATAGGATGAATTCTTAAACAATTAAGGTTGGAGTAGACATAGTTATCACACATTTTTTTTTGTGGTATAAGGAAGATTTGGCTAGGTCAAATCTTCCTTCGTGCTAGCACTATACATAATTAGAACTTTATTAACAATTAATCATATCAGATAACTAGTATGTTTAAGAATTGTTGGGACTGGTCCTTTGGTGTGTATTAAATAGGATAGAATTTTCTGCATATTATTATAATTCTATTTCTTTGTTGTAAACATTCCTTTGGTTTAGTTTTGTAACTTCACTATTGTATGAGTGGATTATGCAGGAACAATTAACATTAAACAAGGAGCAAACTCCTCAACACATCTTGGAAACCATTGAATTCAATAATAAATGAAACCTAACACAAACACAATTCCTTCCATTCACTTCTACCAAGAATAAAGCATTTAATCCATTCAACATTACATATAATCATTAGACAGTTACATTTTCTGACTGTGTAGAGGAACAGTCACGACCAAAATGATCAAAACTACTTTCACCCTTGCACAAGCTATTCCAAACTTCAAGTAAAATGAGCAATATGCTATATCAAATCATTCATATTCATAGTAACCATTCAAAGGATCATTTTTTCAATGAAACCTCTTACTGTACCCCTGTGGTAGAGAAAGGAAACTTAGTAAAACTAGTCTATGTCATTGTTTGTGAGGGTACAGTCATGATAAGTGCCTCTCAAACCTCTCCAAGCATGTAAGATTGTCTTTAAATACTTTATTGATCTCTTCTAAACATTAACCAAATCAAACCTACATTTGAATCCACACACAATAACCCCAAAATGAAGGGTTTTGTATCCTTTAATGAATCTCAGTCACTGGTAACGCATCTATAGTCAAACCAGTAGTCTCCAAAGCATTCAATAAGTGACTGGATTGTATTTAATACACACCAAAGGACTAGTTGTATGAAATTGTCAATCATGTACCATTTCACTATTGTATGAGTGGATTGTGCAGGAACAGTTAACATTAAACAAGGAGAAAACTCCTAAACACATCTTGGAAACCATTGAATTCAATAATAAATGAAACCTAACACCAACACTATTCCTTCCATTCACTTCTACCAAGAATAAAGCATTTAATCCATTCAACATTACATATAATCATTAGACAACTACATTTCCTGACTGTGTATTAGAGAAATAGTCATGACCAAAATGATCCAAACATTTGAAAATAGTGAATCGATATCCTTGAGCACAAGCACCAATAACATCAAATAATGGAGATAAAGCACGAGCTAGGGTACAACACCAGTAGAATGCGGTCATTTCAGAGAGCATTCATGATCAAATAAAATGTATTGCATTTGAAATTTGCGGCCGAATATGATGATAGATCTTGAAAGATGAAGAAATCACATACCTTCTCTCGCACTCAACTTTCGCTCCTTTTCTCCCACTCCTTCTCTATCCAATTGAAATAAAAATGATGAGGTCGTTTCACTTTTTTTTTGCATAGCCAAATCTTCCTTGTACCACACAAAGAATATGCCATTGGTTCAATTTTGTAAATTTGTTTTTTGTGTAATTATTAATTGGCAAATTAAATGCTGATAACACCTTTATCTGTATAATTAGCATGTTATTATCATATCACATAAATTATGTTTAAGAATTGTTGGGACTGGTCCTTTTGTGTGTATTAAACATAATAGAATTTTCAGCATATTATTATCTTTCTATTTCTTTGTTCTAAACATGCCATTGGTTTAGTTCTGTAGATTTTTTTTTTGTGTTAAATGCATTTTTCGTGAGGAGGGGTCTTCTTTTGAGGAGATTGATGAAGATTGTGCACCTCAAAAACTAATTCATAAGGTACCAATCATGTTTCCTATTTGCTTATATTTTTGGATTGGTAAATCTCCTTATAAGTTTCATGTCCTTTCTTTTGATTACTATGGATGAGCTATATATCTTACATTTAACATTCAACTTCTTTACATTTTAGAACATGTAGTGTATTTTTTGAGGATTTTATGAAATCAACTTTTAACATAAACCGAAAACACCAAACTGATATCTTGCCCTTTCAACTTGACAAAATATTTTCATTTGACCAATAACTGCAAGAAACTAAATGATAAATCCACATACCTGTATCTTTGTAAAATACATGGAACATCAAAAAGATGGCTAAGTGGTTGCCACCATGATTTTTATCTACTAAATATGGGAAAAAAAAGAACCAAAAAGAATCGAATAGAAAACATGATTAGTCATTTCAGAGAGCATTCATGATCAAATAAAATGCAAGGCCTTCTCTCACACTCGATCAACTTTCACTCGCTCATTTTCTCCCACTCATTTTCTCTACAATCGAAATAAAAATGATTTGGTCATTTCAAAATAGTGAATCAATATCCTTGAGCACAAGCACCAATAACATCAACTATTTTGATTTGTGGGTACCCTAATGTTGGCAAGAGTTCTTTTATTAATAAGATTACTCTGCAAGCTTGAAGAAGCGGTATATTTTGAAAAATGAAGAGTGGAAAGACGATGATATTCCTGAGATCATGTATGGACACAATGTTGCAGGCAGAATGGGAAGACATTTTTCTAGCATGGCCCTGGATCCTTTGACAATTGGGCTAGGATCCAGACCCAAGCTAAAAACATGTCTTCCTTTTTGTTGTGGAATATAGGCTCTGCTGCTGTAACAATGATAGACTATGATGTAGATATCACAATAGCTGAGAAACATAAATGTAGCCATCATGGTCACAATTTTTTGGAGACACAACATAATTGAGTGCTATTCCTAGATGATGCAAAGAAACCACTACTTTGCATCGTCTGGTAAAACCACTCAATTATGTTGTGTCTCTAAAAAATTGTGACCATGATGCCTAAATTTATGTTTCTCAGCTGTTGTGTCCCAGTACCCCTTATGACCCTTTACGACCCTTCACAATCCCTAATAATACATCTTAGAGGTCTTAAAGTGTTGTAAAGGGTCATAAGAGGCTCCTAGGAGGGGCCAGGTGAGCTTCCACCTTCACGTGGTTGGCCCTGATAAGTAGAGAATGTTAAACTATTCTCAAAACAAAGAGAAGGTCAATAATTTAAGGTCTCAATCGACAGAGATGCTGAAAAAATGACAGGAATCAATGATGGAGAGTTTTTAGATTCTGAGAAGACGTATATGGAGTGGAGGCCAGATTGAGTACCGGTGTAGACATGATGATTTTGTAACCTACATTTATAAAACCTTCACAATTATCCCTTCTTTGGCCTCCACTCATTCCTCTTCTCAAAAATGGTTATGTAGAAACTTTGGATACTGTTTCTCATCCATTCAAAAAATGTGCTACTGATCGTATAAAATTAATTTAGGCCTCCAGTATTGATGAGATGTATAAGTGTAAAATGTTTTTACAAGACTGGGATCAATTTGTGTACTGTACATAAATGCAAGGCAGTGATTATTCTCGATGATCAACAAGTATAAGTCTTCTAGGCCTTATCCAGTAGCTAGGACTAAAGATAACATAGCTCAAGAGACCATCATAGGTTGTCTCTTTCTTTGGTCTATATTATTGACAAAATGTTTTACCTTTCATTAGCTCATCAAATCCAGGGATTAGAAAGAAATTAATAGAATATTTTCATGACAACGTATATTATTTAAGTTGATGTTGCATGAATTTATCTACTTCGCTCACTTGTAGACTATGAGGACAATGATAAAGAAGCATCTCCTCCCATGGCCATGGCCTTGACGAAATCAAATATCAGAGAAAAATACTTTATGACAATTATTGCGACAGTAATGCTATATGTCAAACAAGGCAACCTATCGGAGATATACTACCCTACCAACACTCTTCTGACAGTTAAACTGTCAAAGATATGCAATTTTTGACAGACTATTGTGACAGTAATGCTATGTCACCAACAGGTTTATCTATCATAAGTTAGTTGCAGATCTATCGCTATTCCAATAGTTGTCAGAAAGGATATCTTTGGACAATTGGTTCCGAGAGTGATTGTATATTTCTGATAGGTGTTTATGTCGGAATGCTGATAGATGGACTATAGGAAATGCCATAACAAAGTTGTTATCATGTGAAAGTTTTTGACGTAATGGGGTGTCAATAAACTGATGGATATCTCTTTTGTTTCTATTTCCAACACAAAAATGGTGACGGACATGTGTCAAAATGTCGACAAATGAATTTTGCAAATCTAACAAATGGCCATCAGAATTTGACCTCAAATGTACTAGTGGTATTTCTTTCAAATTTTGGACTAAGGATTCTCCAAGGCAATGAGCATAATATCCATTATAACGAGAAAGCCTACTTTGGTAGCTAGGTCAACTCCCTTAGTCAAAAACATGAAGAAGAAGATAAAAATCCAAAAAAGGATAAAACATCCTTGGGTGAAAACCTTTCTAAGGCATCCCTAGATGAAGAAAAATATAAAATAAAGGATGTGTCCTCTAGTGAAAACCTTTTTGAGGCACTATAGGAGGGGGAAGTTGACTTTCCTTTTATGTCATTTCCACCATAAAATTATTATGTTCTCATAAAAGATGTTATAGTAGTTAATCTTGGTACTGAAGAGGATCCATTAAGGATCACATACATTGCAACTTCCCTTAATGAACAAGAAAAAAAGGCCATGATTTCATTTTTTAAGAAAGCACAAATCAAATTTTCATGGAATTGTAAAGATATTCCTGGGATAGATACTGATCTAGTTGTACATCATCTTTATGTGGATCCAAAAATTAAACTTGTAAAGAAAAAATTATGAAAGATGCATCAACAAGTGCCACTCTTAGTAAAAGCTAAATTGCAAAAGATGATCGAAGTGGAATTCATTAGGCCCATATATTATCTTGAGTGGTCTCCAACATTGTACCAGTGGGTAAACCCTATGGGGGCACCCGAATCTATAATGATTTTAGAGATCTCAATCCCGCTTCTCATAAGGATGATTTTTCACTTCCTAATATTGACATCATAATGGATTTAACTGTTGGGAATGAGATGCTATCCCTTATGAATGGATTTTTTGGATACAATGAGATTCACATAGCAGTAGAGGACCAGCACAAAAATGCATTCACCATACCGTGAGGTACATTATATTACCAAGTCATGCCCTTCAGTCTAAAAAATGCAGGTGCCACATATTAGAGAGCCATGGAAACTATTTTTCATGACCTCCTTCATGTAATTATATAAAACTATGTGGATGATATTCTAGGAAAATTTAAGACATGAGAATCAAATATCATTGTCCTTACCACAATCTTTGAAAGATTGGAGAAGTACAAGATTTACCCGAATCCCAAGAAATGTGTCTTTTGTGTACAATCGAGAAAGTTGTTAGGATGCATTATCTCTCGCAGAGGAATAGAAGTGGATCTTAAGAATGTGAAAACTATCTTAGAGATTCTCCCTCCTAAGATTCTAAAAAAATTACATAGTTTTCAAGGAAGACGTTAGTCTATCCGAAGATTTTTATCACAATTGGCAAACCAAGTACATCCTTTCTCCCACCTACTAAGAAATGATATAAAATTCATTTGATATTACTTTTGTTAAAAGGCCTTTAAACAACTCAAGGAATATCTAGCTAATAAACTAGTGTTAGTCCCACCTATTCTGGGTTGACCTTTAATCCTATATATTTCAGAAAATGTAGTAGCACTAGGTAGTCTCCTAGTACAACTAGAAAAAAATGGAAAGGAGTGTATCATCTATTACATTAGTAAAACTTTAGTGGGTTATGAGCTCAAATATACAGCTACTGAGAGAGCTTTCTTATTTTTAGTCTTTTGCATGCAGAAGCTTTTGGAGATTTGCCAGCAAGCTAGTGTTGACTGTATGTTTATCATTGATGACAACATATGATAAGTAGCATGCATGGAAGACTTATGTAGTAAGCCTTGAGTATATGTAGCATGGACATGTTATCAACATGATATCATGGATGTAGAGGTTAACTATTAGTACATATAGTTATGTAGCAGCTTGTGTCAGCAATATTCCTAACAGAGGAACAGACAGTGTTTTGTGAGTGATTATCCATACAGTCATCATGGAGTCTTTTGCCTTTGGATATGTAATGAAGACATGTTATTGGTGTTAAAATCATGGACGTAGAGTCTTATGATCAGTAGAAGTGAAGTTATGGAGTCGCTATTCACCAGTAGTAGTTTCTTGTGTTTATTCAGAAGAGCCAACAGAGATTGTATTGGTTCATGAGTTGTGCCTATCATTTCGGTATGCACCCTTAGATTATGGATTAGAGAAGAGTTAAGAATGTTCAGTTAAGAGTGCATGATGTAATTCATCTTGAGGAGGAAGTTTCAGTTACTTTGGTAAAGCTGATAGTGTGTAGCATGTGTCTACATTTATTAATATTGGACAGGTCCCAGATTGTGTTGCATGCTTAGTAGGGCCAACAGAATTATTATTGGAGTATGTTATGGTTTCTCTAATATGATTTCAAGCTAGTTATAATAGGTTGACTTGATTATATCATTTAGAGGAAAGATATTTATAGGAAGTCATTTGTGGTTACTAAAGCATGGTTCAGAGTTGTTTGTGAAGAGAAGAGTAGAGTGTGTGAAGTGTTAAGCCATCAACAGAAGGTCTATGTGACCAAGTAAAGAGTTTGTGCTATACATGTGAACTGATCCAGATAGTAGGTCAAAGTGCAATTCACCAAGATCTAGATATAGTGTGTATCTATTATTCAGAAGGTTGTAGCCTTCACCCCTTTGAGCAGTGTGATCTCGGAGAGCGCATCCTCACCCCTAACAAGGTTAATTGTAAAAGACTCCTAATAGGGTTTGACCCTTGACCAAGTCACTATACTAAATATATTGTAAAGCAACTCCTAATAGGGTTAAGGATCTTCTAACAAGGATCATAAAACACTAGTGCAGATTATTAGTGGGTGTCAATTCCCACCGGGGTTTTTACCTATTTGGGTTTACCTGTAACCAAAATATTTGTTTTGTGTTCAAGTGTTCTTTCATTGTTTTTATGCTTTATCTTTAAGTATACTTAATTGGATAAATAATTGAAACTTTTAGATAAATTATTCACCCCCCCCCCTTAGTTATCTCTTGGGACTATTCCTAACAGAAGCTACATCATTACATGCTCAATCATAAGGTATAATTCATAACAAAGATTGGCCCACTCAAGTATTGATTATCTAAAGCCTCTTTGATAGACCACACAACAAAATGGGTCATAATACTTAGTGAGTTTGATATTTTCTACACAAAATGAAAGGAAATCAAAGGGAAAGAAATCACATATCAACTTGTAGAAGATCCCATTCTAGGAGATCATCTTATTATCATAGATTTTCCAAATGAAACCATCATGACTATTATCCCTAGAATTTAGTGGAGACTCTACTTTGATGGATCTTTCAATTAGAAAGGATCAGGGGTAGGTATTTTGTTTGTTACACCACAAGGAGACTTAATCCCTAAATCATACAAATTGAAATTTTTCTATACCAACTACATAGCATAATACAAGGCCTTGGTCACAAGGCTTTTCCAAGCTATCATATGGAAGATCACAAGTTTTCTTATTTTTGGTGACTCCCAATTAGTTATCAAAAAATTCACTAATAAATATCACACAAAGGATGTTATGATGCTTCCTTACTGCCGCATGGTCAAATATGTCAAGAAACATTTTACTACTATTGGCTCTTTGATATCTATGTTAGAGATAAGTACATGATGTGAATTTCTTGTCATGAATCTCATGATCCCTGTCTACAACCAGTCAAATTCTTAGATGGTATGTGAAATTGTTGGTCCCAAATCACCATGGTACCAATAAATATTCTCCTACCTTCATGATAAGATTGTTACCCTCATGCTTACGCATAAGACACATAAAATCTTCATTTGCCATACATCCCTCTACACAATCCTTGGAGAAACCTTATTTCTAGAATAATTTTATGGAACTCTTATTTGATGTCTAAATTTAGAGGAAGAAAAAACACCCTTGGAAGTAGTACATCAAGGAATATATGGATCCCATTCCGGTGGCCTCACATTAGAAAACAACTTTCTATGCACTAGATACTACTAGCATGTTACTATAATTGATGGTGATGATGATGATGATGATGACTGACCAAGATCAAAGGAATACAAGATAGTATAAAGGTTAGATAAGTTATTTGCTTGTCATTCATGTCAAGAAATTGATTTCTAGTTTATATTAAATGCTTCCATATCATTCATTATATGATATAAGTTGAATGAGTTAAGAAGATGAATAAGTGATATGTTATGAAGTTGAATAACTTAATTGGGAAATTGATATAGATCAGACAATGGTAAGGTTATGTTGATGTAATTGTTTTCTCCCTAACATATGATTATATCAGGTCGGTAAAGTATGGTAATGAAGATTTGTCAAGTCGGTAAGAAATTTTTTTTGGGCTACCGAGAAAGAAAAGGAACTAAAGACACCGAGCAGAAAATTTTTAGGCACCGAGAAATGTTAACCAAAATATAGAGTTATCTACCAAGGAAAATTAGTTAGAGAGATCTATGATTAGGAAAATTCATGATGTTGATCTATGGATTATATCTAAATGGTTAAAAGAGAAGGAACAAGTTTCAAGAAAGTTCAAGTTCCTAGGTGCGAAGAAAACATGTTACCGAGATCCATATTCAAGGTATAATGAATTGGATGGTTAAGATTGATCAAAGATAATGTAATAGAGGAGATTAAGAAGAAAAAATTATTTATATAAAGGATGTATTTATATGAACAAATGGCTAGAAAATTGAAGAGTTGAAGAGTCCTAAATGAAGCAGTGAAGAAGGAATAGAGAGATTCTGAGTCAGAAATTAGGATCTGATGAACTGTTGAAGCTAGTGGGAAGTGAAGAATTAAAGTGAAGATACAAGAGCACACAAAGGATCTAGTTATGAAAAGATAGTTGTGAATCTATATGTCAAACTATTTACTGTTACTTATTAGAATTTGTAATAGATAAACCTCTTAACATAGTGGACTTAACAGTCTTATTGTAAAATCCTTTCAAAAGGTAACATTCTAAAGAGTGTTCAAAGTCATTTTACTAGGTCACTCCTAATAGGGTGAAGATCTTAATAGATTTGAGGTAAATCCCTTGACCAGGTCACACCTAATAGTGTGTATTATTAGACTAGCTCTTAACCAAGCGTACTTCAGAAGAGTATTTTCTTAGAGGGTGACAATTCCCAGAGTGATTTTTCCCAAAGATGGGTTTCCACATTAAATACTAGTGTTACATTTGATGAATGATTTATGTGATTGATTTAATGATTGAGAAATTTTATTTATAATTGTCGGTAAATAGTGAATTGTGTTTAACTGAGTTATCATTGAGTTAATCAAAGAAATGTGTTTTAGGTATTTGGAATCAGGGATTACTAATTCACCCCCCCCCCCCCCCCCCCTCTTCATAATCTAATAATTGGTGTTAGAGATAAGTACTCTGAAGAGATAATTTTGAAAGACTTGAGTAAAATATTTGAAGATGTATAGGAGAGAAGTACCTAAGCTGAACAAGGAAATTTTCTCAACATGGAAAAGAAGTATGAGATTATATCTATCTTGGATTGAAGGATATACACTGAATCTTTTGGATAATAACTATAGTCCACCACCTCCTGGACCCATGATAGTTGATCAGATGAGAGAGAATTAGGAGCACAACTCGATAATGATTGAGATTGCTTCTTCCCTAATCAATGTTGAATTAAATGATGTTAAAGACCATGTTAACTCAAGAGAGATGTGGGATAGGCTTACACTTATATATGGAGGAGATCATCATGTAAAAAAGGCTAAGTTTGATAGTCTCAAAGGAAATTATTATGAAATGAGGATGAATTATGAAGATAACGTCACACAATATAGTTATAGAATCAAGGATGTTGTGAGTGCCATCAGAGGTTCTTGTGGAACTTTGACTATTGAAGAAGTGGTAATTAAAATTATGAGAACTCTTTTTTCTAAGTATGCTATTGGAGTATCTTCTATTCAAGAATTGAGATCCATAGCAAACAATGGTGCTACTCTTGAAGCCCTAATTGGTAATTTGACTGCATTTGAGCTAAGTAATTATGATAATAGTCTACCCAACATTGAAATTGAATTCAAGTCATCTTTGAGAATTGGAACATCAAGAAAAGATAAAGAGATTCATAGTAGTTCATATGGAAATGAATATGATAGTATCTTAATGAGAGAGAAAGAACAAGAAGAGTTAGAGGTACTGCTAGCTAAGAGACTATTGAGAGGCAAAGGAAAGTATACAGGTAAATTACCTCTGAAATGTTTTAACTACAATAAGATTGGTCACATTGTATCTAGATGTCCTGATAATGACATGAATGATAAGAATGAAAAAGGGGACAATTGACACAAAATATTTAGAGACTACAAGGACATTGGTAAGAAGTCTTTCTACCTAGATGAGGAAGGTGTAACCAATGATGAATCTGATGATACTAAAGAAGGATATGAAGTTTTCTATGTTGTTGTAAAGGAAGACTCAGATGAAGAAAAGTATGAATATGAAAAAGCACTTATTTCTCATGTAATTAAAGCTGACCCATGGATAATAGATAGTGGATGTTCACATCATATTACTGGTGACATGGATAAGTTTGAGAATCTAGAAGAGTATGATGCAGGATTTGTCAAATTTGGCAATGATGCTTCGTGTCTTGTAAAAGGTAAAGGATCCATTGTATTGAATGAGAAGATGAAATGTAATGATGAATATTGGGTTAAATGACTAAACTATAATTTGTTGAGTGTTGCACAACTTGATCAATATTGGCCATCAACTAGAATTTCAGAATAGAAAGGTGAAGATTTATGGTATTGATGGAGATATAATTTGAACTGGTGAACAATTAAAAGGTAATTTATTTTATCTTGATCCTAGTGCAAATTGTTTATTTTTTAAAGTTGAAGATGTAAGGCTATGGCATCAGAGACTTTGTCATGTAAATTTTGAAAACATGATTAAGGTGAGAAAAAAGAATAGAGTCAGAGGTCTACCAAAATTAAGAAAACTTGATAAAGTGATGTGTAAAGAATGTCAGATTGGTAAGATGACTAAGTCAATTTTGTCAAGTAAATCTTACTCTACCAATGGTATTTTGGAATTAGTTCACAGTGACCTTTGTAGTCCTATGAGTGTTCAAAGCTATTTTGGAGATTGGTATTTCATTTTGTTTGTTGCTGATTATTCAAGAATGATGTATGTTATGTTTCTAAAAGATAAGTGTGATGCATTCCAAATGTTCAAGTGGTGTAAAGCTAGAGTTGAAAAGGAAACATGAAAATAACTGAAATATTTAAGATCAAATACAGGAGGTGAATTTATCTATGATGAATTTACTATCTTGTGAAATGAAAATAGAATCAAAAGACAAGTATCTACACCAAGGAATCCACAAAAAAATGGTATAAGTGAGAGAAGGAATAGATCTATAGTTGACTATGCTAGAGAACTGTTGATTGACAAAGAAGTTGCAAAAACATTCTAGAGAGAATCTATAAGCACTATTGTCTACACACTCAACTGAGTACAATTGAAGAAAGGAACAAATAAGACTCCTTATGAACTTTGGTATGGGAATACACCAAATGTATGTTACTTTAAAATCTTTGGAAGTAGGTGTATATACTGAAAGATGCTAGAAATGGAAAGTTTGACTCTAAAGAAGATAAAGCTATATTCCTAGGTTATTCATGAAATAAAAAAGCATATAAATGTTTGATCAAGGATACTAACAAAAATTTTGAAAGTGAAAATGTGAGGATTGATGAATTTGCTGAAAAGAATGAAGATAGAAAAAAGGAACCTGAGGATTACAAAATATTTTTTTATGTACAAGAAGGTAATTTGGTTGATGCAACTGAGTTGCAATAAGAAGGAATCAAGGATAAAAATGAGCCTCCACCAAGAGATGAAAACACTGATGAACAGTCTACTGAGCTTGTATTAGAAAAATATGTGACAAGACATCACTCACCAAGGAAGATCATTGGAGACAAGAACACAAGAGTCATGACAAGACGTAAGTTGAAGGATAACACATGTTTGATTTCTGAATTTGAGCCAAGATTAGTCAAGGATGCACTAGGAAATGAATACTGGATTAATGCAATTAAAGAGGAAATTGATTAGATTGAAAAGAACAACACTTGGTCACTGTTACCGACACCTAAGGCTAAGAATTTGATTGGAACAAAGTGGATTTTTAGGATTAAACTCAATGAGAAAGGAGATGTGATAAAAAACAAAGAAATATTAGTCTGCAAAGGGTATGAACAAGAAGAAGGTATTGACTGTGGTGAAAATTTTTCCCCTGTTGCTAGATTAGAGGGTGTAAGGATATTACTTGCATATTTTTCTTACAAAGGATTCAAAGTTTATCAAATGGATGTTAAATATACATTTTAAAATGGAATTATTCAAGAAGTGTACATTGAAAAACTTGAAGGATTTGTTTATAATTCTGACAAGGATATGGTCTACAAGTTACATAAAGAACTTTATGGATTGAATCAAGAACCCTGAGCATGGTATGAAAGATTACACTCTTATTTAGTTAAGATTGGATTTAAAAGGACAAGTGATAATAAAAATTTATATTTGAAATGTGATAGTACCAATAAGATCTTGAATGTTGAGATATTTGTTGAAGACATTATATTTGGTGGAAATGAGATAATGTCTAAATCATTTGCTGAGGAGATGAGAAAGGAATTTGAGATGTTTATGATTGGAGAGATTAAATTCTTCATTGGACTTAAAATTCAAAAAGTAAAGGATGGGATCTACATAACAGAATTTAATATATCAAGGAGATCCTAAAGACATTCAATATGGAAGAATCAAAACTTGTTGGAACATCGATGGCTACTAGTTGTAAACTGTCAAAGGAAGATGACACAAAGGAAGTAAATGAGAAAATTTACCAATCCATTATTGTTAAACTACAATATGTTGTTCACAACCGACCTAATATTGTACATTCAGATGGTATAGTTGCAAGGTTTTCTACTAACCCAAAGGAGACACATATGTCTGTAGTGGAAAGAATATTTAGATATCTAAAAGGGACTGGAGATTGCGATGTTTTATACACAAAAGGAGGATATTTGATCTCAAGGTGTATACTAATGTTGACTGGGCTGGAAATATTGATGACATAAAAAGAACAAGTGGCAGAGATTTCTTTTTAGGAGAAAGGTTAATGATATCATTAAGCAAGAAACAAAGTTGTATTTCACAATCCCCTGCCAAAGCTGAGTATGTTGATACAGCTATGAATTGTTCTAATATTGTGTGGATCAAATAATTACTTGAAGATATGGAAGAAGATATTACTAATCCAGATACAATTTTTGTGATAATATAAGTGCTATTAACATATCAAAGAATCTAGTGATGCATTCAAAGAAAAAGAATATATCTATCAAGTATCAATACTTAAGAGAGAAAGTACAAGATACGCTTGTGATATTGGCGTATGTGAATTCTAAAGAACAAATAGCTGATATATTTACCAAACCACCACCGAATGATGCTTTTGATCTCCGAGTTAAGTTAGGGGCCCTTCCCCTGTCCAATTTTCACTATGGCATGATGCATGTTGCACCAATTCAAGTATTCATTAGAATATCTATTTTGTGAGTTGATGCTAGTGTTCATTCTTTAGGTGAATCTTGAAGTTGTGAAGAGAAGTTTATGACTGCAATGAGAAATTTATACTTAAGGTATAATTTACTATCTAAGAAAAAATTTCACAAGTATGTGTCTTTGGCATTGGTTTCAAAGAGGGAGAATACTACTGATGAATAATGTAGAGGATAATATCAAAGAAGATCAGAAAAAGAAGTTGTCAATGAGGGACAGTAAAGAAGAAGATCATATATAGAAATGAAGAAGATCGTTAGTGAAAGAGGGGGAATATGAATAGAAAATAAGAAGTTACAATCCAGAGGGAGTATAAGAATGATAGTGAAGTCTTACCATCATCAATTGGACAATGGATATTGTTAGTGTGTTGTCATCAATGCCAAAGAGGGATATTGTTACTATAATTGATGGTGATGATGATGAAGACCAACCAAGATCAGAGGAATACAAGATAGTAGAAAGGTTAGATCAGTTATTGTCTTGTCATTGATGTCAAGCAATTGATTTATGATTTCTATTATATTTCCATATCATCAGGTACATGATATAAGTTGAATGAGTTATGAAGATGAAAAAGTCAGATGTTATAAAGTTAAAGAGCTTAATTGGGAAATAGATACAAATCAGACAATGGTAAGGTTATGTTGATATAATAGTTTTCTACCTAACATATGATTATATGAAGTCGGTAAAGTATGGTAATGAAGATTTTGCAAGTCGGTAAGAAAAATAATTTTAGCTACTAAGTAGGAAAAGTCTTTCGGTAAAGGAAAAGGAACTAAGGACACTAAGCAGGAAAGTTTTAGGCATTGAGAAAATTTTACCAAAATAGAAAGTTACCTACTGAGAAATGAACAGTAATTAAATACAAAGATTGGAATGACATTTATGTTAGAAAGTAAAGTCCACCAAGATAACTAAGAGGGGGGGGGGTGAATTAGTTATCTGATAATTATAACTTTTAACATCTACAACAACATTAAACCATATAAGCAATATAATTACCAACCATAGAAATATATTCATACACAATAACACAATATATGTTGCCTAGGGAACCTCTTGATCAAAGAGTAAACCCTAGTGGGAGTGATGCCCACAAAAGATGTACTAATATGAGTATTCCTTGTGAGAGGATGGAATCTGTTAGGAGTCTTACGAAATAAATTCAGTACATATGAATCCCTATTAGGAGATTTTGAATCCCTGTTAAAAGATTCTAACCCGGTTAAGAGTTATGGAAGACAGAAGGACCCACTACCCAAATAGCTTCAGGGTAAGATCATTGAACACACTGTCCAAATAATCTTTGCATTACTCAATAGAATAATATGTTACCTCTTCTCTAATTGTACCAAACTACACTCACTATTACATCAGATCTCAATTCCAGATCTTTGTACTTTGCATGTCTTCCTTCACAAATTCACTTTCATACTTAGCTCTTTTCTTCACTTCATGCATACATCATCACACAAAATCACAACTTCACACTACAATAGGAAAATACATTCCTTCCTTTATACCACACTCAAATAATTACAAATGAGTCGGCATACAATTACAAAATAAAAGTTTCCACATGCTACACCAAAATTACACAAAATTATCAGCTTCCAAATACAATAAATCTTCACTCATGAAACCTTGAAGTTTGTGCTATCAACCACATCACTATAAATGTGTCTTCAACTTCCCTTTAACTATGCAAAACCAGATTCCATCCCGATTAGGAGATATCATCTGATTTCCACAAACTGCTACTCAGGAACACTTCCTGAATACTGCTTTCACCAAAATGATCATAAATTCCATGAATCAATGAATTAACATCTATTCTCTTAACCATAGACATATGCCATATCAAAGAGTATAACCTCAACATCACATAGCTTGAATTGAAATAACCCACGTGCGCTAATCCAAACTTTGTCTGCTTCTCTACAAGTCTTCGGTAAATCACTGTGTTGACATCAATGACAATCATAGTCATGAATGCAACAAAAAATGCTATAGAATGTCTACCAAATATTTAGCATTCATTCCTAACAATCTCCCCCATTGACATTGATGGCAACATAGATGAAAAACATCCAATGTTCCAAAAATCCAATACTGCAACACTGCTTCTTCAAATCCTCTTCATCAATCAAATCTTGCTTCGTTATCCTATTTAGATCTCTTCAACAAATATATCAGATTGTTTTTCATGCATGCTTCTCCCCCATTAACATCAATGACAAAAATTCCATCACTATGTCAACAACAACTCAATATCAAAAGACACTTTTCAGAAAATACATTTACTAGAGTCCTCATGACTCAGCTCAGATACACATACTCCCCCATAGAGGAAGTACCAACATCCAGTCCAGAAGAAAGATAAGGCTCATATACCACTAGACGGATGCAACCAACTACATCACTTCTCAAAAGTAGGCTGGGGCATAACCCCAAGGATACCTATCAGATACTCAAATGTATCCTTAGGCAAAGGCTTTGTGAATATATCTGCTATCTACTCCTTTGTACTTGTGTACTCAAGTCTGACTTCTTTCTCAGCAACTTTCTTTCTTACAACATGATTCTTAATCTCTATATGCTTTGTCTTAGAATGTAATACAGGATTCTTAGACATACTAACTGTACTGCTATTGTCACAATGTATAACAATAGGTTCAACAAATTTTATTCCAATAAGCTTTAGCATCTGCTTCATCTAAATTATCTGATTACAATTGTTTGCTGCTGCTACATACTCTACTTCTATTGTGCTTTGTGAGATACAATTCTACTTCTTGCTTAGCCAAGAAACTAATCTTCCTCCAAGGAAAAATTCTCCACCACTGGTGCTTTTCTTATCATCAATACTACCTCCCCAATCAGCATCTATATATGCACATAAGGTAAAATCTTTAGATTTTTCATACCATAGTCCACAGTCCATTGTGCCTCTTAAATATCTCAGTATTCTCTTTACTGCTGCATAATGTGATTCTCTAGGTTTAGCTTGAAATCTTGCTACAATTCCAACTGAATGTGCTATATCAAGTCTTGTATGAGTCAAATACTGCAATCTTCCAATCATAGATCTATATTTCTTCTATTCTACTGCAGGATTCTCATCTATGTTAGATAACTTATGTCTGGTCACCATAGGTGTTCCAACTGGTTTATAATCCTCCATTCCAAATCTTTTCAACAAGTCATTCAAGTACTTTGTCTGACTTACAAAGATACCATCATTGTTTTGTGTTATTTGTAATCCCAAAAAGTATTTCATCTCACCAATCATACTCATTTCAAATTTAGTCTTCATTTCATCAGCAAATTTGTCACTAGCTTCATCTTCGCCTCCAAGGATAATGTCATCAACAAAAATAACTATAACTAACAAACCATTTTCAATTTCTTTTGTGTACAGATTGCTATAAGTTGTTGATTTTATAAATCCCAATTTTAACAAATACTTATCTAGTCTTGCATACCAAGTTCTAGGTGCTTGTTTAAGTCCATATAAAGCTTTCTTTAATTTACATACCATGTCTCCTTCTTGAGTTAAAGAAAAACCTTCAAGCTGCTCAATGTAGACTTCTTCTTCCAATTCTCCATTTAGAAATGCTAACTTCACATCCATCTGATACACTTTGAATTTCTTGTAAGCTGCATATGCCAAAAACATTCTTACTACTTCAATTCTTGCAACAGGTGAAAAGGTTTCTTCTTATTCAATTCCTTCTTGTTGTGAGTAACCCTTACATACCAATCTTGCTTTTTTTCTTACTACTTCTCCTTGTTCATTCATCTTGTTTCTGAATACCCATTTAGTTCCAATAAAATTCTTATCTTTAGGTCTAGGGACCAATTCCCATGTCTTTTTCTTTTCAATCTGATCTAGTTCTTCTTTCATAGCATTAGTCCAACTTTCATCTTCACAAGCTTCATTAGTAGTCTTAGGTTCAATTTGAGAAATCAAACATAAATGTTCTTGTGCCTTATTTTGAGTAAGAACTCTTTTGATGCTCCCAATAATCTATTCAAAAGGATGATTCCTTAACAAAATCTTGCTAGATGTCACTATCTCAGATCTCTCTTCAGATGTAGGTTCTTCAATAACTTCACTATGGCTTTCATTCAACAAATCATTGTCAGTTTCATAAAACAATTCAGTAGTTCCAGTATTAGGTTTAGGATGAGGTTCTTCATCAAATTCATAATCAAGCATTCTTTCCTGAATTTTGAACTTTTCATCAACTTTAACATTTGTGCTTTCATCAATAGTCTTAGTTCTTTTATTGAAACATCTATATGTTTTTCTTTTCAAAGAATATCCAAGAAATATACCTTCATCACTTCTAGGATCAAACTTTCCAATATCATCATCTCTCTTTATATAATATTTTCTTCCAAAAAATCTAAAATACTTAACTGAGGGTGCATGTCCAAACCATAATTCATAAGGTGTCTTGTCTGTGTCTACTCTAATTTGTACTCTGTTCATTGTATACATTGTTGTGTTCACTGCTTCTCTCCAGAATATCTTTGCCAAATAATTTTCAAACGTTGTTGTTAAACTCTCTAGAAGTAAATTCTCCACCTCTATCAAATCTCAAACATTTAATCTTCATTCCAGATTCATTCTCAACTTTATTCTTAACAATCTTAAACTTATCAAATGCTTCAGATTTTTCTTTAAGAAATGTAATCCACATCATTCTTGTAAAATCATCAACAAGAATCATAAAATACCTTTCTCCATAGAATCCTCTAGTCCTAGTAGGACTGCTCAAATCTGTATGAACAATCTCCAACTTCTCTATAGATGTAAACTTCTTACTAGGAAAAGAACTTCTCTTTTGTTTAGCCATTACACATTCTTTGCAAATCATGTTAGTAGGCTTCATAATTTTAGGTAAATCTCTTACTGCAAGTGTAGAACTTACTTTCACAATGTTATCGAAGTTTATATGACAAAACCTTCTATGCCACAACCAACTATCATCAATTTTAGTAATCAAACATGTCATCTCAGTAGGATTCAACTAAAATACATTACCTCTGGTTCTAGATCTAGTTCCAATCAGATTTCCATCTTTATCCTTTATTACACAAGTTTTCTCAGTAAACCAAACTTGATATCCCTTATCAACTAACTATCCAACACTCAAAAGATTATGTTTCAATCCATCCACAAAATAAACATCATCAGTATTAGTCTTTCCATCAAGAGTAATAGATCCTATACCTTTAATCAAACAAGGTGCATTGTTTCCAACTCTAACAACTCCTCCATCATATTCATTCAACTTTATGAACTTTTTCATGTCTCTAGTCATATGATGTGAACAACCACTATCTATAATCCAATCATCTTTCTTTTCAACTTGAGAAACTAAGGCTTTTTCTTCCTTAACATCAGTTTCAAGAATTTCTTCTTTAATTGCTACAAATCCTATGTCATCATTATTTTTAGTATCACTTTCACTTAAAGTTCTTTCTATACTAGCTTCAAGATCTTCATCATTAGCATAATAACTTTCCTTAGATCTTCTAGGTTTGAAATTGCTTCTGTACTTTTTAACTCTCTTAGGGAATTTAGATGCAAAATGACCATATTCTTGAAAAGTCCAACATTTAAATATGTTCTTACCATCTGGTTCTATTTTCACAAGCAAGGCAATACCTTCTTCAATATTCTTGTCTTCTTCATTTTTAGATCTACTACTAGCATAATCTCTACTCACACTGATGCTTCTTGAAAAATTCAGGTGAAAAATAAGAGCACTGAATACTGTCTCCATTCTAAGTAAGTCTCCTGATAATTTCAGGTTCATTTCTACTGCTTCCAATCTTCCAAGAAGAGTCTCTCTTGTAAATTTTTTTGTACAAGGTATCACTTGTTCAATCATCTATGTTGTCTGCTTAAATATATGAGTTAATGTCCTCATAATTTTCCATATCACTTCATTCTCTATCTTTTTTCCTCCACAAGATTTTATATCTGTAATGATCTCTGACATTCTACCAATATAAATTCTCATAGATTCATCTTCCAACATTCTTATATCTTCAAATGCACATATCCAATTATGTAATCTAACTCTTTTTGCATGTTCATCACCTTCAAAAGTAGAGTGTAAAGCAATATAATTACCAACCATAGAAAGATCTTCATACACAATAACATAATAACACAAGATATGTTGACCAGGGAACCTCTTGATCAAAGAGTAAACCCCGATGGGAATGATGCCCATAAAAGATGTAATAATATGAATATTCCTTGTGAGAGGATGGACTCTGTTAGGAGTCTTATGAAATACATTCAGTACATATGAATCCCTGATAGGAGATTTTGAATCCTTGTTAAAAGATTCTAACCCGATTAAGAGTTATGGAAGACAGAAGGACCCACTACCCAAACAGCTTTAGGGTAAGATCACTGAACACACTGTCCAAATAATCTTTGCATTAATCAATAGAATAATATGTTACATCTTCTTTGACTGTGCCAAACCACACTCACTATTACATCATATCTCAATTCCAGATCTTTGTACTTTGCATGTTTTCCTTCACAAATTCACTTTCATACTTAGCTCTTTTCTTCACTTCATGCATAAAGCATCACACACAATCACAAATTCACACTAAAACAAGGAAATACATTCCTTCCTTTATACCACACTCAAATAATTAAAAATGAGTTGGCATACAATTACAAAATAAAAGTTTCCGCATGCTACACCAAAATTACACAAAACTATCAGCTTCCAAATACAATAAATCTTCACTCGTGTGACCTCAAAGCCTATGCTATCAACCATGTCACTATCAATGTGTCTTCAACTTCCCTTTAATTGTACAAAACCAGATTCCATCCCGATTAGGAGATATCATCCAATTTCAACAAATCGCTACTCAGGAACACTGCCTGAATACTGCTTTCACCAAAATGATCATAACTTCCATTAATCAATGAATTACTGTCTACATTCTTAACCATAGAAATATGACATATCAAATAGTTTAACCTCAACATCACATAGATCCAATTGCAATAACCCATGTGCGCTAATCCAAACTCTGTCTTCTTCTCTTCAAGTCTTCGGTAAATCACTGTGTTGACATCAATGACAATCATAGTCATGAATGCAACAACAACTGCTATAGAATGTCTACCAAACATTTAGCATTCATTCCTAACAATTTAATTATTTGCTATGATGATCTAGATGATCATTATGACAAGGAAAGTTAGTTAGAGAGATCTATGAATAGGAAAATTCATGATGATGATCTATGGCTTAGATCTAAATGGTTAAAAGAGAAGGAACAAGTTTCAAGAAAGTTCAAGTTCCTAGGTGAAAAGAAAACATGTTACTGAGATCCAGATTCAAGGTATAATGAATTGGAATGTTAAGATTGATCAAAGAAAAATGTAATAGAGGAGATTAAGCAGAAAAAAATGTCTATATAAAGGATGGATTTGTATGAACAAATGGCTAGAAAATTGAAGATTTGAAGAGTCATCAAATGAAGCAGTGAAGAAGGAACAAAGAGATTATGAGTCAGAAAGTAGGATCTAATGAAGTGTTGAAGCTAGTGGGAAGTGAATAATTAAAGTGAAGATAGAAGAGCACACAAAGGATCTGGTTATGCAAAGATAGTGTTGAATCTACATGTAAAATTATTTATTGTTGCTTATTAGAATTTGTAACAGAGAAATCTCTTAATAAAGTGGACTTAAATAGCTTAATGTAAAATTATTTCAAAAGGTAACATTCTAAACAGTCTTCGAAGTCATTTTACGAAGCCACTCCTAATAGGGTAAATATCCTAATAGATCTAAGGTAAATCCCTTGACTGGGTCACACCTAATAGTGTGTATTGTAATCTTTAACTAGATTGACTCTAAACCAGGTGTCCTTCAGAAGAGTATTTTCTTAGTGGGTGATAATTTCCATAGTGGTTTTTCCCAAAGCTGGGTTTCCACATTAAATACTGGTGTTACATGTAATGAATGATTTATGTGATTGATTTACAGATTCATAAATTTTATTTACTATTGTTGATAAATACTAAATTATTTTTAACCGAGATGTCACCGAATTAATCAGAGAAAAGGTTTTAGGTATTTTAGAATCAAGGATTACTGATTCACCCCCTCTCTCTATAATCCAACGCTAGCCAACAATGAAGTCAGATTCTTATTACTATGTAAATAAATGTGTTCCTTGTTAGTAGTTTGGCGATTTGATACATGCACCCACTCAATCCATCCAACCCACCATCACACCTTGGCCTTTCTCCTGCTGGGGTTTTGACCTTGTGGGATAGATATTCCCCAACTCTTCTAGTGGCCACAAGTACATTTTAGCTACCAGAAAATATTTTACCAAGTGGGTTGAAGTAATTACCCTCACCTATACTCCTAGAAAATAGATTTCCAAGTTCATCATGAATTATATCGTTTGTCACTATGGCATCCCAAAATTCCCCCATACTAATAATGGATATCCCTTCAAGAATAAATATTTCATGGACCTTTGTAATAAATTTGGTATTACCCAACATTTCTCATCCAAATTCTTCCTACTGGGCAATGATCAAGCTGAGGCTACAAATAAAACCATATTGAAAATTCTTAAGAAGACCATTGATGGTGTTGGTTGTGATTCGCACCTACAACTCAATCCTTCCCTTTGTGCCTACCACACTTCCATCAATACCCCCACTAGAACCTCTCCATTTTCCCTTGTTTATGGTTTAGAGGTTGTCCTTCCCATCAAAATTGTGCTCCCTTCCCTCAAGATTTCTCTCAAGAACTTGATGTCTGAAGAAGAATACCGAGTTGCCTACTTGCAAGATCTACAACTCCTCGATGAGAGACACCTCAATTCCCTTAACCACCTTTTTGTGCATCAAAATCATTTGCGCTTATAGTTCAACAAGAAGATTATACCTCATGATTTTGAGGTTGGTGATTTAGTCATGTAGGATTACATGAAAAACCTCTAGATCTAAGAAAAGAAAGGAAAGTTCGAACGCAATTAGCTGAGTCCATTTTTTATTATCTCCAAGTTTTGTTCTGGGGCATATTAGATAGCAACACCTAAGGGATATCTATTCCTTGATCCTATAAATATGCTACATCTAAAGTTCTTTTATGCGTAGCATAGCATTCAATTCCCATATAGTATTTATTCAACACAAAATCCTAAAAATTAAACAAAAAAGTCCTAAAAATTTCCTAAACAATCAGAAAAAAATCAAAATCCTAAATAGTAGAAAAAGTTCCTAAAAAAATTATTTTCTTCGTGAAAACTTGGTACAAAGGCACCTTGACACAAGAAAAAAAGGGGGGTGAAATAAATTGTCCAGTAGTGAAAACTTGGCAAAAAAGAACTCTAGGCAAGTACCATGGTGAAAACATGTTCAAGGCACTATGGTACCATATTTAGATCTATTTCCTTCTTCCACTCATTGTACATATCTAAATCCTTTGTTTTCTTGTCCATATATCACATTCTCAATCTAGTTTCAAGTCCTTGTTCCACGTGTCACAATAAAGATCTTAGTAAAATCCCAGAAAACTGAGCTTAAACCCATCACACTGAGCTTTTCCCAAACACAGTGACCTTAAATGTACTTATCAAAATCAAAATCATGATCGAATCTATGAGATAATTTTCCTTTCACATATATTGTGAGAGAATATTCATCTTTATCAATTAATCAATCTTTTCCTTTCAAGATGCGTCCTTCCTCCATCGGCTCAAATAAAACCCATCAATTTTATCACATTCATGGAAAGAACTATGGACCAAATGACTACTTGGTAATGAGGCATTATTTTTTGATTTTATTCTTTTGTGTTAGTGGATCCTACCCATAATTGATTGGCTTGATAGTTCATATCTTGGTATATTGTTAATGGTGAAACTTGATACATGTGTTGATTGTTTTATGATTTATTTTCTGATACTTTAAGAACATTCTTATTTTTTTCTAAGTTATGATTATGCATATCTTATTGGGGGAAATGAGTTAACACACTTACATCCCTTCAAAGACTTGGGTGTGCCCATACCTCTTCAATAAGCATATGTCATTGGTTCCATCATAACTCTAAAATCCACATCTATATTCCTAAAGCTATCTAGTGTGTCTGAGATTCTAGTCCACACAAAGGAACAAGGCCATATGTACTTTTATAATACATGATGCATACCTCCTTTTGAAAATCAAACTAGGATGTTCTCTCCGACATAAACACAAGTGATCCCACTAAATCATATAGTCGGGTGGAATTATAGTTCAGTTGCATATTAGTTAGTTTCCTTTCTACATTTTTTGAGACAAGGGTCTTTTTTATTCACCCCTCCCCTCCCCTTTCCTTATTGGTTATTTCATCCTACTAGTTATGTTGGATACACACAAACAACAAAATAAAAATAGTTTCATCCCATTGCACTCCACCTCATATTATTGAGTTCATTTAAAGATCTTAATTTTGTTATTGACATTTCAATCATCTTATTAAATGCATTCATTTAATTCACTTAGTTCATTAATAACATTCACTTTTATTAAGGTTCATCCACCACCTAGTTACTATATTGTATGTGTTGCACGTTAAAATATATCTCATTAACCACTAATCGTATAGTATTTATTGTGTCTCAAATATATCTAATTAACCATTAATCATTAATTATGCATATGCATGTCAAATATATCTAAGTAACCATCATTAATCATTAAAGTATACTTTTCATATAAAATATATCTATGTACCCATCTATAAACATCATATATCTATACAATAAATTAATGTTTCACATGTACATACTTCACGTAGGACCTTCATCATCAATATATTAGAACACCATGCAGTATAATATTCACATAATCACACACCTCTTGAATAAAAAATGTCAGTAACATAATCTACAACTATGTACAAATAACACAACATAAAGTCTCATAATCACCATACATCGTAATAGTCCATCATAATCCATCATATAACTCTATAAACTATCTCAAGAAAAATGAATATATCATATACTATCATTTTCGTACATCAATAAATGATACATCATGCACCTAATTTCTACTACACATATGCATCTCATCCAAAAAATATCTATCCTATATAATTAAATAGCTCAAGCAGCCTCTAGGAAGATGTCCCTGCTATCCCAACTTTCCCTTGTGAGCCCCTTGTCATAGGTTCTCATGCTCCTCTTAGACTGTCACCTCATGTATCCTTGTCTCTCAGTGGCCTCATAGCTACTGACCCTTATGACCCACCTCAGGTCATCTCTTATCCCATGCTTTGAGTAAGGTGGTTGTCTCTACTCTAGGGGTACTACTTGGTGATAGAGGGTCATATAATAGGTCACATCTCTCCATTCCCTCATGATCTCTCTCTATGCATCCATGCTAGTTTACAATAACTGCCCCACACTTGACATGATCATGTATTGTCTTTCTATCTCCCTCTCCCCTTGGTACGTATATGCTCAACTCTACCAAGTTTCCCTATCCACTATCAGTTTGATGAAGGGTTCTCCCCTAAATACCCACTTGATGAAGGGTGCTCCCCTTAATATTGCAAAAACATAAAAGAAATAGAGAAACAACAACAATATGCAAGAACAGAAAATGGGCTTCTTATTATCTCCACAAATGTGGAATTACAAACTTTCAAAATTACTATATGCAAAGCCACATGGGCATTCCCTTACAATATTTTGTAGGACAAAGCTTTGAATCAATACCCAGATCTACTACCCAGAACTGTCCCGAACTACCTAAGACAACACTACAGCCTTCCTTATATAGGCAATTTTCCACCACCTAGGAAGGTTCCAAAATTTTAGCCAAGAAGGCCGACCAAACTTAGAATTATTTTATTTTACAATTTATTACATCAAATTCAGCTCAAAATAACTTTTGAAACCCCAAATTTTTTTTTGAAGGAAAATCATTTTCTGCAATTTCAGGTGACCCAACTTTCGAAGACCATAAGTCATCTCCAGTTGACCCGATTGACTATTATAACCCCATTACAGAAAGGCCACAAAGTGGTCTACAGGCTTGACTTGTGCAAGCACCTATCACCCAAATTCCCAACCTCATCTGGGGCCTCTAAGGCCTTCAAAACTAAGTTCAAAGTTTCTATACCCTGTTGCCAATACTGAAAATTTTCAATATCTACAAAGCTAGACTTGATCTGTCAATGAAACTTTACTGGCAGGCTATTATGACCAAAATGAACCTCCAAGGAAGAAATCAGAACATTCTAAGATCGGATGACCAACTTACTAAAAATAGAAAGTTTCCATAAATAGCAACTCTGCATAAGATAGCCCTTATTGAAAAAAAAAATAGAAATATTTTTGTGTGATGCAAGATTGCTCTTACACCCAGGATGCTCCTGCATCAGACACTTGGGGTAATTTGAGAAGTGACCCTATCACCACTCAAGTGTGCAGAGGAAAATCAAGATGGTTAACCTCCTCCTTTGTTAGCCATTATGAATCTTCAACATGTCATCCTTTCCACTTGACTAGATATTCTTCATATGTCCTATTCCTTGTGCTTCTACCAACACGACTATCCAGTATGTCCTCAATCTCCTTGATATCTGAATTGGTTGCTGAAATACTCCATTGTGCTATTGTGATCTCATCTTCAACACCTCCTTCATGATACTCTGTCAGATCTAAAATGTTAAACACTACTGAAATATTCAGCTCAATAGGCAATTCTACTTCATATGCATTTCCTGAATCATGCTTTTTCAATATTTTACATGGCCCAAACTTCTTCATTTTCAATTTGTTATACGTACCAACTGGAAATTGCTCCTTCCACAAATGAACCATGACTTCATCTCCAACCTGAAATTCCTTATGCCTTCTTTTCACATCTACCTTAGCCTTATACTGCACATTCATCTTGGTAATATGCTTCCTCACCTCCTCATGGATGTTCTTCAAATGTTCTGCAAAATCCTCAGCTTCAGCACTATTTATTTCTCCTTTATCTATCTTTCTCAACTCAGATGCATTTCTGGGACTACTTCCATATACAATATGTGGATGATGTGATGAACTAAACTTTAGATCTATCTTCAACTCTTCACTTTCTTCTAGTGTCATTCTATGTGCTGCCTTATTTGGAAAACTGGATCCTGGAATCAAGTCCATCTGATGACTAATCTTTCTTACTAGTGGTAATCCATCAGGTACATTATCAGATACAATATCTTGAAAATCATTCAATAAATCTATAACTTCTATAGGTACATCTTCTACTTCCCCTTTCCCAGCCTTTGGAATTAAGGTAAAACACATATGCTCATGCCTCATACCATTTGATAAATTTCCTCTATCAACAAAATTTATTCTTGCATTACCACAGACCTTTTCTTTTATTTCCTTCAATGGTTTTAGCTTATGTCACACTCCATCCTTTGTCAGAGAATAGGTATTCGCATGACCATCATGTACAACACATCTGTCAAACTACCAAGGTCTACCCAACAACATATGAAATGCATCCATAGATATGATATCACATACTACCTCATCTAACTTCAGTAGGCACTGCTCACTGACCATGACCTTGTGGTCATCCTGCACCCAACAAACCTGATATGGACATGGATGTTTCTGCCTCTTGAGCTTCAACTTTGTCACCATCTCTTCTGACACCAAATTGTTAGTATTGCCACTATCAATAATCACATCACAACACTTACACTCACACTTGCACCTAGTGCAAAATAGACTCCTTTTTTGCTCAGGTTCATTCTCATCACTCAACAGGACTCTTTTGTTGATCAACATTTCTCCTCTTTTAGCATCTTCAAAATTTGATGATCTGGCATCTTCATCTATATGTGCAACTCTGGCCTGGTGTTCATTCCTCATATCAATCCCTCCTTGGCATTGAGGACATTCAAATGCCCTATGGCCTTCTTCTCCATACTGAAAACATGTTCCATGGAAGCCTCCTCTTCCAGATCCTTGTCCTCTTCCTCTTCCTCTTTGATCTCTATTATTTTGATCATGGAAATGATTGAAATTATCTCCTCTCTAATTCTAACTATTGCTGGCCTCATTCTACTTTTTCAGATCTTCATTATGATCTCCATATGACCATCCACCAGATCTTCCATCATGACCTCTTCCACTTTGTCTTCTCTCAAAATTCTTGTTCAGCTTTTCCTCTACTTTTAGGGCAAACTAGTATGCCTCTTCAATACTGTTCATTCGAACCAGATTCAACTCCTCCTAAATGCTCAGCCTCAACCCATTAAGGTAATGGGAAACTTTCTCCTTATCAGCTTCTGCATGTCCTATTCTAATGAGGATTCAATAGAACTCCTTTGTATACTCCTGAACAGATCTTCTTGCTTGCTTCAAACTTTGCATTTTCCTCAGTAGATCAAGCTCATAATCAATAGGGATGAACTGTCGCTTCAATTTATCCACCATTCGATCCCATCTTGTGATTTTATCTTTCCCTCTTCTATTTTTCTCCAACTGAATCTCTCGCAACCAAATCTTTGTATGACCTTTCAGTCTGGCCTTCACAAATTTGACCCCATCAGGATCCTTGATATCTTCATACTCAAAATATTCTTCACATTCATTGATCCAGTCGATCAACTCCTTTAGGTTAAGATTTCCTAAAAATGTAGGAACCTCGATCTTAGGTCTTTTTCAGATCTTGGAAATGGACCTAAAAAGCATTTCTTCTTCTTGATTCAAATTTTTTCCTTCTTCTTGATCATCATTTCCTTCTTCGGCTTCATCCTCACTTTCATCTCTAACATTAAGATTCATTCCTCTGTGAATCTCTTCTTGCAATGCTCTTACTTGTCTCTGGAGTGCTCTAACCTCAGGTGTTACATCACCAAATCTTCCACCACATTCCCTTCATGGAGACATTTTCATGATGTGCACTGAAACACTAACCATAGTCCTGGTGCAAACTACCTCACAATCGGTGATCTGTTTACACATAAACCCTAACCCACGGTCCTGGTGCAAACTGCCTCACAATCAGTGATCTGTTTACACACTCAGGAACTCCTACTCTAATACCACTTGATGAAGGGTGCTCCTCTAAATACCCACTTGATGAATGGTGCTCCCCTTAATACCACAAACACATAACAAAAATAGAGAAACAACAACAATATGCAAGAATAGAAAATGGGCTTCTTATTATCTCCACAAATGTGGAATTACAAACTTTCAGAATTACAATATGCAAAGCCACATGGGCATTCCCTTACAATATTCTATAGGACAAAGCCCCAAATAAATACCCAGATCTACTACCAAGAACTATCTAGAACTACCTAAGACAATACTACAACCTTCCTTATATAGGCAATTTTCCACTGCCTGGGAAGGTTCCAGGATTTTAGCCAAGAAGGCTGACCAAACTTAGAATTATTTTATTTTACAATTTATTACATCAAAGTTGACTCAAAATAACTTTTGAAACCCAAATAGAAATTTTGAAGGAAAATCATTTTCTGCCATTTTAGGCAACCCAAGTTCTAAAGACCATAAGTCATCGCCAGTTGACCCGGTTGACTATTATAACCCCATTTCAGAAAGGTCACAAAGTGCTCTACAAGCTTGAATCGCGCAAGCACTTGTCACCCAAATTGTCAAACTCATCTAGGGCCTCTAAAGCCTTCAAAACTGAGTTCAAAGTTTCTGTACCCTATTGCCAATACTGAAAATCTTCAATATCTACAAAGCTAGACTTGATCTATCAATGAAACTTTACTAGCAAGCTGTTATGACCAAAATGAACCTCCAGGGAAGAAATTATAACATTTCAAGATCGGATGACCAACTTACTAAAAATAGAAAGTTTCCATAAATAGAAACTCTGCACAAGATAGCCCTTATTGAAAACAAAAATAGAAATATTTTTGGGTGATGCAAGATTGTTCTTACACCCAAGATGCTCATGCATCATAGTTGTTGGGTAAGTTGATCTATCTAACTCTGCATCTCTACTATCAGTCCTTGTAATCACACTATCTCCTACTGGGCCCCCTCCATCCTCATACAATTCTCTATCACGGTGCACTCTCTTGAGTCCACTTGTCCTTGTAGTATGGATAGGTCTTGTTGCATACTCTTTTCCCAGGCATCGGTCATGTCTTCTCTGTCCCTCTCAACTTCCACCACTACCTCTAACTTTGTCACCTTACCCTAAAGTATGTCTATCTTCTCATAGTTCTCATGCCTCTCATCCCCTCCTAACCCTCCTCATCCCATATCCTCATCCTTTGGTAGTGGACCTTGGGATTCCTTATCTCTCTCTATCTTTGCTGCTCCTAGGGCATGAGAAAGACCACCTATCATTGGTCTCTGCACTACCACTCTCATCTACTCTATTGCCCATCTATGAAACCTCCACCTAGACCCTAGCACTGTTGCCAATATATTATCCTCATCTCCCTCCTCCACATCCTCCTAATCCTACTACTCTAAATATTCCTCTACCCCTCCTGGCTCTGTTAGCCTCACCGGCCTGTGTCTCTCTCACCACACTACATAATTGACTTTGACTTTGCCTTATGCATCTACTACATGTCTGTATACTGATGTGCATGGCACTAACTACATCCCTCTCTAAATTCTCTTTACATTTCAAATATCCACTCAAATCCCCCATATCAACCCAATCTCCTTGGAGATGATGGGACATGGATAGCTATCTAGAACAATCTCCTATATCCTACCAAACTATATGCAAACCTATGATGGCATGTACCTAGCTATCTATAACTATTGGCAATTTAGCTGACTTGGTTACATAGATGTTGTCATAATGGAAACATATGATCCACATGAAGATCGCACAGGTCAAAGAGCAAGTATGACAGAGCGCATTGCAAATTTGTCTAAGTGTGAGACAATATTTTTACCAGTGAACCTAGACATAGTTTTTGTTTGCGATGTTGACTGGAGTAATTTTAGTGCTTACGCACTTGAACATAGACTCTATGATGTCTATTTATCAGCCATCTCAGAGCGCATGTTAGTACAGCATGTACATAAGAAGTTATGATAGTTTTATCAAAGATAGTGTAAAGCCGATAGGATAGAATATGAAGACAGAACTAGTAAAGAGTTAAGGGATTATTATGTTTATCAAAATAATAACTTAACAATATAAAGGGATGACATCCTAGATGTTAACTCTTGGATAAAGCTATTATTATAAATGTAATTGTAATTGTAAAGTTAGATGGAGTATCAAGTAGTAGTAATGAAATGTAATGAAGTAGTGATATGATGTGAAGTATATGAAGCATATGTAATAGTGATAGTAAAAGAGCAGCAAAGAGATATTGATGCAAGCAGTATAAGGTTATGTACCTTAACCTATTTTTGTAATCAATGTATATTGTACATTACTTATTTGGGTAGTGGGCTCATCTGGTAATCACATTTTGTACAAAAACTCCTAACAGGGTTGAGGCTTCTAACAAGGCCTATAGTCCCTTAATCAGGACTGATACACTATATGCTTGTAATAGACTCCTAACAAGGTCAACATCCTTAACAAGATACTTTGATTAGTGGATCTTTGTGGGTACCATCCCCACAGGGGTTTTCCCTTGGCCAGGGTTTCCTCGAGAACAAATAATGTGTTATGAGTTATTTATTGTTATGCATGTTGTTTAGCTTCTTATGTTATGCATGTATAAAGATAATCTATTATATCTATAATTGGGCAAAAGATAAAGTTTGTAGAATACTGATTCACCCCCCCTCTCAGTATCCCCTATTTCTAACAATTGGTATCAAAGCTTAGTTACTCGGAAAAGAATCATTCAAGGAAAGACTAGCAGCTTGAATAAGATCTCTATGGATGTGGATCAACTATAGAAGAATCTTGAAGAAGCTCTTGAACAGATTGACTTACTTACTATTGAAAAAGATACTTTGAAAAGAAAGTATGATGATGCAAAGAACCTCATTGAGAAACTGAAAAACAAATTGGAAGATCTGAGAACTGAAAAGGAATCCAAAGTTTTTATTGATTGTGATGACAATTTAGAAAAAGAAAATGAGATCCTTAAGCATGAACTAAAGATAGAAAATTTGAAGCTTAGTTTGAAAGATGGAAATGGCAAGAATGAAGCAAATCTAAAATTTGAGAATGAAAGTCTAAAGACTGAAAATGAAGGACTAAAATCTGAACTTTGTAAAGTAACATCTAAACTTGAGAAAGTCAATTTGTAGTATGATATGTTGGAAACTAAATTGAAACAATTGTTGTATTTTCATTGATGTCGAACCTTAATTGGTAGAAAATCTAAAATCTGAGAATGAAAGTCTAAAGACTGAAAATGAAGGGCTAAAATCTAAACTTTGTAAAGTAACATCTAAACTTGAGAAAGTCAATTTGCAGTATGATATGTTGGAAACTAAATTGAAACAATTGTTGTATTGTCATTGATGTCAAACCTTAATTGGTAAGACTATTGCTACTTAGGAAAGTACTATATCTATTTCAATGTTGCTAAGGGGCTAAGCAAGGTTGGTAACAATAGCACCTAGGGAAAGGTTGAGTTATCTTGATACTACAAAGTGTACTTGACTATGTTGCACTATGATGAGATAATGTATTGTTTATATTAGTAAGACTAAAGACTAAACTAGTAGGCTTAACCAAGAAAAGAATGGAAAATCATGTTTAAGTCGAGTGATGTTAGTGTCGACCGAGTTAGTATATGCCGAGAAAAATTATAGTGTCGATTGAGCATCAATAAATTGTCGAGAAAGACAGTGCAAGCTGAGGAGATAGTTTTAGTATTGACTGAGCGTTCTACATGAAGACTGAGTGAACAATCACAGTATTGACCAAGCATTAGCAATTTTATATTTGAAGAGAATTTAATTTTGGAGCCGACATTGTTGAATTCTTGGATTATGTAAAACATGTTAACTTTATTTATTGATTGTTTGGAAGCATTAAATGCATTGTAAAACATTTTATTGTAAATATTTAAGAGATTTGAGATGATTCTAGAAAAGGAGCCAAAGAACATAAAGTGGCTAGATTCAATTAATCTGACATAACCCTAAGATCTATGAATGAGATTGAGCAGCAAAAGATGAGTTAACCTAATTAAGGAAAATATAAGGGAACTTGAACATTGTGATATGGATGCACATGGTGAACAGAGAATGCTGGAAGAGAAAAGTTTTATTGACTAAATAAGCAGAAAAGGCTGAAGGAGAAGTGTGGTGATTGCTTGAAGAAAAGTTCCAAGTAGATCAGAGATCGAAATGGAAATGTTTCAAAGTTAGTAAACCAGCTTTAGTATATGGAATTGGATCTGATATTTGCAAAGTGAGTTATATATTTTTCAGATAATACTACTGCTACTTTCTAACCATTGTAACAGTCAAAATCCTTTTAACAAAGGTTGACCTAATAGTCATATGTTAAATCCTTTGAACAAGGTTGCATTCTAATGGAGTGTATGTAAGTCCTATGACTAGGCTCACTTTTAACAGGGTAATTGAAATCCTTTAACCGGGTCACATTTGACAGTGTGTATTGTAACCTTTGACAGGGTTGGCTTTTTACCGAGCTCACTTCAAAAGAGTGAAAATAATAGTAGCATGTTACAAAGTGGTTTTTCCCAAATTGGGTTTCCACTATAAATCTTGGTATTTATACTTGTGTGTGTGTTTAGATCTGAACATTACTATGTTTTACAAGTTAAGTTACAACTGGGTAGTGGACTGCATTGTTAGATGTTTCTATTATTGAATCAGTGATGATCAAGTTTGTTTTGGTTTTGGATCTGATTTAAGGATAAGTTTATGAGATTATTTTATACATCAAGACCTAAGAACAACTGATTCACCCCCCCTCTCTATTTTTCCAAATCATATTAACAATTGGTATCAGAGCTCAGTTGCTTATTATTAGTGGTGACAGATATCAAGTTTAAAGTGGCTTGAAGCAAATGATCGGGATGTATAAGGAGGTATCGAAGCTAAACAAAGAAAATTTCCCTACATGGAAAAGCTTGATGAAGCTACATCTGGCTGGTAATCGTGACTCTGCAAAGTACTACATTGAGAATAGTTATGTCTCACTTATCCCACCTTTGACTTCTGAAGAAATGAGAGCTAAGCAAGAAAATAATCAGGAAATGCTGGAAATTGCATCTGCCCTAAGCTATCAAGAATTTGAGGACATTAAGGACTGCACAACTGCAAAGGATATGTGGGACACTCTTGCAAGGATCTATGGTGGTGACTTGAATGTGTTGAAAGTAAAGGCTGAGAGTCTTAGAGGTAAGTTTGATGAAATGAAAATGCAAGAAGGTGAAAATATTGCACAATATTGTAGTAGAATTAAAGAAGTTGTGAATGCTATTAGAGGAGCTAATGGGACTATTGATGATGAAACTATAATTGGGAAAGTATTAAGAACCCTATGTCCTATATATGCTATTAAGATCTCAACTATTCATGAATTTAGATGTAACTCTGCTAATGTGCTTACTTTGGAAAGTCTGGTTGGTAAGCTGACTACTTTTGAACTCTCTAATTATGATAATTTCACTATTGGAAGCATTGGAAATGTTGAATCTTCTTTTAAGTCACAACTAGTTCTGAACAAGTCAAAGAAAGAAAAAGAAAGATGCATCAGTGAAAGTGAAAGTGAAAGTGATAGTGAAAATGACAGTGACACCTCTGATGAAGACCTAGAAGATCTAGAAGCTCTTATGGCTAGAAGACTGAGAAGGGGAAAAGGAAAGTATAAAGGTAAACTCCCTATTATATGTTTTGCATGTAATAAAGTTGGTCATATAGCTGCTAGATGTCCTGACAGGAAGGATAAAGATGATGAAAGGAAAAGAAAACACAAAGATAGAAAAGATGATAGAAGCTACCAATGGAATAGAGACTACAAGGGAAAAGGTAAGAAATCTTGTTATATTGCTGAAAAAGAGACTGACATTGATAGTGATTATTTTGAAATCGAGGTAGTTTATGTGGCAATGAAAGATGAATCTGATGAGGATGAGAAAACTACATTGATATCCTATGTGAACAAGAATGATAAATGGATTATTGCCAGTGGCTGTTCACATCACATGACTGGTGACAAAAATAATTTTGAGACCTTACATCATTACAGAGGTCAAAGTGTAAAATTTGGTAATGATGCACCATGTCCTGTTAGAGGAAAAGGTTTGATTAAACTAATTGATAAGATATCCTATGAAAATGCATATTGGGTTGAAGGTCTTAATTACAATTTTTTAAGTGTTGGTCAACCTAACAAAACTGGTTATCGAGTGGAATTTCATCACAAGCAACCTAAAATATTTAATGCTGCTGGAGAACTGATTGGAAGTGGAGATCAGACTAGAGGTAATTTGTTCTATCTTGACCTATCTAAAGAAACATGTTTGATTGCACAACTTGATGATATTTGGTTATGGTATAAAAGGTTGTGTCATGTTAACTTTGATAATCTGGTAGAGATAAGTAAGAAGAAAATGGTAAGAGGTCTACCTAGATTGAAGAAACCTAAGAATGTGATGTGCAAGGAATGCCAGTTAGGAAAAATAACAAAGTCGAGTTTCAAGAGAAAATCCTTTACTTCTGAAAAAAATTTAGATTTGGTTCATACTGACCTTTGTGGACCTATGGTTGTACAAAGTTACTGTGGTGCTAGATACTTTATCTTATTTGTTGATGATCATACTAGGATGATGCATGTGATGTTTCTAAAAGAAAAATATGAAGCTTTTCAATATTTTAAGTGGTATTTGGCTAAGGTTGAAAAGGAGACAGGTAGGAACTTGAAATGTCTTAGATCTGGCCGAGGTGGAGAATTTACATCAAATGAATTTAATCTATTTTGCAATGATAGAGGAATTAAAAGATAGATGTCTGCACCTAAAACACCTCCACAGAATGATATAGCAGAAAGGAGAAACAAATCTATCTTGGATTGTGCAAGGACATTGATGATTGAAAAGAATGTGGCATAGAAATATTGGAAAGAAGCTATAAGCATTTCTATCTACACTCTTAACCGAGTACAAATCAAGAAAGGTACGAATATGACACCTTATGAATTATGGCATGGGCATGCACCGAGTGTTAATTACGTTAGAATCTTTGGAAGTAAGTGCTATATATTAAAAGACACTAGGAATGGAAAGTTTGATGCTAAGAGTGATGAAGGCATATTCCTAGGGTACTCCACAAAAAGTAAAGCTTATAATTGTTTGAACTCTAACACTAACAAAATTGTGGAAAGTGTGAATGTCAAAATTGATGAGTATGTAGAAAGAAATGAAGCTGACAGTAAAAGAGAACCAGAAGATTATAGATCTTTTCTGTACATTGAAGAGGAAGAAGAGGCAAGTAACAGACTTGCACCCGATGTCGATTCTCAGGTAAGCAATGCTGAGCGACAGACAGAAGCTACCGAGCATCAAGAAAATAGTGCTGAGAGAGAACAAGAACATGTTGAGCTACAAGAAAATGCTATTGAGGATCAGGAAGAGGTTGTTGAGCATTCTGAAGTTGAATCTAACAATCTTATTGAGGAACATGATGAAATAGAGGAGAGAATAGCTAAACCTATTTTGGCAAAATATGTGAGAAGACATCATAAGCCTGAACAAATAATTGAAGACAAAGATACTAGATTCCAAACTAGAAGTAAGACTAAGGATCCAACATCTCTACTATGTGAATTTGAACCAAAGAAAACTAGAGAAGCATTGGAGAATGAAGACTGGATATAAGCAATGAATGAAGAAATTGACCAGATTGAGAAGAATGATACTTGGACTCTAGTGCTGAGACCTGAAAATAAGAATGTTATAGGAACAAAGTGGGTATTTCGAAATAAGATGAATGAAAATGGTGAAATCACTAGGAACAAAGCTAGGCTGGTATGCAAAGGCTATGCACAAGAAGAAGGAATAGATTATGGGGAGACATTTGCCCCTATAGCTAGATTGGAAGGAGTAAGAACTCTATTTGCATATGCTGCTTATAAAGATTTCAAGGTATATCAAATAGATGTCAAGTCTACATTTTTTAATGGTATACTAAAAGAAGAAGTTTACATAGAACAACCAGAAGGTTTTATTGATCCAAATAGAAGACACATGGTGTGCAAATTGAACAAAACATTATATGGATTGAAGCAAGCCCCTAGAGCATGGTATGAAAGGTTGCACAACTACTTGATACAGATTGGATTTTCAAGAACAAATGACACAAGCAATCTATACATGAAGGATGAAGAAGGTAAAGGTGTCCTGTTGGCAAAAAATTTTGTTGATGACATTATTTTTGGTGGACAAGATGCATTATGTAAAAGTTTCTCAAATGAAATGCAAATTGAATTTGAAATGAGTATGTTTGGTGAGATCAAATTCTTTGTTAGTTTACAAGTATATCAGAAGAAGAATGGAATTTTCATTACATAGTCCAATTATGTTAATGAAATACTAAAAACTTTTGGGATGGAAGATGCTAAACCAGTGGGAACTCCTATGGTTACTGGACAAAAGTTAGTAGAAGTGAATCAGACTCTGTATAGATCCATGATTGGAAAATTGTAGTATGTTGTACACAATAGACCAGATATTGCATTAGCTATTGGGATTGTGGCAAGATTCTTTGCTAATCTAAAGGAAACATATATGATGGCCATGAAAAGAATTATGAGATACTTGAAAGGAACTGCTGACTATGGTCTATATTATAAGAAGGATGACAAATTTGAACTTTGAGTTTATACAGATGTGGATTGGGTAGGAAATGTAGATGACAGAAAGAGTACAAGTGGTGGAGCTTTCTTTCTTGGATAGAGATTAGTCTCCTGGACAAGCAAGAAACAAAATTGCATTTCCCAATCTACTATCGAGGCTGAGTATGTTGCTGCTGCAGTGAACTATTCAAACTTGGTATGGATAAAATAATTGTTGATAGGCATGAAAGAAGAAATCACTAAACCTATTGTTATTTTCTGTGACAACACAAGTGTTATCAATATTTCTAAGAATCCGGTGATCCACACTAAGACAAAACACATTGCAATCAAGTATCACTACTTGAGAGAATTAGTACAAGACAAAGAAGTTTGGATGGAATATGTGAATACAAAAGAACAAATAGCAGACATATTCACTAAAAGGTTTACCCAAAGAATCTCATGAGTATTTGAGAAGTCAATTAGGTGTTCTTCCCCTAACTAAGGCTGCTTAGACAAGCTAGGAGCATTGCATCAAATGTGCTACAACGGAACATTTCACAAATTGATGCAGAAGATTGTCACACTTTAGGGCTGGCCTAGAGTTGTGAAGAGAAGCAAAGACAAGGAATCAGTCATAAGCAAGATGATAGAAGGAAAGACACTAAGCTGTACAGATATTATCTACATCTGATGGATGTATGTTTTAGTTGCTACTTTGGCACTTTTTGTCAAAGAGGGAGAATGTACTGATATGATAACACATGAGATATGATCAAGAGTTGATGAGTTGATGGAACTAAAAGGAAAAGGAAAGAGGATGATGAACTGAAATGAAGAATCAGGATAGAGGGAGATCTGAATACTTTTGATGGTCAAAGAAGTGAGGCTTATAGGATTCTGAATCAGAATGAAGCTAAGGATATTATAAATAATTTTCTGATGGACAGATAAATTTTTGGATTGGTTGGTAATCGATGTGTTATTCAGGTGATACCATATGCTATTGCCATCAATGCCAAAGAGGGAGATTGTTGGAAACCAAATTGAAACAATTGTTGTATTGTCATTGATGTCAAACCTTAATTGGTAAGACTGTTGCTACTTAGGAATGTACTATATCTATTTGAGTGTTTCTAAGGGGCTAAGAAAGGTTGGTAACAATAGCACCTAGGGAAAGGTTGAGTTATCTTGATACTACAAAGTGCACTTGACTATGTTGCACTATGATGAGATAATGTATTGTTTATCTTAGTAAGACTCAAGACTAAACTGGTAGGCTTAACCAGGAAAATCATGTTTAAGCCGAGTGATGTTAGTGTCGACTGAGCTCACTTCAAAAGAGTGAAAATAATAGTAGCATGTTACAAAGTGGTTTTTCCCAAATTGGGTTTCCACTATAAATCTTGGTGTTTATACTTGTGTGTGTGTTTAGATCTGAACATTACTATGTTTTACAAGTTAAGTTACAGCTGGGTAGTGGACTGCATTGTTAGGTGTTTCTATTATTGAATCAATGATGACCGAGTTTGTTTTGGTTTTAGATCTGATTTAAGAATAACTTTATGAGATTGTTTTATACATCAGGACCTGAGAACAACTAATTCACCCCCCCTCTCTTTTGTTCTAAATCATATTAACATGATAAACTTGAGAAATACAATAAGATTGTGAAAGGTGAACTAACTCAATCCAAACAACAACTTGAAAGGCTATATTCAACTAGTGAGAAGATTGATGAACAAATATCTTATCAAAAACCATTCTATGATAAGATTGGTCTTGGATTCAACACTTTTAAAGAAAATGATGAAGGCAAGGAACTAGATCTGAAGATATCTGAAAGCATAGATGAGAAGAAGCTTGATGAGATCAACAAATCTGAAGATACACCTAAAGAAGAAGAATCATAAAAGCAAGAGGAATCACCCAAAGTTATACAAATAAAATTCAAAGGTAGATGTTTTTCTTGTAATACTATTGGTCATATGAAGAGAGATTGCATAGGTAAAAAATTTAAACCTCTTAATGGTTATTTTTACAATTGTCATAGTTTTGGACATAGAGCTATTGAATGTAGGAAACCTAAATTTATTGAGAATAATGATGGTAGTAGAATATTTAGGAATACTAACAATGCAGATAAGAAACCTACTGAAGATATGAATAGAAGAAATGGAGTATTATGTTATAGATGCAACAAGGTTGGACACATTGCTAGAAACTACAGATCACAAATCAATCAACCTGGATCAAGATATG
The DNA here is from genome assembly GCA_027943335.1 of Chamaecyparis obtusa. NCBI lineage: Eukaryota > Viridiplantae > Streptophyta > Pinopsida > Cupressales > Cupressaceae > Chamaecyparis > Chamaecyparis obtusa. The sequence continues at coordinate 118,806 of BSBK01008417.1, read as the reverse complement.
GAAACAATGGAATTATTTGTCAAATATGTAACAAGATTGGACATACAACAAGGTTTTGCAGAATGAACAATAGAGTTTTTCATCCTAATCCTAATCCTATATTTCATGCAAGAAGAAATGAAGATGCAAGTAACAGTCAGAAAGGATGTTGTAGTAATTCAGATGAAGTGAAGTTTATCAAAAGCACAAATCAAGGAGACATATTCAACATTGAAGGTAATCAGGAAGGTGAAGTATTCAAAGATAATAATGAATCTTTACCTGACCTATCTCAAAGTACTTAATTTATGTAAATTGTAGTAGAATAGGAACTTAAATTAAGTGTAGAAGTAGATATATGATGAACTGAGTCGTGCGCAGTTAATGCAAGGTAGTTTATGATGTTCTAATGCTATGTGTTACCCAAAATTTCCCTGTCATACAATTTTGGCCACAGTCCAGCTTGTTTTCATTTGTGAAGTTGATTCCCCAAGTTTCATGATTTGCGCTCTTGACCCCATGTTCTTCAATATTTCACCATGCTCCAGTCCAGATCACATGACCTAATTCGCAAAACCTAGGAAGTTATTCAATTTTAAAAACTTACAAGAAATACTGTTGCAGGGTTCCAAAAAGTGTTCAGTGTTAAAAACCCTCTGTGTTTTCGACCTTCACCCTGAAAGTCCAGTGTGTTTTTGACCTTCACTCTGGAAACCCTCTGTGTTTTGAACACCTCATGTTTCACACTTCTTCCTCTAGTGGCATTCATTTCATAAGTGCGCAACTCTGACAAGTGGGGCCCAGTTGGTTTTTGGCAAGCTGTTATGCGGGTTTTTGCATGATCGCATGATCTCATGACCATGAAACTAACCATTAATGGTCCTATTAAAGAATGCTAGTGGTTTGTCACATGATCACATAGTCCCTTTTTAGGCTATGTGAACATGTAACTAGCTGTTAACCACGCCGATAAGAGCCTGCAGTTTGGTGATGTGTTCATGTTTCATTTGCCGGCTGGTGATGAACATTTGTTGGTGGGCCCAAAGCTTGCAGTACCAGTGTGGTAAAGGTCTGACGGTTGTCTCATAATCTCATGGAATCTTTCAATTCCATGAGATCATGCGACAACCAGCCAATGTGATCTCAGTGACTCGTGGGTCAAGAGTATCTGTAGGGGTTAAGTGTGACGAACGGTGGTTGTATGATCTCATGGAGTCTTCCAAGCCCATGAGATCATGCAACCACCATTCAATTGGGGTCTCAGCTTTTAGGTGGGCTCTAGACTTGGCAAGTGTCCAGTTGCATGGATATGGGTTTCGCGTAGTCACTGGATAAAGCCCAAGGTTAAGAAAAACATTAAGTGACTTTGTGACTAAGGGGAAGATGAGCCCAAGGAAGAACCTAGAGTTAAGTTTGTAGTTAACATCTCAAAGGCTTGTCGCATGATCGCATGCCATCTCTTGCGGCCATGGGATCATGTGACGGGTCATCAACAGTCAACAGGGGCTTCGAGTGGTGACGTGCAGGTTTCCTGTTGGTCCACGTGGTTGACAGGTAGATATTTGGTGGGACCGGGTGTCTTTCATGGTAGAGTGGCAGATTCAATGAGGCTTGTCACATGATCGCATGAAGGCTTTTGGGCTCATGCAATCATGCGACCAATGACATTTTCAAAGCAGTACGATAGTTTTCACGGGCTTTTCTTTTGTAGAAATGGTTGTGAGTGGCAGGTAGCTAAGAGTTGATGTTGTAGGACATGCGCACTTATGAAAAAGTGATGAAGAAGTCTGGGCAGCCATCAGGGGTCAGTTCTTTGTCCCAGCAGGGTACCAGTTAGCATTCATGGTGAGACTTTTGTGCAAGAAAAATGATGAGTCCAGGTTGTTTATCTGCAGGCAATGTAGTACAGGGATGGGTACCCAAGGTCATTTATCTGATCAACCATGATGTTGCAAGAAGATATTCATGATCAGATTTGACTTTGGTTGATCGGTACCCTAGGGTTGATTATTAAATTGTAAATCTTGTAACCCTGGTTAGATTTTTGACTCTTGCCTACGTGTAGTGAGTGTTTTATATAGTGTTTTTTGGAGCTTGTAGAGCTCAGAATTCACATTTTGTAAAAAAGAAAGACTCTTTCTTGGGAAGCTATCTGTGACATTTCTTCCTACCCCTTGGTTTCTCACATTCTGTAATTCCCATTGATAGATAAAAACATTGTAGAAGTGTTTTGTGATAGTTCTTCATGTCCTTATGCTTCCTTGTCTTTGTTTATCTCTTATTGGATTGAAGTCTATGAATTTTGTTAATGGAAACTAGGGTTCCTAGTCCCTCTTACCTTCTACATTTTGTGTGTTACTATGTTTGATCTGATTTAGATGTTTTGTGGGTATGCTATAGCCCCTAACAGTCTTGTCTCATTCCTACACTGAGTTACAGAAGAGGATGTTTTTTTACAGGTCATAGGTTGAGTCTTTTGTTTCGGCTTTCCTATGAAATACTTATGCAAGCCTATCTAGTGAGTGGTGACTTATTAGACCTAATTCTTCCATTGATCTCATTCCTCTATACTAAGATCCAAACCCTAATTTTAGTGCATCACCCAGTAGGATAGTTTTCTTTTAGTTATTTCCATTTTATGCATTCCTTCTATCCCTTTCCCCTCAAAGATTTACTTTTCCTGTCAAGAGAAAACTAAGGTGATAATCCAAGAGGAACTAGCCTAGAACCTAGAGGTTTCATCTCGGTTAGCAAAGGTCCCACAACCTTGAGATGATTCCCAAGTTATACTGAGTTATCAAGACTACAAGAGCTTGAACTAAGGGTGAAAACTTAGTGTATAACACTATGATTGGGAGTGCAAAGAAAAATATTAAGTTTTGCGAGATCGCAAGAAGTTTTAAGCTTTCTAGGTTAGCAAAAACAACTTTTTGGAAAGAAGAGGCAAAAGAATTGAATGTGATGTCAAATATAAGTGAGATTGAATTAATAAAAGGTTATGATCGGTATTATTTGATCATCAAAGTGAATTCAAGTGTCAAGGAGATCAAAGAGCAGTGATTGAAAGCATTTTGCAAGGATTTGGAGAAGAATTGTGTGTTGAATCTACGCAAGCCCTAAAATCATGAAATTAAGGTATTTTACTTGACAAATCTTTGAATTAGTAAAGGAATTTGAAGAAATCATGGATGTTTCCTTAATACACAATGTCAGAGATAAGAATAGACCTAAATTGAAAAGGGAACTAGTAGAACCCTTGGAAGAAGACCCTAGGTTTGCATTATCATCCATACCAAATGGAGTTTTACACTTAGAAAATGTCAGAAGTTATCTTGGATGAAAACTAGAGATAGTGAGTGATAGTGATTTCACAGATGAATATCAGAAGATTTACAATCAGGATATGAAACTGAAACAAGGTTTTGAATATTTGGAACATAATGAAATTGTTAAGTATGGATTATAGTATGAATTTGATAATGAAGAATGTACTAAGATTATCTTGAGTAGACTTCATAATGGAAAGTTTTGGCTAGAAGACAAAGTGATAGATATTACAGTAGATTTGATTCATGAAGTCATTAGATTATCTAAAACTGGAGCTATTCCTTTAAATGATAAAAACATGAGGAAAATAGTCATTGACAACACAAACCCATCCTATAATGGTAGAGGAATTGTGATTAGTAAGATCAAACAAGATGATGTGAGATACTTATCCAAGATCCTAACTACTAAATTTTGTGCAAATTCAAGAGAGGATGACATGGCAGCTAGAATGGTACATGCAGCCTATCTAATGTGTGTTGATAGGGCACAAGTTGATATGTGTGAAATTCTAAGAATTCAATTGTTTGAGAACTTGGAGAAGATCAAGAAAACTAAGTATACATAGTTTAGGTTCTCATCCCTAATTACATATATGTTCTTTCATCTCTTGAGGATATTTCCTTACACCATAGGAAATGACTGGAATGATGGAAAAAATACAATGGAAAGGATTAACCTAGTATACAGAAGACATGTTATTGACAGTGTAAATGAGAGTGCAGTACTTGTTATTAAGACATTTCAAAATATTGTGTCTAGCAGATCAAGGATCCCTAAGTCTCTTGGTGAAAAATATAAAGATGATATATGTTTTATGGTGGATACTGACTTTACCTATATTGAAGTAGTAGAGCCTAGAATAGAGTTCATAGACCCTCTTGGCTATGAGATATCTAGGTAGAGACTAAAGAGTATGTTAGCAGATTACTTAAATGTAAGTTAGACACTCAGTGTAATAGGTTTGGAACCTTTGAGGAGAACTTCAACTCTGCAAAGATTCTAATTGAAGAGAAGCAGTCTAAGAAGAGAGTTGAGAGCACTATTAAGAAAATCCTAAAAGACACAAGAATGACAAAGTGAGATTTTTTGGTAGCAAAGCATACATCAGCAGAAATTAGAGAGAGTAGACAAAAAGAAGTTTTGTCTATCCCTCCTTTATCATCAATTGTAGTGCAACAGGATGAACCACAAGTAAAGGTGAAAGTGGAAGTAACTGAGAAGGACATAGAAGCAAAGATGTCTACTAGATCCACTTCCTCCACACCTAGCAAAAGAGTTAAGGAAAGTGCTACTGGACTAGGAAAGAGACATAAAACTCTAGTGCAACTAGTTCCAAGAAAGATTACAGAAGTAAAAGATGATGTCACTACTAAGAAGAAAGCTTGGAAACCAAAAATTGAAAAGCTTAATGAGTAGATCATTGAGAATGGTGACTTTGCAAGAATGAACAAATATTATGATCTTTATGATGATACAGATAGAATTAATTTGGAGAATGTAGTTGTGAAGCATATGATTTTGACTAACAAGAAATTTGATGCTATTCAAGGACAAAAACCTGATGATCTATATAAAAAACTTGTAAATAGGAAGAAGAGAACATCAGAGGAGGACACAACTATCAGAGAAAATCTTGTGAGGAAGCTTTGTGAAATAAGAGATGAAACTCATTTCAGTCAGATCATGAAAGCCCTAAGCACCCATCTGAGATCCAAAAGGAGAACAATTCAAATTATGGAAGGCAGGTATGAAGAAATCAATTCTGAGATAGAACAGGCTATTATCAAGGTTATGGAAGAATATGTTGGAGAATCATCAATTGCAATAGAGAAAGTAGGTGAGGAAGTACAAAAGGACATTCCCTCTTCTCCAGCTATTAATATTGAAGATGAAACAATGAATGTAGAAGGTACAAAAATCACATTGGATACTAATGAAAATGTATTCAAGAATTTGGAGAACATTGTTGACAATTCAGCCTTTGAAGAATAGGAAGCTACAAAAGAAGAAGAGATGACAGAGACCATAGTTGTGGAACCACCAGTAACAGAGGAACAAGTTCCCATTCCCACCAAAGAAGATATCAATCTTACTCCTGAGACTGGAAATAAGACTCAAATTGGATCTATGATTGAGCATTTGGGAAAAGAAGTAGATGATGACGATCAGTTGGAATTGATCACATCCTTGAATAAAATCATTGGTAAGAATAAGAAAGTGAAGAGTCTTGAAGGGTGTCTAAAGGAACTAACTGAGAAGTTACAAAGCATTGTAACTACACAAATTGCAAAAGCAGACCCTATGGAGAAAGCAAAGAAGGTAATGAGTACCTTTGATAATGAATTCAAAAACCTATTTGATATTGCAAAAGTGAAATCACAAGCAACCTATGAGGCTAGAATGCTTTTGAACATGAGTCAGAATATCAGAAATGATATCAACACTCTTGATATTTGTATCAAGGATTTCAGGAAGCATTTGGAAATAGGCAAATCTTTGTACATATAGTGTACAAAAATAAAGACCTTGACAACAAAAGAAGATCAGAAGATAAAGTTGAAGGAAGCAGAAATTCTAAATGAAACAAACCTTCTGTCTAGCCCCAATGTGAAGGTATGTGATGTTGAGAAGAAAGTTTAGAAACTTTATGATGAAATCAGAGTTGTGCAAGATGAGAGAGATAGGAAATTAAGAAGATACACTCTTTTGAGAGAGCATGCTTCTATGAAGTTAAGCATTATTGAAGAGCAATTGGAAGAATGTCTTTTAGCTAAGACATCTTTTCAGAAATTTAAATTTGAAAACCTCCAAGTATGTGAAATAGCTTCTTATGGACTGAGCACACTACTTAACGTGGCATATTCCATTAATAAATCATGGGAGAAGGAGATAGAAGCCATGAAGATAGATTTTGAAAATTGTGTTGCAAGCCTATCGGCTTTGCAATAAATGAATTGAGGTATAATTGTGATACAATTTTGTAACCCTCCCTACCTTATTTTGTCATTGTTGTCAAAGGGGGAGAGATATATAGAAGAAAATTGATAGTATATGATAAGGATTGTTACTCTTAGGGGGAGTACTATATTAAGAGACAATAATTTTTTGAGGAGTTATAAGGATAGTATGTATTTTATACTATGGCCACAATTTTGAACAATTTTTGAGATTTTGACTTGTACACTTAGCCAATTTTCTCATATGTTGCCACCAATGACAAAGGGGGAGATTGTTGGAAATTTGGATGATTTGATTACATAGATGTTGTCATTATGGAAACATATGATCCACATGAAGATCACATAGGTCAGAGAGCAAGTATGACAGAGCGTATTGCAAATTTGTCTAAGTGTGAGACAGTGTTTTTACTAGTGAACCTAGACATAATTTTTGTTTGTGACATTGACTGGAGTAATTTCAGTGCTTGCACACTTGAACATAGCCTCTATAATTTCTATTTATTACCCATCTTGGAGTGCAAGTCAGTATGGCATTTATGGAAGAAGTTATGACGGTTTTACCGAAGACAGTGTGAAGCTGACAAGACAGAATATGAAGATAGAACTAGTAAAAGTTAAGGGATTATTTTGTTTATCAAAATAATGAATTAAAAATATAAAGGGATGACATCCTAGATGTTAAATCTTGGATAAAGCTATTGGTATAAATGTAATTGTAATTGTAAAGTTAGATGGAGTATCAAGTAGTAGTAATGAAATGTAATAAAGCAGTGATATGATGCGAAGTATATGAAGCATATGTAATAGCGATAGTAAAAGAGTAGTGAAGAGATATTGATGCAAGTAGTATAAGGTTATGTACCTTAACCTATTTTTGTAATCAATGTATATTGTACATTACTTGTTTGGGCAGTGGGCTCATCTGGTAATCACATTTTGTGCTACAACTCCTAACAGGGTTGAGGCTTCTAACAAGGCCTTTAGTCCCTTAATCAGGATTGATAGACTATATGCTTGTAATAGACTCCTAACAGGGTCAACATACTTAATATGATACTTTTGATTAGTGGATCTTTGTGGGTACCATCCCCACCGAGGTTTTCCCTTGGCTAGGGTTTCCTTGAGAACAAATAATGTGTTATGAGTTCTTTATTATTATGCATGTTGTTTAGCTTCTTATGTTATGCATGTATAAAGATAATCTATTATATCCATAATTGGGAAAAAGATAAAGTTTGTAGAATACTAATTCACTCCCCCTCTCAATATTCCCTATTTCTAACAATAGCATCATCCTCCCAATTAGCCAACAGTCTATCTGTGCATATCCTAGATATTATGTATCTAGCTACCATCATCTCTCCTTGTGTACTCATTTGAGCAACCCCATACCTTACAACATCATTTTTATGGTGTCCACTCAAGACCTACTAACTCTTCTATAATCCTCTTCTACATCTCTATCGATCTCACATATCCATATGATAATGGTGGTTTGTACCGACATGTGAATGGCTCATATCATTGTCATCTCCCCTTTCCCCATAGTGTTTGTACTACTACAATGTGATCCTAGGCCTAGACAAGTAGCAATGTCACTCCTAGTCCCATCGTATAGTGGTTGCAATACACACACATATGTAGATAATAGTATGACTACACCAATATAGTATACCCCCAACATTACTCTACCCCCTCCTTCTCTTCTAGCATCCAATTATATACTCTCATCCATCCAATCGTAAATCCATGTCTTAAATGGTTACGCATCAAAATCCCTTCAATCAATCACACTAAGTACAAGGCTAGTTGGGGAAACCTTGCTTCCATCCACCCTTTCCATGACATCCACTATTAATCAATGGGTTATTGGTCTACCTGTTGTTTGAATATCTCTTCTAAAAACTCATCCACTCTCTCCAAATGATACTTAGGCATCTCTCCCCTGATCGATACCCTTAAAATCCTACACACATCTAATAAAATCAATGTAGCCTCTCTAGTAGGTAGGTGGAAGCTCAATGTGTCTCAGTGCTACCTCTTGATCAAAGTGGTCATGACCACATTATGCTATCTCTAATGTGGCCAATCTTGCACATGTTTCAACCTGCATAGCATCATGTGTCCCCACTCCGAATCGGTCAACTGCACTCACAATGCCATCATATCTGGCTAGCGCTCCTTTCACCTAATCTAGTAGTCTAGCTCCTACACCCAATCAAACCTAACAAATTTTTTGTCAAAGCTAATCAGAACCAAACCTCATCCATATCCTACCTTTCTTCTCTAATTCTCATTCTCTGATCATCTTCCCCCCTCCCCCTCACGAGAGACTTCCACCATCCTTTCTTGTTGGATGGCCTATTTCCCTTAGGCAGGTAGAGGCGTCGTATGCCAATGAGAAGCCCTATTCCACCTTTAGATGGGTGGATATAGGAAGTCATGATCCACATTTGGGTAGGAAACCCTTTTCCAACATTGGGTAGGAGGGGTGGCCCATATAAGGGCCTCCCTCACCCTTCGGTGGGTGGAGCCACTCGTCTGCCGACAAGCGGCCCTACTCTACCCTTGGGCAAGCCAGGTGACTCATTGATGGGCAGCTCTATTCTTCCCTTTGGAGGTTGGAGACACCCATTGGTAGGGAAAACCCTCACGCCCTTGGATGGGCAACATAAATATTGAACTTTCTCTAATTAATATCTTCTTTTTCTTGAGACAAATAATTTGGATACTTTCCCATTATTAGATAGTTCACAAGATAAGTGAACCATGGTGAATAAATTTATTTAGAAAAGAAAATCTCATCTAAAAATATATCATCCATTGGCTCATTATTACCCTACGTTCTTGAGAGAAAATTAGAAACAACATTATCCTTACTTGCCTTATGTATAATGGTTATATCAAATTATTGTAACAAAATTAACCATCTAATTGCATGTCCTCCTACAACTATTTTTTCATTAAGTATCTAATACAAGTATAGTATGTATGAAAACACTTGGTAGCCAATAATGTACAATGTTGAAATTTATTGATTTCATATACCATAACTAAAAACTCTTTTTTAGGTATTGTGTAGTTCATCTCTATAGGGATCAATTTTTTTCTTCTAATGTAATAAATAGTATGCATTGCTCCACTCTCATCTTTCTATCTCAAAATTTCTCCAATAGCAAAATTGGAGGCATTGACATATATATAGAATGGTTCTCCCCATACAAGTCCTATAATAATTGTAGGATTTTCAAAGCATTCTTGATTGTTTCAAATAATTTTTGAGACTCTTATGTCCATGTGAATTCAATATCATTTTTTAGAAAGGTGAATAAAAGCTCAATAATTTTACAAAATCCTTTTATAAATCTTTTTTAATAACCTACATACCCAAGGAAACTTCTAACATCAATTCAAGTTCTTTGAATAGTTATTTGTTGAATAATCTCCACCTTTTTAGGATCATTTCTTATCCCATCTTTGGTGGTGTCCCAATAAAATTCCTTCCTTCATCATTAAAGAGGACTTTTCATGATTTAATGAGAGCCTATGAACTTTAAATATTTTAACAACTTCATCTAGACCCCCTAAAACTTCTTCAAATGTCTTCTCATGTACTCTAAGATCATCCATGTATACCTCAACACAATAAGTGGTTAGATCTGAAAAAATAATGAGTACTGCTATTTGAAAAGTAGAAGGTTCATTACAAAGTCCAAAGGGTAAGACTCTATATGCATAAGTGCCCCAAGGATAGGTAAATTTGGTCTTTTTTTGGTCTTCAAGAACCACTTAGATTTAATTGTATCCATTAAACCCAAAAATAAAAGAGAAATAACTACTACCAGCAAGATTATCAAGCACTTGATCAATGAATGGTAAAGGGAAATAATATCTTTTAGTGGTTTTTTTTAATTCTCTTCAGTAAAAACATATATGTCACTTACCATTTTTCTTAGGCACCATGATTAGTGAAGAAATCTATTGATTGTTACAAATTGGATAGACAAATCCTACCTACAATAGTTTCCCTATTTTAAAGTATTTTCCTAAGGCAAATAATGAAAATGCCAAGATCGAGAAGCTCAATTGATAGCACAAGAGAGATAGGAAAAATGATGATCAAATGATAGATTCAATATTGACCAATAATGAAATACAATGAATAATACCTAATCGATAATGGTTAATTGATTAAGTACAATGAAGATGTGCTTGAATATAAAGGCAATGCATGATAACTAGGAGATATGCAAATGATAACCTATCTGTTGGTACTCAAAATGCAGTTTTGAGGTACCATGTAAAATTTTGATTAGGTGCTCATTTTGGCTTTGTATTGCATGCTAGTATGGGTGTATTTGGGGTCATATCTTGAGGTCTATGTGTTCATTTCTTTGCATTCATCCTATCGTGTTGTTTTGAGTCCTTAGATGGCATGTTCAAATGGGTTTGCATTAGTTCGTTTCTAGGAGGTCTCTAAGTCAGAAAATGCATGTGCAAAATTCATTGGGAAGGGTCACTTTGAGGTTGAATAAAATGCACCTTGGAGAGCGTCATGAAAATATGAGCCTAGTGTCTTGTTGTACACTTTTCATACTCTTTATGTGTCAAGTTTTAGGCCTCTTTGATAATTTTTGACCTCATTTATTCATCCCCTTCCAGAGGTGTTTTCTAGTTTCTGCACTTGGCCCTTTTCCTAGTTTTGTCGGGAACCCTGTTCAACATGTTATAACTTGTACCTGGTGGATTGGTAGAAAGGTTTTAATAATTTCCTTGCATTATAGACAAGTTTTAGTCTACCCCTGTCAGTTTGTAGCTTGTGATAAATCCATCTGATGAGAAATTGAAGCTGATTCCATTTGCAGCTTTTGTGTTTTACACTGTTTGGTTATTCACCAGTTTTCTAGAGCCCTATTTCAACTATGAATAACTCATGCCCTATTGATCAGGTCATTAGTATGTTTGTCTCAGTGTATAGTAGACATAAAATACTTCCATGCTATAAGATTGTGGCTCTTGATGCATTCATTTGGTCAATTTGCCAGACCTTTTCTGTTTGCAAAAAGTGCAAATTGCCTAGTTATGTTTTCTGCAAGTTTGTCAAAGGCCTTCTTTGCCTACTAATAAATTTTCACAGGATGATCCTATTTTCAAAATTCTTGTTGTCCTGTATTTCTGACAAGTTATATTGTATCTCATTCTGATTCGAGCATCCTGCCAATCCATTCGTGCACTTTTCAAGGCTAATTCCAGATGTAGTTTATCAAGTTCTGACAGTGTGTTGGCAGGAGCAGAATGAAAAGGGAAACTTCAGAGGTTAATAACTTTCACCTCAGGTACAGTCAAGTCATGTCATTTTGCAGGGTGATTCTATGTATCTCAAGGTTTATGTCAGTCACGCGATGAGATTTGTTCAGGTGATTTGGTCAATTTTCAAAGCCAGTTCTAGAGCCAACTTAAGTGATTTCAGATAGAGCAGAAAGGCAATGTTTTAAGTGGCTAACTTTGGTCAATTTTATCTTGTGGTTCGGGTCTCTTTGAAATTTCTTCTTTGACATGCATATTTGTTTGTTGGAGGTGAACATGTGTGCTCAGTGACATGATCCTATGATAGCTATTGGCCAGTTTTTAAGGCCGCTCCCGGATGTCAGCTAATGTTATTTGACAATCTTTGCAAAGGGTAAAAGTGAAATAAATGGCCTAGACAAGATAATGCCATGATGTGTGAGAGAAAAGGAGTGCGTCGCCAGTGTGAGTTATCACTAAGATTGAGCACAAGATATTGTGTACGTAGAAATGGCTAGTGTTACTGGTGTTCATTTATCATTGTTGTTTTCTAGAGGGCAATGCATCAAGGTCTTGTCTCAGAGTTTGAGAAAATCAAAGCAAAGTGATTTTGTGATGCCAAATATCATAGAAAAATGCAAAGCATGTGAAGAAGAAGACGATAAAAAAAAAGGTTGAAGGCAAGAGCCAGTTAAAAAAAAAATGTCAATATAGAGCCAGTCACATTTTTTATCATATCTCAAAAAATACAAACTGGGTCGGGCTGAATTTTACATATGTTTGAGATGACAATGTGTGCAGTGTACAGAAAATTTTTAGAAAAACCCAGTTTGACAATCAAAAGTTATGGTCCTCTGAGTACTCCCAGCAATAAAAAATCAGCATTGCTTCCAAAAGTTTAATCCCACATTGCTCAAGAAATGACCATTTCAAGTGTTTAAAAGATATACCACTCACATAATGAAATGAATAAAGAGAAGAAGGCTCTCAAGAGTGTGCACAACTATTGCATTGGGATGCATGCCAGTGACCATAAAACACTAAATTTTGCATAAAAATGCTGGCAAAAAATGCTAGTGGTTAAGGAGATAACATTCAGAGAATTGGAGAATGCTTAGTCTCTAGTTCTCCAAATGCTGGCGGTTAAGTCATAAACATTCAGAGAATTGGAGAATGCTTAGTCTCTAGTTCTCCAAATGCTAGTGGTTAAGGAGATAACATTCAGAGAATTGGAGAATGCTTAGTCTCTAGTTCTCCAAATGCAAATGGTTAAGTCATAAACATTCAGAGAATTGGAGAATACACTTGGTCGCGAGTTCTCCAAGTCGCAAGTTCTCCAAGTCGCTAGTTCTCCAAGTCGCTAGTTCTCCAAATCGCTAGTTCTCCAAATGCTTGAAAGTTAAGGAAAATCATTCAGAGAATTGGAGAATACACTTGGTCGCGAGTTCTCCAAGTCGCTAGTTCTCCAAATCGCTAGTTCTCCAAATGCTTGAAAGTTAAGGAAAATCATTCAGAGAATTGGAGAATACACTTGGTGACGAGTTCTCCAAGTCGCGAGTTCTCCAAATCGCTAGTTCTCCAAATGATAACCATGGTGAAAAAAAGATTCAGAGAATTGGAGAGTATGTAGTCGCGAGTTCTCCAAGTCGCGAGTTCTCCAAATCGCTAGTTCTCCAAATGATAACCATGGTCAAAGAAAGATTCAAAGATTTGGAGATCAATGTCATTCGCCAGTTCTCCCAATCAGTGGGTTAACTTGAGGTTTGTCTGAGCATGCAATGAGCTAGTGACAAGTGGCACTTTCTGGTGCATTCTGTGGGTATATGCAGAAAATGATATAAAATTGTAAATTAAAGCTGAATTTATGAAATGATATAGTTTAGACTATAGGGCATAAATTCAAAAATTTAAAAGATAAGCTGTTCACGGAAAAGGGGCCTGGAAATTCATTTTTTAACAAAACATATAAGTGTTATATGTTTCCGGAAAGGTCTCGGAATAAGGATTCCAATGGTGATGACTATTTTTAGTTTCAAAGCAGTTGATAAGAGCAGTTCAGGTTTGAAATCCGGGAATCAAGATCGGTTGCAGATCAGATTGGAAGTTTTTGCAGAATGTGGATCAACTTGGGAATCAGTTGCAGGGAGATGAGGAATGTTGAAGATATTTTTATGCAAGAGGGACAGTTGTCAGTTGGTTTTGGGAATGGACTCTCAATTGCTATATCTTGGATTTTTCTCATTGTAACAAGGATGTTGAAAATTTATGCTGCTAGACAAGATTCAAGCCCTTTTTCTTATTTTCTCTGTGTTTCTTTGTCATGTAAATATGTTGAACCAAAGGAATTTTAATAGAAAAACAATGGAATCCCTATTCAGTTCTGGTTAATGTCTTTGTGTATTTGGTCTTAGTTCTTGTGTATCAGTTTGTAAGGCATTTTGATGCACTGGTTATAAGGTAGCTGTGATCTTGTTTTCAAGTTTCTTTCAAGGAGAGAGTCAATCTTGAGTGCAGGCTTTGAGAATTTAAGATTTATACATGAATTTGATGTCTAGGAACTGGAATGAGAAGAGTGATTTGTAAGGCACTTCACTTGGTTTCTTTGAGTTTGGAGTTAAATTTTTCTGGGAATCCATGGTTGTTTGACTCTGATGCCCAATACATAAGGCACTGGTCTTTTGCTTGTCCTACAGTTTTCATCATCAAACATTAATTACAAATCATTTTACTTTTCTATTGTTATGCACATTCATGTTTGATTGTATTCAAGAAGTACAATTCATTTGTCGATTCCTTGAAGAGTGAATCATTAGGTTAGCCTGCCTGAGCCTCCGGGTTCGAAGAGAAGAAGGAGTTTATCCTTATTATCACATTGGCCATTTTTCTAGTTCTTAGCAGATCATACAGGTGGGATCCTGTATAAGACTGGTTGAATTGGACTCCCATGTTTTATAAGTCTAAGAATTATCCACCGATTTTCATGTCTGCATAAAGGGTTTTAGCTAGTGAGTTATATGTATGTAGATCTTATCATGTTTTAGGTGCACCCACCTGAGTGTGTGGAACTCGAAGCAGAAGGAGGATCAAATCCTCATTAATTAGTCTTTTCTTGCCCCTCAGTTTGTATGAACAAGTAGATTTGTGTTGCTAGACAAAAATCCCTGGGTCTGGTCTTCATGTTTCTCTTTTAGAGTTGAGGGATACAAGAAAAACTGCTAACACTATCAACTATACAAGGTGTAATCACATGTCCACCAAAGGTGGATCATCCTCCATTGTATTAAAAAGTATGTGGAACATGTGAAACAATGAGAGAATGATAATGTGATAAGAGCACTAAAGGTGGATCTCACACATAAAGTGGAAATTCTCCTACACCATGTGCTAAAATTAGATGCAAACTCCTAAGTGTATCAATGAAAAACTACTATGTAATGCATTTTACTAAGTAAACTTAAGTAAAGTGTAATTAGGAATATTTAATTACACCAACACCCCCCCTTAATTGAAACTTGGGGGAATGCACTTAAGCTCACAAAGATAGATGACAATCTATGATGGGTCCCGACTACTAGACCATGTCCGGTACCCATGTACAATATGCAAGAGAAAAAGAAATGCAATCTCTCATGAAGTTGAGAAAGAGAGAAAACCTCATGGGAAAATCCCTCCCCCCAAAAAAGAGATTAAAAGAAAACAAGATGCATGGATGGATGGAGTAATCAAGACCCCCCATTATGACATGCATCATATATATACAATCAATAATCCTCATATAGGAGAGAAGAAGTGGAAGAGAGACCAAGTAGCCCCCCCCCTTAATTTAGAATGTACATGTGGTAGATGCTCCAAGATTGATGTAGAAACTTCTCCATGAGTTTAGAAAGTTCATCCCCTTAGGAAGAAAAAAAACCAAAGATGCATGTATGAAGCCTCCCCAATCTATAGGAAGAAATGTCAAAATGAATCGAATCTCTGAAACCTACTCAAGTGTCCACATGTTAATAATAAAATGGTTCTCATCCAAATCATGTGTACTAGGCCACTCTGCTAAAAAAGACAAGTCGGGATCAACTGAGGATGAATGCAGAAAATCTCTCAAAGACTCAAGTGTCTCTTGTGAAGATAAAGTAATGTCCTCCAACTATTGTATCAAAGTATCCACCATCATGTCAACCTTGAATTTATACCAGAAAGCTCCAAATTTGACCCGCAAAAAAATTCTCTCCAAATAGGCTATACAATGACACTCCTATGGCTCTGATACCATGTAAGGTTTTTCTTCGGGAAAAGAATGAAAATGCCAAGATCTAGAAGCTCAATTGATATCACAAGAGAGATATGAAAAATGATGATCAAATGATTAATTCAATATTCATAAATAATGAAATACAATGAATAATACCCAATTGATAATGGCCAATTGATTAAGTACAATGAAGGTGTGCCAGAGTATAAAGTCAATGCATGATAACTAGGAGAGATGCAAATGATAACAAATTAACTATACAATGTGTAAACACATGTCCACCAAAGGTGGATCATCCTCCATTTTATAAAAAAGTATTTGCAACATGTGCAACAATGAGATGATGATAATTCGATAAGAGCACTTAAGGTGGATCTCACACATAAAGTGGAAACTATCCTACACCATGTGCTAAAATGAGATGCAAACTGCTAGGTGTCTCAATTATAAACTACTATGTAATGCATTATCCTAAGTAATCTTATGTAAAGTTTAATTAGGAATATTTAATTACACCAAAACTATTTCATGCTTCACAAAATCTCAAAGGGAAGGGTTAATTCTTCTCTCTCCGTGTCTAATAGGTTTAAATTTTTTAGTATATGTGTGATGGTTACACAACACTAGGTTAATCCCTTTCATATCCTTGTATCCCCAAGAAATTTCTTCTATATTATTTTATTATATTTGTTTCATTTCCTCTTCTTGTTTGATTAATAAGGATGAACTAATGAAAAGATATTTTTCGCCTTTCACTATAATTTCCTTTGTTTCATTACAATCATTAGATGGTTTAACTATAATTTTTTTTAGAGGATAAGGATGTGGTACTAAATTATTAATGTGTTTCATTAGATGTGTCTTCTTCTATGGATTCTTTGAATAAATAACATTCTTTTGAATCCTTGATCTCTTTTAATGATTCACACTCTTGAGTAGTCTCCTGAAAAACTTCCTCCTTTTCAATAAGATCTTAAAATTTTAAAAAATGTTCAACCAAATTGACTATATACAACTCCATGTCTCCATCCCCTTATGTATCTATTTCTTCATCAACCCAAAATTGAGTATCAAATTATAAAGTGGGTTTAGCTAGAGGATACAATAAGATTCATTTTTGTTTAACCCCATTTGAGATAGTCATGCTCCCTGATCTACAATCTATCGATGTTGCTACTATTTCTAACCAATGCCTTCCCAAGATAATAAAGTACCCTAATTCCTTTTTCCTTTCCTTGAGTACTAGGAAATCCATAGGATAATCCCATGTATCTATGGTAACTTTTACATCCTTAAGAACACCTTTAAGTCTGAAAATATATATCGATATACCAACTAAAGTATAACAATAGTGGGTTGTTGAACACTTAATATTCCCAACTTCTCAATAATATCAATAGTGATAAAATTTATAGATACTCCCAAATCTATTAACACAATAGTTATCTCTACTCCTCAAATACTTAAAGTAATCGCAAGACTTACAAGATCACTATATTTATGAGGAAGCAATCTCCCTGATAAAACATAGCTTAGGTTTCTTTCCACTTGAATTTTTGAATGTTTTTTTCTCTTTATCCCAGATGTTTTTATACAAGATGACTTGATAATTTGATTAATCTCTACATGCTTAATATCTTGAAGAAAATTAATCTTAATATTAATTTTATTTAACTAATGAAGGATTTGTGACTCTACCATATTCATATGATCTGTGTAGGAGTTATCAGGATAAACTTGATTTCTGTTAAAGCACTCAAGAAATGGTTCTTTATAACCTAGGCATAGGTTTGGTTTTATCATAAATGTGATCTTCATCTCTTGATTTTCTTTCCTTTCTGCTTCATGGTTTATAACATCAAGTTTAGAAGGAACATTTTGATTCCTTGATTGAATATCATTGACTTCTATGACATATAAACCTATAGGGTTAGAATCAACATTGAAAATTTGTTGAGGTTGACTATTCTTTGGATTTGGAACTAGTTGGGCTAGTATTTAAGGTTAATTTACCTATTCATTTGGTTGATTAGGTCCAATAATAAGAGGTGGGGGTTATTACCAAGGTCTCTTTTCTTTCTAGTTTCTCTGAGGTTGAATTTGTGATTGATTTTGTTGCCACTAAGGTTATTTTTTCTTCCACTATGGAAAATTTTGTTACCATATTGCGTGACTCCACTAAGGATTAACCCATCCAAGATGTCTCTACAATTCTCCCCAAGGCATATTTGGTGGTTTCTTTGGATACTGAGGATTCCACCAATTTGAATTAGGCTAAGGATTCTAATTCTAGTTATTTCTAGGGACATATTATCCTTGATAAGAGTTGAATCTATAATTTTAAGGTCTATGTCATATATAGTTAATATATTCCTCTATAATTGGTGGCTTGTTTAATTGGTTCTCAATCTCTAGTAAGAGATTACAAGAGGTGGTTGGATAGGGTTTCTTACAAATTTCATAGATATATATTTTATTCAATGGACATTCACTTAAATGATATTTTCCTCTCTATTTTGAGCAATAAATAGCCAAAAGCTCAATGTTTTTCTTATCAAGTTGACCATTGAGATGAAGTAGTATATATATCTTTAAATTTACTATTTTCTCCATGACTTGAGCTACATTAAGAATAGTTTCATTCCTCCTATATTTTCTTGTTCCAAATCTAGCTCTATACTATTTAATACAATCTCAACAACTTATTAAAAGGAAATCTTATCAATATCTCCTCTTCCCATCAATTTCAAGGCTTCCCTAGACTCATCACCAATTCCTCTTAAAATTATTATCTTACTTATTCCATTATCCAATCCATTAGCATACCTTATATGGAAATATTGAAACATGTCAACATAATCCTCTTGCCTCTCATCTTCCATTTGTCTCATTCAAATAAAATATTGCTTCCTATCTATCAATCAGGAGCAATCTTGATGTTTATCAATAAATGCAACTTCCATTTTAGTGCACATTGAAATGAATTAACCCATAAACCAATGTAAAGATAAACATTTCAAAGTAGAGGAAGATAATTTTGATTATCAGAGGTATCATCATAGGTCTGACACAAAAATTTAAACCCAAACTATAATTGGTCAAGATCTTCAGAAGTCTTTCCCCTAAATAAGTGTAAAATAGAGGCTAAGTATTTTTCATGGGAGGTTCATCATTCCTTCTATTCAAATTAATACCTAATACTAAAATATCCTATTTGGTGGGGGATCATCAACAACTATCCTATAATCTACTTCTCTTTCAACCATATATCTTTCTTCTACACGCTCTTCTTATTCAATTTGTTCTTCTTGATCTAATTATTTTTCAAACTTGTCTTCTTGTTGAAATAGTTCCTCTTGATTATTAGATGTATTAGAGTTTTGAGAATCTAGATAATTAGTGTAATGCCTTAGAAAAAATATATTGAATGGATCTCTAGCTCATCTCATCAATGGTTCAAACTACTTTCCTTACCAATACCAAGGCTTCAAATTCTGGTAGCTATTGTAGAGACTCAAAAATGGTCAACGCTTATGTGCCCCCCTTTTTTTAACATATCTTAAATGTCAAATTTTCATCCCTAATTCTTGAATATTTCTCCTCAATTTTTCCTCATTTTGACCTAATCAATCACTTTTAAAATCAATGCAAGTCATTATCAAAATTATCAAAGTGATTTCAACTCCTTATCAAAATCATCAAAATTGATCCTTTGCCTCATCAAAATTATCAATTTGCTCAAATAAACTAATTTCCTCTTTAGGGGTAAATAACCCATAATTTATCCTTAAGTTTTAGTTTGGATAAATAAATTACATTTATTTATCCCCTTTTCCCTAACTTTCACAATTAATTAATTTAACAATAATTAATTAGATAATTATTGATTTATGGAATTTTTATAACTCCTAAATCCTAATTTCCATTTTTGGAGAATAAATAATTTTTTTAATTCAATAATTCTCTCATTTTTCCAGATGGGATTTTATCCCTTTTATGCTTCACCCACTTTTTTAGCCTCCATTTCCTCTTTCTATGCCTCCACCTTCATTTTTCCTTTTGTCGTAAATTGTCATAGTTTATGACAATTTTCCTTTTTCGCATTTGTCATAATTGTCATAATTTATGACAATTTTCCTTTTTCCCATTTGTCATAATTGTCATAGTTTATGACAATTTTCCTTTTGTCATGTTTGTCATAGTTTATAACAAATTTTCCATTTTTTAAGTCACTAATTTCTAATTGTGCATCAATTTCATAATTAATGACAAATTTCCTCTTTCAAATTTGCCAATTGCTATAATCTATGACAATTTCCCTTTTGCACTAACTTGGCTAACCACATTCCTAGTATTCTCTTGTTATCATTTTGTTTTCAATAATTTTGTGCATCTTGTGTTATTTTCAAGAGAAACGTCACATCATTTCTATGGAGAAGAAATGAGGACATATGAGCTACACTTGAAAGGGGGTTTTGTTTTTTCAATTCTTTTATATTTCAAGTTGATTTTATGGTAGATTATATTGGTTTGTATATATTGTTTATGATATTTTTGGTTCTCTAATTTATTCTTTCAATGCCTTTTTCTAGTCCTACATTTGGTGAGCCTGATGATGTTTATCTGATGGATTTTTTATGTGTATGTGCATTTGCAAGTCCTGGAAGGCTTTATAGAACTTTTTAGGTTAAGTTGTGCACTTGGTTAGAGAAGTTGTGCATTTGGTGAGACAAATTGTGCAGTTGGTCATGGGAACTATGCAGTTGGGGTCCTAAGTTGGCATTTTGGATTTTATAACTTTTCTTGCATAGTTTGATCATTTCTGACTATTTTTATTTCATTCTAAAGGATTAAAATGAACCCTAAAATGCATTGAATCATTCTTTCAACGACTTTAATTAACATCACACTTCAGTTTGGATTAATTAAAAACAGTCTCATACTTCAATTGGTTTGATAAAATGAACTTCACCTACTCTAGGTTTCAATCA
Organism: Chamaecyparis obtusa; assembly: GCA_027943335.1. NCBI lineage: Eukaryota > Viridiplantae > Streptophyta > Pinopsida > Cupressales > Cupressaceae > Chamaecyparis > Chamaecyparis obtusa. The sequence continues at coordinate 98,011 of BSBK01008417.1, read as the reverse complement.
AGTAATATTATTTAATTATTAATCACTTACTCATAATTATTTCAAATCTGCAAATCAGTCTAATTAGGGGCTAAAATTGATCAAATGTCATTCCTAATTTACTAAGTGATGGCTTCATAAGTTAAAATTACACACATTTACATGTTTTTAGGGTTACAATGTAATTTAGATCTAATTAGAAAGTTCAGAAGTTTATTTTTCTATTTCTGATTGTAGACTACGCAATTAGGGCCCATAACTACATAGTTGGTGTTTGAAACTACACAGTTGGTTCTCTGAACTGCAGAGTGGGTAAGTTGGTAATGTTTCACCCACTAATATTTTTTATTTGATTTCAAAATTCTATTTTTGCATTTAGGGTAGTAGTTTTTATGTTACTGATCATTTGTTTTAGCTTGTGGCAATCATGGGATGGAGATATAATAAAAAACTACTAACACATTGTGATGCAAAACATTTGATGAAGACCTTATGTACTTTCCTAAAAAATCATGTTTTTGTTTTAGTAGTTAACAAACACTTGATTTGGTGCTTTAAAATGAACTTTTTATTTAGAGTGTCTGGTGTGTCTTATTTTTGTAATCCCAAAGGATTGTATGGACGTATGTTCTCCCCTCGCCTTCACAAACCTTTGGTGTAAGAAAAATCCATACAATTCTTTTAGAGAGGCCTATCTTGGACCAAGGTGTTCACTTTGAACATGCCAAGTGATGACCTCAAGTGGCAATAGGCCAAAGCTAGGTCTCCATCCAAACCACTATATAAATGCACGATTGTGACTAATAATCCAATCGACAGTGTGGCTGGGTGATAGCTCTCCTCAGTACCCTTGTGGTGTGTAAAACCTTGGTTCTCAATGATGGAAACCTCCTATGGGAGTATATCATGCCACCAACTAAACTAGATGTCCCGTAATAAAAGATTTTCTTAAGCATCAAAAAACCCTCTATTCATTGACGCAAGGGGTCACCAATACCCGTGAAGACATCCCACACTTTTTGTGGCTCTTGGTAGAGACAAAATTTCCTTTGGAGGTGATGGCCCTTGGAATTAACAACTTGGCATGTTTGAGAAGTGAGTGCACTCTAAAGGAGATCTCGTACCTCCAAGCTTCTAGGTTGTCTACCCTGAGTAGGTGTAGATGAACTTAAGTCAAGTGGGAGTTCAGTGAATATTTCCCTTCAAGCCTAGGATATGGTGTGTTTGTTTCATTTTACAGTAGCCATTCTATTTGATATGTCTTGCGTGAGTGATCAAAATCTTTAAGAACACTTTAAAAATACTCACCATATTGTCGCAAATATTGCAAGAACATTCCTAAAGTATTGATTGATCAGAAATACCTTGATTCAAAACCTTTTGAACATAATAAATCTTCATGAATATAAATTATGGAACCTTATGGTATGATTATGAGTCCTCTTCCTAGCCTTCACTTTGCATGTTGTAGTCCTCATTTTGCATATCTTATCACGCATTGTATTTCTCCCATTTCATTATCATTATCAAATTTCATGCATTGGTCCTCATTCCAAGCCTCCATAATAGACTTTTTCATAGTCCTCACTTTTTATTTAGATCCCTTGAGAATTTTTTTAAAAATCCAAACAAAATTCTAGTCTTAGAGTCTCTCCTTATGTTTTTTATTATGTTAAAGCCATATTTTGAAGGGGCCCTAAAACCCTTTACATTAAGAAGGAAATATAGGAAGATAAATAACAAAGCACAAAAGAAAAGTTGGAGGGATGAGAGACAAGAAACCCTCCACCAAAGCTAACCAAAAAGATAAAATTAGCTAAAAAGGCCTGATAGAGAAAACCGACACTAGTGTACTGCTACCCAGGACTAATCCTACTAAGAAATATATTCAGTAGTGTCATCCTTCAATTTGATCATATTTTGGATAGAATCCTTCAAGTTCATAATCTCCTTGGGATGGACACCCAATTTTTTTTTGATGCTCGCTCGGGTCCTAGAGCTAGGTCCTTTAGCAGGGAAAGAAGCACCTTCATTTTCTCTGTAGTAACCTTCATACCTTCAATTCTCTACTAAATTAGGTGCTTAAGGGTCACTTCAATTCTCTAAAAATGACTAGAGGAAGTCTACATTATGAAGTTAACAATATAATTGATCCTAGTCTCCAATTTCTCCAAAAAAACCTGATTATCCCCAAGGACACTATCAGTAATCCCTCTAGCTATGTGTTTATCATCCTTATTCAGAAGCATAGTAACTTGATCAAACATCTATCGCAAGTAGTGGTTGTTGCACCAAAAGATTGACCTGTTAATGCCCAATACCCACTAGACTTATAAAAGACATAGGAGGTGATTAAGTCATGTCACGAATCCTGAGGGAGCATTGACTAGTTTTCCAACAATCTCCTCCTTAGCATTACCCAAGGGGATTTGAACCTATGACCAAGATCTGATACCACTTTTTACAAGTAGTGGTTGTTGTTGCACCAAAAGATTGACCTGTTAATGCTTGACATGACCACTAGACTTATAGAAGACACAAGAGGTGATTAATCCATGTCATAAATCCTGAGGGGAGTGCTAAATAGTTTTCCAACAACCTCTCCTCTAATTTGGAATACCTTAAATTGATTTACTAAATCTCATTGTAGACCCAAGTAGCCATCTAGAAATCTAGGTTGGACTAATCCCTAGCAGACAAAATAAAACCTTTCTCCTCATGTTGGTTTTTCGGCTTATTTTTCTCATGCTCCTGATCAATCCTCTTACCATCTTTGATGACATCTTTAACTATAACTGAAGTTTCCATATTAGTTGAGTGTACAAGGGAGGGGGGTAAACCCAACAAATAATAATCCTCATAATCCACTAGGGCTCAAAGACTCTAATTAGAAAAGGTAACCTGCACCTTGGACAACCCACGGGGAGAGGCCTTTCTATCCTATCTAGCTTCTTCCTCGATAACATTCTTGGCTTGAAAAACATGACCATCCCTTTCAGACTAAGGATCCCTAGAGAGAAATAAATTTTTAGTGTTCCCACTGGGGAATAGAATGTGCTCCTCCTACAGAGTCACATTATTCATAGGCACAATATCAGTATCATCACCAGCACCCACATTATCACCATTGCCAGCAGGGCCAATGTCTACAATATCATCAAGCCCATTTGTATCCATATCCCTAGACTTAGCACTAAGGCTCTCTTCACTATCGGCCTCAGAAACCTAGACCACCAAAGCACCCAATAGCGACTCATTCTTGATAGTAGGAAAAACCTCCTTCCCCTCCATATCATCATCGATGTCCATACCCTTTTCCTCAGTCAAAAGCATAGAAGCTCTATTATTGTCTAATTTAGGGACTTTATTTGGCATGTGATTCTTCTTCTTGGGAAGCTCTGATCAAAGCTCTAAAATAGCTCTCTTACCTGTGACATCCTACACATGCTTAGAGATTTGTTTCAGAAGCTTAAACTTAGCATAATCATGCATAAGAAAAATTAAACCATCATGAAGGATAGGTTTAGAGTCCAGGAAATTTCTATTATCTAGAATGCTAGTGCTCAAATATTTAAGGAGAAGTTAAGGGAATAAAACCTTCTGATGGTATCAAAAGTGGTTAACAAAAATAAAGTGAAAATTATAAACCCTAGTGAAATGACCCTCGGGCATGAAGTATTGCATTATAACTTTAAGAATTTTGGTCTAGAGTAACTTAACATGCTTAATGTTATAGAAATATCCTTTCTCTTTAACAAGAAGGGATTTCTCATTAGGGTCTTGAGGAAACTAAGGGCAATAGCTTGGGCCTCCTTGTAACTATGATAATACTTCACACTGGACTGCTCAAGGTGAGTAATTTAAAAAATGAGCAACAAAAGACTTGCCATAGATTGAAACTTTACCTTCATTCTAGATAGTCACAAAATATTTGGATATATCTGTATCAAAACTATAAAGTCTCTCCAAGTAAGGAGTAACACCTCCTTCTTTTAGTTTCTACCACACTATAGCTTCCTTCTTCCATTTGGAAATACTTGACTCCTCTTTCTTTAAATCACCTCCCATGGCCAAAATACACAACTAGAAATTGTGAAGGGCCAAAAGCTTAGAGCACTCAACACCATTATTGATGAACTTGGAAAACAAAGGGAAACACACAAGGCCAACAAGAAATAAAAAGACCCAAGAGGCATGCAAAATAAATCCCATATTAATTCATCTCTATCCTTTCCAAGATATGAAGGCACTCGTACTACTAAATATGAGATTAACTGTCCCTTTTATTATGACGGTGTATCATTCTGGGATGATTATGGATCTCCTCATATTTGATAAGTTGAATAGTTTCCTTAATTAACCTAATTTTGCACTTCCAAATCATGATGTCATCTCATCAAACACCCAAGTTGGCCAAGATCTCATTAACAACATTGATTTATAGTAAGCATGGGTGACGTAGATCTCCTCAAATCTTCTTAAATAATCATTAATTTGCTCCATAATGTGAACTATAGTCCATTAATTTTTATTACGACCCTTAATACATTTAATTATATTCATTGAATAACTCTTGATCCATAATTTATTGCAACCTTTTTTCACCACCACCTTACAAATTTGAATGGAAGACATAGCTTCCGCCATGTGGCTAGTTTGAATACTGATCATAGAGGCCATGACAAAAATACAATTTTCATAATAGTCTCTAAGGATGCCACCACATCCCACCATCCCTAGCTTACCTTTAGCTTCCCCATCAAAGTTTTCTTTTAATCATCCAACATGAGGATAATTCTACATAGCCCCATCTCTTTTAGACACAAGGTTCCCAGAAATAGCAAAGAAGTTCCAGCTACAAATCACTTCCCTATCTATCACACCGTCCAACAATGAAGGGCATTGATTACAAGAAGACTGCACATTCTTGATGATACTCATAATGATTTTTGCACCAAGGACAGATGGAGTAGACAGGACATCCCTAAATATCCTATTATTTTTCTCTTTCCAAATCCTCCAAATCATATGAGGATTAGAGAAAATCCAAATCAACTTAGCCAGCTTGAGGGAAAAAGGCAAGGACCATTGGATAGAGAAGTCCTAGAGGGATAAAGAAATAATCCATGAAACTTTCAGCTTCAAAAGAAACAACAAAGACCAAATTTCTTTAGTAAAATAATAGGCTAAAGAAATGTGGGCAAAATTCTCAGCTTCCTTCAAACAAAGATAACTTCTATTGGGGATCATAAACCCTCTTTTAGCAAGGTTCTTAGTGGTAAGCACCTTGTCTTGGAATAAAATCTAATAGAAAATATTTATCTTATGGATAAGATAAGATAGTCAAACCTTAGCCAAAAAAGGGGAGGACTCCAACCCAACAAGTAGAGAATAGGCCAAAGAAATAGAGAATTGACCATCTAGATTAGGCACCCAAACAAAGTGATCAATAGACTAATTGCAGATAAACCATGTTTTAAGAAGAAGGTTGATAGGATGCAAAGAAGGAGATAACTAAACAAGTTTTATCCACAAATCATCCCTCCAGTAGTCAACAGCCAAAATTCCCACCAACAACTTACACCTCCTTGCTCCATGAGCATATTTAGGAAATAACAATAGCGGCTTATCCAATAGCTAGGGATCATCCTAGAATTTTATTTTTCTACCATCCCCCAATTTCAAATGAGCACCTTTATCAGCCAAGATTCTTGAAGTATAAATGTTGTTCCAAGTGAAGAATCCTTGAACTCAGATCTTTGAAGCAAGGAACTCATCCAGCCTTGGTGAAGTAGACAAATATTTAAGCTTAAGGATTTTGTTCCATTCTTTCTCACCTTCAAAAATTCTCCACACTTGCTTAGCCAGAAGGGTCTGGTTTGTTGGCAAGTGATGTTTTGGGGCACTAGGGATCACTTAAGGGTTTTCATTCATGGAAACACTTATGCTAGAGTGATCACATACAGAGAGTTTTGGTACCAGAGTCACAGTCATGAAAATGACTAAGTACCAAATCAGGATAATGGTGTATTATGGTACAATTTTGGTTAGCGATGATAGTTTATGATGTATTATGGCTTGAAAAGTTAGTATAAGGTATTTTGGGATATGTAGGACCTTCAGTTAAGGTCGCATGTGTTTTGGTGATCAAATTAGTGAGATAAAGTGATATGAAGGTATGTGAAGATAGAGAATTAGTGTAATAGGGCACACGAACAGTTGCGATGATTGAGAGAAGGATAGTAGATATGGTAACATGATAAGTCAGATAGATGAAGTATGTTTCCAACACTTTGGTAATATAATATTGTTAACTCCATGTTTATCATTTACATAATTTATTATTATGTTTTGTATGGTATTTGTGAAGCCAACTAGATGGCAGATTTTGTATAAGTATAGAGTGTTTTGTGGAAGCGATATGATGTATTGTAGAGAATATGATGATGATGGGATAATGAGAATCTGAGAGCATAGAGAAGATACGGGATTATTGTTTGAAAGAGCTATAATGGGAACTATCTAATCAAAGGAAGTTCTTGTAATTGTTCATTTTTTAGAACTCTGTTGAGACTATTTTTTATTGTAAGAGTTGTATGCTCACCACCTTTAACCAAGTGTTTGTATCCCCTAACATGGTTTTGTGTTCCTCTAACAAGGAAATGTACTATGTAATAATCAGCTCCTAACAGGGCTAGATCTCCTTACAGGGATATAATATTTTAGTTCATAGTTGTGGGTAACATCCCCAGGGTTTTCCCTTGGACAAGGTTTCCTTGAGAACAAATCATGGTTTCATGAGTTAAGTGTTGTGCTTATATGTTCTTTTCATTTCATAATTGTTATGGTTTATTTATAATAGGTTAAAGTTTAAATTAAAGTGCAGTAATACTTATTCACCCCCCCTCTCAGTATTATCTAATCCTAACAATTGGTATCAATGAAATTGGCCCTTGGAGAGAAAGCCTAATAGCTTAAGGGAGATCATAATGGATTCAAAAAGTTTGTAAGAGAAATTTGAAGTAGCACTTGAAGATCTAGACAAAGAGAAGGCTAAGAATGGTGTATTGAAATTCAAATTGAGAAGAGCAGAAGGTTTCATCAGGAAACTAAAGGAACAACTTGAAAATTCAAGAAATCAAAAATAAGATCTTATGGACAAGATCAATGAAGATTCAAACAATGATACATTAGATCAAGTAAAGAAGGTGGAGTAGGAAAAAGAGAAAATCAATCTTATGATGATTAAAGAGATTCAACATGAAAAGGATGCAAGATACAAAGTTGAAGAGTCACTAAAAGAATAAAATGAGAAGATAGGACAAATAAAGATTGAACTTGATCACTACAAGGATAAGTGTTAGGAATTGGAGAAGTACAATCAGATCATAAAAGGAGAACTCACTCAATCCAAATTGCATATTGAGAAGTTACACATGAGCACTGATGAAATTGATGAGAAAAGGGTGAGACAGAAACCTAAAGGATATATGACTGGAGTTGTATTCAATGAAGCAAAATGTTCTAAGACCAATGAAGAAGAAAATGAAGTGAAGACTGAAGAAAGACCTACTCATGAAGAACCTAAAGAACAGATCAAACCTTTCGGAGGTAGATGCTTTGGAGAAAACAAATTTAGAAACATGAAAAGAGATTTCAGAAGTAAAGTTACCTCTAAAAACTTTACCAACTATTGTTATAACTGTTATGATTATGGAGAGAAGAAAGAAAATTGTAGAAAACCATATCAGTCTAGCTATAAACAAGATTATGTCATAGAAGAATCAGCAGCCAAGATCACATGCCTAAAATGCAATAAATTTGGGCATACTGCAAGGTATTGTAAGCTACAAGTAAATAAGGATAGAAGGAGACCTCCTACATGTTACAAATACAACAACCTTAGACACATAGTGAAGTTTTGCAAATACAATGGAAAGGACAACATAAGAGAACCAAGAGGACCACCTCTTGTGGTTATAAGGAAGAATGTTGGTGACAATGGAAAAAGTATTACAGAGTATATGAATGAGTTTGAGAATCATTTCAAGAAATTGGAAAGAAAAGAGGATGACAAGATACAGAAGGTGAAAGAATTCAATAAGGTATTGGTTCAGGGAGAGACAGTAGATGATACTGTGTCTTCGCATGATGAGTTCTTTGAGACATCAACCTAGAAGGCTGCATAGCCTTAAGGGGAGCATTGGATGAAGATAACATAATATATCTAGCCCTATTGTATATGGGCTAAGCTCATGCAAGCTTAGGTATGGTATTTAGAGACACTATAGAGTGTGTGGTTGAGATCGTAGCACTTGGAGATTCATTTTCCATGTTCATGAGATTTGTATTGACTAGACAGCATGCAAAGTTGAGATACCTATGATTAATGCACTTACTCAACTTGTGAAGGATAAAAAGGCTTGAAGGATATCATTTCTACATCATTTGTTGATCAGTGACTAAGGAGAGAAGAGTTGTGAAGTATTTCAGTCATGTAGTAGAGAAATTATGTGATCACGTGAAGCAAAGTTTTGGATTTTTGTGTGTTAAATGTATTTAGACTTATACTCTTTGAGAATTTATGGATGCACCAATAATATTTGATGTTGTGGATAGACCTAGGTATAAGTTTAAGAGACATCCATTTAAGTCTTGTGAGGATGATCCAGAAGGAGTGTTTTCACAAACCCTTGTTGATGTGTTGCACGTAGAAGACATTAGGGCATATATACATTACAAGTATGATATCATAGGAGATGTAAACATTTATAGTGAATTGGATGCAATGATAGAAGAAGATGGGTTAATGGTAGAAGAATTTAAGCACCTAGAGAATCAGTTTATCATTAAGCTAACCCTACTAATAGAATTCAATGAAACTGAATGGTTTAAGATTATCCTTAGTAGAATCCATGATCAATTCATATGAATTGGAGAAAAACCAGTGAAGATATCTACATAGATGACTCATGATATAACCAGATTAGACAATGATGGCGACCCTCTAGTAGCAAAAAAGAATATAGGAAAATAGGTGAAAACCCTAACCCATTAAAAGTGGGATAAGAGAGAAATGAAAGTCAATGACATCATTTAGCAAGATGTTAGGTTGGTGGAAATGATATTGGGCTACAAACTATTCTATAGCAGCAGATCTAACTTTGTATTTGGTGGAGTTATCATGATGGCTTATAGGATGGTTAAAGAAAATAAGAAGTACAACCTTTGCAAAGTTCTTGCACAATAGTTTCTAGAGAATGTGAAAGTTATAAAGAAAGACAGGACTAAGGCATTTAGGTTTGGATCACTATTGGTTCACATGTATATTCATATTATTCACAAGTTCCCTGACATGCACCCTAGGGCATGGAAAGATAATGTACCCACTGTATACACCTAAAAATGGTCATCTAGACTATTAGCCCCTTTTGCTAAATCATAAATTGCTTGTTCTTGATCAAATCCTAGTTCTATCATTTAGTCGATTATTTTCTATGGGCTAACCATTTTATCCTAAGTCTTTATTTATTTAAAAGGAATATTTCCTCCCCTTTTAATAAATAAAAAGCCCCCACTTTTCCTCTTATCCTAAGTTGCACAAATAAAGCATTATTCTTATTTTATAAAAAGGGAAAAAGCACTTTTTGTCTCATATGGACACAAAAGTCAACTCTTATTTTCTCATTGGAGGATATTTGTGCACATGGATTTCTCCTCTTTTAAGCTCCACCATTGATTTAATCTTTTGCCTCTTAATCTCCATGGTCCATTTCTCCTCATTTCCTATAAAAGGAGAGCTCTCTTCTTCATTCTAGACCCCCAACTTTTTATGCTAACTTTATGCTGCAGGTTTTCTAGGTCACTTTGGAGCTTTTGAAGATTTGGAGCATTCTTAGCATCTACATCTCATTCTTGCATTCTTATCTTAGCTTCATATTTATGCTTTCTTAGATTAGCTTCATTTCTATGCTCTAGATTAGCTCACATAGATTAATTAGTTTGGGTTGTAATACTTGCATATTTCCTTTCATAGCTTAGCTTGCATTTCCATTTCTAGTATATTTGCATTGCATTTTCATTCTTGATTCTTGAGGATATTGGTATTCTTGCCCTTGTCTTCATTGAATCTCCCATTGCATGGTTTACTAGCAAGGTTATAGGCTAAATAGCTCTAGCTGAGAGCATTCTTAAAAGCCCTTGCACTCCATGCCTAGGGAGATATGGATCGATTTGTGAGACCTCATTCTTGAGTTTCTTTGCATGTAATGATCCATAGAAGTGTGACACATTTATAGCACACACCCACAAGAATTCAGATCTCAGAGAGCTACCAAAGACAAGATAATAACTGGGTAGATGGAGAGTTATTTTCTATGACCAAAATTCTACAAAGATAGATGAAGGAGAGGAATAGGGTACCTAAGGATTTAGTTGAAAGGTATAAGGACACCATCTGTTTCATGGTTGAAACTAATTGTGTATGTTTGGAGGTAGTGGAACTGAGAAATAAATGGTTTTACCCTATGGGATATGAAGTTAGTTATGAGATTATAACCATGCAAGTAGAGCATGTACTAGTAGAAAAAATAGACCCCAGTAAGGAGAGTTGGGGAACATATAGGGAGAAATTTGAAAAAGTCAAAGAAGAACAAGAAAAGGTAACAAGGAAAAGGAAGATCAGTAAAATTGTGTAGGATATCACTGCAAAGGTAGAAATCACTAGGGAGCAACTAAAAAACATAAGAACTAAGATGTATGAAGCATCTTCTAGCATGGATATTGATCCACCTATTCTTTCAGATGAAGAGAAAACAATAAGCCTTACACTAGACATAATTAACCTATGACCTACACAAGAGAATACAACACAAGAAATTGTACCTACAAACATTCCTAGAAGATCTACAAGATCTACCAAGCAGAGAAGTCCTAAGGAAAAAGAGGTAGAAGTGGAAAAGAATAAGAAAGAAGAAAAAGTAATTGAGAAAGAAGAGGAAAAAGTAGCACAGAGGGATCCACAAACTCTATGGAAGCCAGACCTTAAATCACTACAGAAAAGAGTATTGAAAGATAGAAATTTAAAGACAGTAGACAGATACTATGAAAGATATGATTCTGAGAACCAAGCCATCATTGAAGATACTATCATTGAGTATTTATTGGTTTTTAAGAAAAATCTGTTAGAAATAGAAGGGAGTATCCCTAAGGAACTATATAATAAATTGGAGATCAGAAAGAAGTTGGCACAATCAGAAGATGAGAACATAAGGAACAAATCTATTGAGGACATGTTACCTATTGTCTCAATACAAGAAAGGGAGAGGATAATAAATGAATTGAAACCCTTGTTGAGGACCAAGGCTAGATTGGTAAAAATCATGGATAGGTAATATGATGAAGTAATTGAGGACACTCAAAAGGTACTAGACCAAATCCTTATGGGTGATATGCCAAACAAGAACTCACCTCCCAAGGTCACCAAGCCTACACCTTTGGGATTGGGAGAAAGTTCCAAGATTGCAGAAGTAAGTGAATAAGAAAGAGAGGCTAGCATGCAACTAGACTTATTTTTTTCTGGTGTGCCTATGACCCTTGACACCTCGCATGATGTGAATGATCCATTTCTGGACAATTTGGAGAGTGTGATGGAAGTTGAACTACAAGGATAGATAGAAGAGGAGACAATAGAGGATAAATAGGAAGAGAAGATATGGGAGAAGGAAATACAATAGGAAGAAAGGAAGGGAGAAGAGACTATAATAGAGAAAGTGGTTGAAGTTAGAATGGAACAAAATCAAGAACCTGACACCTCTTCTACTTTACTTTTGGCAAGTATGGCCAAGCCATTGAGTGTTGATGTAGATAACATGGACGAGGATGAGCTCATGAGGCTATCTTTCATGGCCTTCACTAAGGCTAAGGAAAGGTTCGTACATAAATGAGATAAAAGAGTAAAAGTAATGGCTAGGGCTATAGAGATAGTAAATGAATTACTTCCTACACCAATTATATTTCAAGGAAAGGATGAAGCTCAGAACCTAGGTATGGCATTGAATAGCTTTGACAGTCACTTTGAGTCCTTGCTAAAGACTACATAAGATAAGGAAGAGAAGAGGTTCTTGGAGAAGAAATTGAGAGAATTTTGTTAGTCCATCTCATGGGACTTAGACATTTTCAAAGCTACTACTCTTAAGGCTAAGAGTTGTGTAGCACAAGGTAGAAAGATTTATAGTTACTGCATAAGTCCTTGCAGACATATGAAAAATGTTAAAGACATTATAGCCAAGGATAGGGCTACTCTTGACAATCTGATGGACAATTGTGAAACATCTTCACTAACTATTATTGAAATGGATAAACAAGCATCCAAGCTTTTGGATAAAATCAGTGTACTAGAAATGGAGAAAGGGAGAGTGGTAGAAAAATTTGGCTTGTTGAAGAGCCTAATAACTCCAAAACTTTCAATGCTTGAAACTCATCTAAAAGAGATGCAAAGGTAGAAGGATCAATGTCTAAAGCTATACCCATTGAGCTTAAGGAAGCAGAGACAACATCATATGCACTAAATGGATTGATTCATGTCAATGAGATTTTGATCAAATCATGGGCTGAGGAAGTAAAGACCTTGGAAAACTCTTTCCAAGATATCTTAAAACTAGTGAGTAAGAACTAAGTCTTTTCTGTGCTTAGAAAGTTTTTGAAATTTTGTAAGTACCTTTTCCATTGATGTTAAATGGAGAGGAAGAAAAGAGAAAAATCAAGAGAGGAGGAGTAGAGTAGAGAGGAAGAGAAGAGAAGAGGAAGAGAAGACAAGAATAAAAGAATCAAAAAGAGAAAAAGAACAAAAATGATATGTATATGAGTAAAAGGGAGATAGTGCGTAAACACTTAGTCATTTTTCGCTAAGTGTTTCCATTAATGACAAAGGGAAAGATTGTTGGAAAATGATGTTTTGGGGCACTAGGGATAACTTAAGGGTTTTCATTTATGGAAACACTTATGCTAGAGTGATTGCATGCAGAGAGTTTTGGTATTGGACTCATAGTCATGAAAATGACTAAGTACAGAATCAGGATAATAGTGTACTGTGGTATAGTTTTGGTTAGTGATAATAGTGTATGATGTATTATGGCTTGCAAATTTAGAAGAAGGTATTTTGGGATATGTAGGACCTTTAGTTAAGGTCGCATGTATTTTTCTGATCAGATCAGTGAGATATAGTGATCTGAAGGTATGCGAAGATAGAGAATCAATGTAATAGGGTACACGAATAGTTGTGATGATTAAGAGAAGGATAGTGGATATGGTAATGTGCTAAGTCATATGGATGAAGTATATTACAGACACTTTGGTAATACAAGATCATTGACTCCATGTTTATCATTTACATAATTTATTATTATGTTTTGTATGGTATTTTTGAAGTCGACTGGATGGGAGATTTTGTATAAGTATAGAGTATTTTGTGGAAGCGATATGAAGTATTGTAGAGAATATGATGATGATGGAGTAATGTGAATTTGAGAGAAGAGATAAAATCCAAGATTAGTGTTTGATAGAGCTATAACTAGAACTATCTAAGAAAATAAAGTGCTTGCAATTGTTCATTTTTTAGAACTCTTTTGAGACAATTTTTTATTTTAAGAGTTGTATGATCACCACCTTTAACCAGCTGTTTGTATCCCCTAGTAGGGTTTTGTATTCATCTAAAAAGGAAACTTACTATGTAATAATCAGCTCCTAATAGGGCTAGATCTCCTAACATGGATATAATATTTTAGTGCATAGTTGTGGGTACCATCCCCACTGGGGTTTTTCCTTGGCCAGGGTTTCCTTGAGAACAAATCATGGTGTCATGAGTTATGTGTTGTGCTTATATGTTCTTTTTATTTCAGAATTGTTATGGTTTATTTATAATTGATTGAATTTTAAATTAAAGTGCAGTAATATTGATTCACCCCCCCTCTTAGTATTACCTAATCCTAACATGGTTAACATCTCTAACCCTTCTAATCCCAAGACCACCAAATCTCTTAGGTTAACAAAAACTTTCCCAAGAAAGAAGGTGAAGATGATCTTTCTCTTCAGTACCCAGCCACAAAAACTATTTTTGAATCTTGTCAATCACATTAGCCACCTTGAGAGGGATGCATAAGAGACTAAGGGCATACACAGGTAAGTTTTGGAGTGTGGATTTGAGGAGATGAATTTTACCAGCTTGACTGAGAATAGCCCCTTTCCATCCAACTATCTTTTTATTAAATCTAGCAACAATACCCATCGAAAAAGATTTAGGTGGCTTCAAGCCCATAGGAAGACCCAAATACACTAATGGGAAATGTGTTATGTTGCAGCCTAGAATAGAAGCAATCCTCTTTTTTCTAGGTACTAGGCTGTTAACAAAAACTAACAAGCTCTTTTCCCAGTTGATTAATTTCCCAGAGGTAGAAATATATGAAGATAAAATAGATTTTAAATTCTTAGCTTCCTTTATAGAAGAATCCCACATAAGAATAGTATCATCCATAAATTTTTCATGGGAGAAAGTCAAATTCGTAGAGGTGGGTTGAAGACATTGTAAATTCCCAATATGAACATTTCTACTGATATCCTTGCCCAAACTATCCACCAAAATAGTGAACAAGATCAATAAATGGGATCTCCCTAACAAAAGCCTCTAGAAGGAGAGAAGAAACTTGAAGAAGGACCATTCACAATAATAGAAGTAGAGGAAGTAGAAATGAGCTAAGAGATAAGCTTGACCACCTTCACATCAAAACCAAAGGCTGAAATAACTTTACTAAGAAAACCCCAATCCATTCTACCATAAGATTTAGACAAATCCAATTTCATAAAAAAAGCCTTTCTTTTTGGATACCTCCAGCATATGGATATTCTCATGAATCACAATAATAGAATCTAAGATCTTCCTTCTAGGAAAAAAACCATTTTGTTGAGGTGAAATAACCATTGGGAGAATCCAAGGGATCCTTAACATGAAAACCTTATAAATAATATTATAGAAAGAATTATAGAGACTAATGGGTTTGAAGCCATCCACCGAATCTGCCCCAGGTCTCTTAGGGATGAGAAAAATGAATGTAGAATTAGCTTCTCTCAAAAGAGATCTCAGCCAAATAATTCTTTGACCATAGATGATGTTGGTGATTTTTCTTATAGATTGTTATATGGAAAATAATGCCATGAAAAGACCAACTTGTTGAGGATGAAGATCCTCCTTCAACTTTGAGCTCCAAAAACTAGAGCAAGTGTATGTTCTTGATTTACCAATTCCTAGTAAACCTTAGAATGGATATGTGTCTTCTTAACATATATTTTAAACATTTATCAAATTGAACTTCTAAGTAAAATATTTGAACTGATTTTAAAGATTTTGTTGTCTTATGACCAGTGTTAAAATCCAAGGGCATAGAGTCTAGATGAATATACATCCACTAAAACATATCAATGAAGACAAATAAAAACCCATGAAATAAATCCATGCCTTACATGGAACTCTCAATAGTTCATTATAATATCATCAAATTCATAAACCTCCCTAAAACCCTCTAAAATAATCTTAGGTCTTATTACTTTCCTTGAAAGCAGCCTATAACTATTTCACAATCTACCTTATAGATTGATGAACAAGAAATGCCTTACAATCCTAGTTCATAAGAAGTCAAAAGAAAGCTATAAAGACAATCAAATACTGAAAAGGGGCTCAAAGAAGCATTTTCATTAATGTATCAAAGCTTCATTACATTCAAGAAGAACTAAGTAACTTCAAACAATAACAAAAGGTTTAAGTGTAGGGCTATATGATTTCTATCTCATTTTTCCAGCCTATTTTTTCAACAAAGAAAGAACATCTCTAAATGATCATGGGAATCCTTTTATAGAAAAAGGATTACAAAAAAGCTTCAGATCATTTAGGGAAAAAAAAATTTGAACCACCACAACAAATTGTGTCAACATGAGTTATTACAGAAGAGATGGCCTAAAATCCTAGAGATATTAGATCAAATCTTATTTATATTTTATGAAAAACCCTAACAAGCGAACCATAAGGACAAGACCTATTTCATTAAATGGTCATTTTCCCTTGGCTTCCAAATTAAAGGTAGGACTATTTCACCTACCTCTCTATGGCATGGGCTTCTTCTTCCAGAAGAGTGCCTCTTCAATATTAGATTTAATAGCAAACAACTCAAATCTGATCTGATTAACTGCTATTAGATTTACTCATCAATTCTTCATCTATAACTTTGTCCTTTTATTTATGTAAGATTATATTGGATTACATCAATAATCCGATCTTCATGTAGATCATTGACTCCATCAATCTATCATCAATTTACAAACCCTACTCAAAACCCTTCATAAAAAATTTAAAATTGAGACCTCAACCGGTAGCAACTAGATTATTTCATGGCATTAAACAAAATTTAAAACATATCCATCGATCAAAACCATTTCCTGACACAATGTGTGGTTCAAAAATAATCAATGAACTGATGACCTCCACATCATTCCATTTTGGTTGAAAAAATGACCAATCAAAAGGTAGAAACTAATTCCACATGGCACTCATGCTCCACTCTATTTTCTTCTTTATCAGACTTGATACGTGTCTCTCAAGCATGATCCCACAAATGGTATCCATCTTGCAAATTTTGTTTGCAGGATTACGCCAATTGTCTGATCTAAATTGATCTTCCTTTACTTTAACTGTGTTGTGTGACATCACATGTGAAATACTATCCATCTACAGAGAAGAGCCACCATATTTCTTAGAAATTCTAAGAGGGGTATTAAAGTCACTCATAACCATCCATCTATCCTTCAAAAACCCTATTCTTAAAGAATTCAATCTATTCCAAAACTAAACTTGACTAGATTTATAATTAGGGGCATAAATATTAGATAAAACCCAACTAAAACCATCCTACACATGATGAAATCTAAGAGAAAAGATATTACCAATGGCCTCAATTATATCACCATTAGTAGTACTCAAATTCCAAAATTGAGTAATACCTCTAGAAGAACCTTCCGAGCTTTATCCAATCACCCCACAATTCTTGAATAACTTAAGTTTTTCAACTTTCTCTCTCAAAATCTTAGTCTCCTGAATCAAAATAACATCTAGCTTATGATCTCTAATAAAATCCCTAAGCACATTTTTCTTGTGAGGGTCATTTAACCATCTAATATTTTAAGATATGATTTTCATTACTTAACAGGGGGACACACCTTTGGAATGGTACATTGTCTACCATCTGCTATACTCTATCTACTTTCCTACTTCCTTACTAATTTAGCTGATTTTCTCCCCCATTGAGACTTTGGGATACTGGAATTAGATTTCATAGCCCTAGTAGTCAACCCCCCAAGCATGATATCATGACCATAGCTCCCCTTTCTAGAACTTTTTCTTCTTTTTGTATCTCACATCCATCCATTGATCCTCTTCAGCCTCTTGAGAGAGAAGAGGGATATCCTCCATATCTCCCTAGTGCCTCTCAACCTGTGACAATTCCTAAATCATTTTTTAAATAGAGATTCCACCACTATTCTAACCTTCCTTCGACCTAGCAGAGTTTTCCTAATGAGAAAGTTCCACCAACGAATCCTCAACTCTAGAAAGGGACTCATTGTCACTAGTAGTCAATTGATGATGAGAGCTCATTGAAATCTCTCCATGTTTAACCACACTATCAAGGGTGAAATCAGAGGCATACCTTTTTCTTGAACCCCTTCAAAAGGACATGGACCATTCTCCACACCTAGAGGCAAAAGTGGATAGTCCAAGATTTTCTCAACGACCATAAAGACTTGAGAATAAACCTTAGGAAGATTTATATTGATTGAAACCTTGGGTTGATCCAAACAAGGCTTTCCATTCAAGAAAATGGAAGGATGAGCTAAAACCCCATCTTGAGGCTTTTCTCTCCATATCTTCTTTGGTTCACTCTCCTGGTCTTATTTATCCTTCTTTTCTTCCTGAATCCTCTACGGACAATACTTCACTCTATAGCCAGATTGTTTGCAAGTGAGACATGCAAAAGGAATGATTTTAAATTCTACAGACTGAATCAACTTCCCCAATTAAGACACAATACTGATGCTTTGGGGAAGATTCATATTCTAAAGGATATTAACACATATCCTAGAAAAGATAAGCCTATACCTAGAAGTTGTCATTGGATAAATGGAAAGAAGCTCTCCAAAAGAGCTAGCTAACCCTGAGAGCACATCATCATGCCAGTATTCCAAGGGAAATCCAAGGAGCCCAACCCAAATAGGAGAAGAGACAAAAAAAAATGAGTCATTACAATCAAAGTAGGGACCATTTTTTAAGAGTTAGAGATGACTTACCAACCATCCAAGGGAAACCACATAACACTCTAGAAAAATCTTCTCCATTAGAGAAAATAAAAGAGAAAAATCCCTTAGGCATAGCAGCAATATCCACCTGGCCTTTGAGGGACCATTTCCACCAAGAACATTTTTTAACAACATCAATGTTAGGTCTTAGACATGTAAATTTTCCAATCAAGGAAAGAGCCATCGACGACACCAAATGATCAATCAACGGGTCAAACACTCTAATAAAAAATTCTCCCTTGGAAGGATTAGAGATAAAATCAATAACATGGAAAGAGACCTTTCCAGGGGGTTTCACCCTGAAAAGAGAAGTCCACTTACCCGTAGAGGCTACCTTCTTATCCATAACATTCTCGCTCTCAAAAACTACCACCTCTAGAAATGGCATGACATTATTGAATGCATTAATCTTGTCTTCATCATTTGAACCAGATTGTTGTATATTCTAACTAGGAGCCAAAGATTATTCAGAAAGTGGAACCCCACTTGCAACACTAACCAAGGGAAAGGTTCCCCGTCCCAGGCCAGATGCCCGAGCATCACCATGGTCAGGTTGACCATTCAAATTTGAAAATGATTTCATTATCAAATTTTTTGTCATCCTCTTCTAATCTAGTTGTAACTGTGAGTCTCTACTTATGTTGATGAATAAAGGATCTTGACTTTTTTGGCCTTTCTTTCAATCTTTTGTCCTATTTCCTTTGTCAATTCAAATTCCACCTATGTCTTGGAGGGTTTGACTTGGTCCAATTATCATGTTTTATCCTTCTTTTATCTCTTTTTCAAATTCAAGATACAATGTTCAACTACCAAAGGTTATACTCTTAGGTTAGTATTTTCCAAATATTTTCTTTCAAAACTTTCAAATTCTAAGCATCAAGTTGCCTAAATCCTTAGTTTTCCTATTCTAAGTTCCATTTTGCATATTTATTTCTTAAAATGTCCTTGCATACCTTAGGTTGCATTGTTAAAATTGCATTTTCATATAGACATCATGCCAATTTTTACAAGGTCCCGAGTATCTAAAAAACAAAAAGATAATTATCAACCTATGTTCATATCATGAGTATAATATCAACCACCATTTCATCCAAGACAAGGTGTTACATTTCAACAAATTGATCCAATCAATATGCAACCTCTAAGAGAGATGACACAAATTCCCCATGACCCAAGACATGCCACATTTTCAAAAGTTCCTACAAATACCAAAGAATTTTCTAATATGGTACAAAGTGATGACCTATGTAATATGGGGTACCCTTCTAGCACTTCATGAAGTCATGGCATGATTCAATGGGGTCCTCCACCAAATTTTGAGCCTGTCTTTGTACTTATGAAACCAAGGTGTGGAAGTGTTCCAATGATGCCTTAGGAAGAACACCATAAGACATTTGATCAACATCCTCAAGGATCCTTTCAACCAGAATCTACCACAGAAAAAATTTGTAACCTTGGATTCACTTTTGATCCCAAAGACTTGTCATACACTTCCTCAAAATCCGAAGACTCACATACACATCATCTTTCATTTAAGGACTTTCCAAGAGAAGAAATCAATGAAGATATTAAAAATAAGAAGCTTCAAAAGATGTTGGAATATCTCATAACTCAAGATCCAGAATGATACCTCAAGGTATCAATGAAATCAAATCCTCAATTATTATTGGAAGAACAAAAGAAAGAAAAAGATACTTTGGAAGAATTCTAACCTTTGATGGTTTTGGACGAAGAAAAGGGGAAACAAATTTTGGAAGAACCAACTACAAAGGTAATAAAAAAGACCACGACAAGAATTAACTATCAAAATTCCTTAAAATAATACCTTTGGACAAACTAATAACCCCTTATTTGATACAAAATCTTCTCTACAAATAACTGGTATTGATAATTCTCTCACTCAAAACATATCCTAAAAGGAGACTAATACTTGATTTCAAGTAGCATATTCAAAAACACAACAAGAAGTACCAAAAGAAGCATTTTGATTTTCTTTGGGGAAGCCACATATACCTTCTTTGGAAGAAAAGAACAAGATACAACAAGGTGGCCCTTTTCTATTAACTTATCCATTAATGTAAGAGAAGACTTTAAGTATTAAACAAGGGCCAAATAACAATGCACCAAAGGTATCCATGGTACAAATGATAGATGCATCTTGTATAAAACCATGACTATCCCAAGCACTTCAAATGAACCCAAGAAGAAAAGTATCATTCATATTTCTCCAATTCCACCAAAGGTGACACAACAAGAAAGTGCACCATATAAAATAGGTGTACATGTATCACAATAAGTACATATACCTATATCACAACAAACACCTATATTGCAGCAAGCACCTGTGTTACCACAAGCACAAGCACAAGTCAACATGATATCTCAAACAAAGAAATATAAATCAAAGCATAATATTTCAAATCTTAATGAGATACTTTCTCCATTGGGATATCATCAAGATCCCATCATCCCTTTGGATCCTCCTCAAGATCCCTCTATTCCTTCATGTCCTTTCTCTTATCTTCCATATCCTTTGCAATATGCTATCATGCTAAATGATCATGTTTTTATTCCATTGCAAGATCTCCATATTACTCCTAGTCCCTTTAATGATTAAAACACATTTATGTAAGATGTTCATGAGCCCCTTACACTTCAAATGTTCTCCACTAGTTCTATCAAGTCTAGTCCACCTCATGATCCTACTAGTCCCTCCATACCATGCATATCTAAAAATAACTCACATCTTGTAGCAATTATCCCATTGTTCAAAGAAATAATTATTGAGTCAAAGGGTGTATCATTCAAGAAAAAGGTATTTTTGGATTACTAAGAGGGGGCTGAATCAGTAATTAGTGATTCTTTAAACCTTAAAAACTTTCTCTGATTCAACTCGATAACAACTCAGTCATACAAACTTCAATATTAACCAATAACAATAAATTAACTTTATCAATTAGCAATAAAATTCACAATAAAAATTTGACACATATAAGACCAATATTTAACATGGAAACCCAATTTGGGAAAAACCACTATGGGAATTGTCACCCACTAAAGAAATACTATGTTAAAGTATGCTCAGTTAAAAGCCAGTCTGGTTAAAGATTAAAATGCACATTTCTAAATGTGACCCTGTCGGGGGATTTTCCTTAGATATATTAGGATCTTCACCCTTTTAGGAGTGGCTTGGTTAAAGGTCTTCAAACACTCTTCTAGGATTTCATGTCAATAAAGGTTTTACAATAAGATTTTTAATTCCACTTAGTTAAGAGATTTTTCTGCTACAAATGTTAATAAGAAACCATATCAAAATTGATCTATAAATCTACAACTACCTCTTTCTTAATCAGATTCCTTATGGGCTCTTTTCCTTCACTTCATTCCATCACTTTCTATTGGCTCCAACACTTCATCAATCTTCACCTGTAGAGTCAGATTTCAACCTTTTTCTTCTTCACTGCATCACTCGGTTACTTATCAACCCTTCAACTTGCCATCTCATTATTCATACACTTTCATCCTTTATATAGAATTTATTTTCCCTCTAAATCTCCTTTATTACATTTTCCTCTGACTAATCTCGACCGTCAGATCATCCTCATAAATGGAGTCAATGAATTTAGAACTTGGTAAAACATTTTATCATCACCTCGGAACTTGAAATTTCTTAGAACTTGTACCTTCACTTTTTTCTACTTAGATCTATACCATAGATCATCACCTTGAATTTTCTTGATCGTATATTTCTTCAACTCACTCTTCCTCATCTTTAGAGTCTTCCAGATCATTGTAGCTCATCATTAAATGTCATTCTAATCCTTTTATTTAATTTATGTTCCATGCTCAATGGATAACTTCTTATTCTTTGACCAAAATTTTCTTTTCTTTTCTCGGTAACTAACTTCATGTACTCGGTGTCTTGACTTTCTTTCACTTTACATAAACTTACTTTCCATTTACCAAATAAATTTTTCCTTCTTGGTAACCAAACTATTTTATTTACCAACTTGACCTATATTATTTACCGACCTAACATATTCAAATTTAAAGTAGAAAACAACTAAATCAATATAACCTTATCATTGTTTGATTTGTATTAGCTTCTCAATTAAGTTATTCAACTTCACAACTTTTCACTTTCTCATTTTTTCCTTAACTCACTCAACTTATATCATACTTTGAATGATATGAAAACTTAATATAAACTAGAAATCAATTACTTGACATCAATGAAAAAATAATAAATGATCTAATCTTTCTACAATCTTGTATACCCTTGATCTTTGTCAGTCTTCATCATCATCACCATCAATTATAGTAACAATCTCCCTCTTTGAAATTGATGGAAATACTCACTGTCAATTGATGATGGCAACACTCAATGGTTTTTCCTTTGCTCCCTCTTAACTTTATCATTATATTTCACTTCTTTTCTTATTCTCCCTCTATAATCAATTGTTTATTCTCCCTCTTTCAATTTTAGTCATCAAAAGCATATTCTCCCTCTTTGACAACAATGACAAAGACACATACTCCTAAAAAATTGGTCCAGATAGTGAATCATACCTAGCATCTACTGATATTTCATTACATACATAAACATCTTTCCCAACTTCAGGCATCACCTAAAGAGTTAACACTAGCAACAACTCACAAAATAGATATTTTAATGAATCCTTGAATTAATGCAACATGCATCATGCCTTAGTGAATATTGGATAGGGGAAGAACCCCTAATTTACCTTTGAGATACTCAAAATAATCTTTTGGTAGTGGCTTGGTAAATATATCTACTATCCACTCCTTGGAATTGACATACTCCAATATCACATGCTTATCTTGAACTTTATCTCTCAAATAATGATACTTCTTAGAAATGTGCTTAGTCTTGGAATGTATTATTAGATTCTTTGATATATTGATAGCACTTGTAATATCACAGTAAATAGTAACTGGATCAGTAATCTCCTCTTGCATACCTTCAAGTAGCTATTT
The DNA here is from genome assembly GCA_027943335.1 of Chamaecyparis obtusa. Lineage (NCBI taxonomy): Eukaryota > Viridiplantae > Streptophyta > Pinopsida > Cupressales > Cupressaceae > Chamaecyparis > Chamaecyparis obtusa. The sequence goes on along the minus strand of BSBK01008417.1, from coordinate 74,641 downwards.
GATCCATACAATGTTTTCACAATTCATAGCTACTGCTACATACTCAGCCTCGATAGTAGACTGTGAAATACAACTCTATTTCTTACTCAGCCATGTCACTAATATTTCTCTTAAAATGAAATCTCCTCCACTTTTACTTTTCCTTTCATCAATGTTTCCAGCCTAATCAACATGAATGTAAACTTTCAAATCAAATTCTCCTCCTTTCTTCTATAGTACACCAAAATATTTAGTCCCTTTCATATATCTAAATATTCTTTTGACTGTAGACATGTGTTTCCTTTGGATCAGTAGAAAATATTGCAACAATAGCTACTACATGAGAAATATCAGGTCTTCTATGTACAATATATTGTAACTTACCAATCACTGATCGGTATATTTTCTCATCCACTTCCTTTGTCTCATCTTCCTTTGACAATTTTCAACTAGTAGCCATCGATGTTCCAACCAGTTTAGGCTCTTCTATACCAAATGTATTTAGGATCTCCTTGATTTATTTTGAGTGTGCGATGTAGATTCCATCTCTAACTTATTGAATCTATATTCCAATAAATAATTTTCTTGAGATCCTATCATGGACATCTCAAATTCCTTTCTCATCTCCTCAACAAAAGACTTACATAATGTGTTATTTCCTCCAAAAATAATGTCATCAACAAATATTTCAGAAATCAAAATCTTATCATTACTATCACATTTCAGATACAAATTGTTGTTGTCACTTACTTTTTGAAATCCAATCTTGATTAAATATGAATGTAACCTTTCATACCATGCTCGGAGTGCTTGTTTAAAACCATATAGTACCTTGTGAATTTTTCAAACCATGTCCTTTTTAGTATTCTCAACAAATCCTTCTAGTTGTTCAACATAAACTTCTTCTTCAAGAATACCATTAAGAAATACAGAATTAACATCCATTTGACAAACTTTAAATCCTTTTATAAGAAGCATATGCCACTAGAATCCTAACTCCTTCTAATCTAGCAACAAGTACAAAAGTCTCACCATAATAAATACCTTCTTCTTGTACATACCCCTTGCAAACCGATCTTGCTTTGTTTTTTATTAAATTTCCATGTTAATTCATCTTGTTTCTAAAAATCCACTTACTACCAATAAAATTCTTATCTATATGTCTCGGTACCAAAGCCAATGTCTTTCTCTTTTCAATTTGGTCTATCTCTTCTTTCATAGCCTTAACCCGATCTTCATTTTCTGAAGCATTGCTAACTTTTCTTGGCTCAAATTCATAAATCAAACATGTTTTATCTCTCAACTTACTTCTTTTCATAACTCCATCATTCTTGTCTCCAATAATTTTTCTTGGTGAGTGGAGTCTTCTCACATACTTTGCTAAAATAGGCTCAGTGGACTGTGGCAGTTCATAATTTTCAGCATTCAGTGGTTGCTATCTTTGTTCAGCTTCCTCCTTGGTTTGTACTCTCGGTAAGGTGTCAAGAACATCAAGTTAAACATATAAAGATCTTTGATAGTCCTCAAGTTCCTTGTTTCTTTCTTCTTCATTTTTCTCTGCAAATTAATCAATCCTTATATTTTCACTTTCCAAAAAAAATTTAGTAGCCTTATTTAAGAACTTGTAATCCTTTCTCTTTGTAGAATATCCTAAGACTATTCCTTTGTCTCCTTTATGATCAAAATTTCCATTTCTAGCCTCTTTTAGAATGTAACATCTACTTCCAAATATTTTGAAATAACTTACATTTGGTTTGTGACCATAACAGATCTCATAGGGAGTCTTGTGTGTACCTTTTTTTAGTTTTACTCAGTTAAGTCTATAAGTTGCAATATTGATTGCTTCTCTCTAAAAATTTTGAGACACTCCCTTGTCAATCATTAGTATCCTGGCACAATCAATAATGGATCTATTTCTTCTCTCTTCTATACCATTTTTTTGTGGTGTCCTCAGTGCATACATTTGTCTCTTTATTCCATTTTCATTGCAGAAATGTGTAAACTCATTAGATGTAAACTCACCTCCTCTATCAAATATTAGCCATTTTTTAATTGTTTTCTAGTTTGCTTCTCAACTCTTGCCTTATACCACTTGAACATTTGAAAAGCATCAGATTTTTTTTTCAAAAATATGACAGACATTATTCTTAAATAATCATCAAAAAATAAAATGAAATATATGTCACCATAGTAAATATGTGTTCTCACAGGTCCACATAGGCCAGTCTGCACTAACTACAAAATTCCTTGTGTGGTGTAAGATTTTCTTGTAAAACTTGACTTTTTCATCTTACCAAATTGACATCCTTTTCACATGACATTTTCAAGTTTATCCAATCTCGATAGACCTCTTACTCTATTCTTTTTTCTCACCTTAATTAAGTTGTCAAAGTTCACATAACAGAATCTCTTGTTCCATAACCAAACATCCTCAACTTTAGAAAATAAGAAAATATTTGTATTAGTATCAAGGTGGAATAAGTTACCTTTAGATTGTTCACCAGTGGAAATCACACTTCCATTCTAATCAAATACTTTTACCTTTCCATTCTTAAATTCTAGTCGGTGACCTATGTTATTCAGTTGTGCCACACTCAACAGATTATACTTTAGTAATTCAACCCAATAGACATCATCACATCGTGTATTAACCATCCAAATTATAGAACCTTACCTCTCATAAGATATGGAGCATCATTACCAAATCTAACATAACCTCCATCATGATCTTCCATAGTAATGAGTTTATGTGTGTCACCAGTCATATGATGTGAACATCCAATATCAATTATCCATGTATCATTCTTACTGACATGAGAAATTAAATATTTTTATTTTCCATACCTTTCTTTATCAAAATCATCCTTGATAAAAATATACACAAACTCTACACCTTAATCACCATCTGTATCATCATTGGTTAGTCCTTCTTCAACAATGTAGCATGAATTCTTACCTTTGTTCTTAAAATATTAGTATCTTCTGAATCTGTTCTCCCTTTTTTTGTTATCTCAATTGTCTTTCTTCTCATCACTGTCATTGTTAGGACATATAGATGCAATGTGACCAATCTTGTTGCATTTGAAATATTTCAAGGGTAATTTACCTTGGTATTTTCCTTTTCCTCTCGATACCCTCCTCCCTAGTAGAGATTTAAACTCTTCTTCTTGTCTTTCCTCTTCATATAGACTCTCTAGATCACTCTTGCAACTTTGAAATCTTTCACTTGCATTTCTTACAAAATCATTAGAAGATCTAGACTCTCTAGAGTTTCCAATATTCAAAGATGAATTGAATGGAGACTCAATCTTAGAAAAGGTAGGTAAACTATTATCAAAATCATTATGCTCAAAAGAAATCAACTTACCAATTGTCGCATCTAGTGAAACAAGTATCTAAGGAATAGATCTTAGTTCTTGTATTGCATACACTCAAATAGAATAGATAGGCAAAAATAACATCGATGTTTTACTTGTTACATCTTGATGTAAGGACAAATCTTGCTCTTCTTCCCTAGTTTCTTCTAGGGTCTTCACTAGGCCACTTCTCTAGCCTATTAGGGTTCTTCACTAACCCTCACTCTAAGGATTCGTTTAACAATCCTTCTCCTATTTAATGTTTCCACACCAAGAATGAAATCCACACACTCCTCACAATGCTTTATGGATGATTTCTTACATACACCACCCTAAATTGTCCAAACTGGACTAAGACCAATCAATAAATGGAGAGAAGGTTTACATCTAGGGTTTTGGATCCATTTCCATGCCTAACTACACAATCTACAATTAAATCCCCTATTGACATCAAGATTTAGCTTCTAAATGACCCAAATAGGGCTACAAGGAATTAGGCCTAATCCACACCTTTTTGTCTCCTAAATCCAAAATATGTTTAACAAGGTGAAAAAATGATGTTATTTTCTGATACCCTTTTGGAAGAGCTTTAATATTCTTTTGGTCTCATTTCCCCAATCTATCCGTATAGTGGGTTTCTATTTTGAGGCCTATTTTTAAGGGTTTTAAGAAATCTGGATCTAGTGACCTTAAGGGTTTATCCTTCCACTACCATAGAATCTTCACCAAAAAATATCCTTGGGCTTAGGTTTTCCTCATTCATTTTTTATCCTCTCCAAATGCTCAGATTGAAGCAATCAATGTTTTCAATCCCTCATTTTGTTGTTGTAGTTCACTGGTTACCCTAGTCATGCACCTCTGGCTCGCCTAGGGCATCACTGCAAAAATACCTTGCTAACTTTATAGGGTCCCTCATTTGGATCAAATATAGTACAAGGATTCATCTCCCAAATCCCAAGGTATTGTACTGATGCCACAGTGGGAAGATGAGCTATGACTCCATTTGCAAAAAACTACTGGATTAAACCAATGATAGTGAAAAGAACAAAATATATACAAGGAACACCCAAAACACAAAAAATTGTTAAAATAGAAAAATGCAGAACCAAAATAAAACCTACATTACATCATGCATGTGTTACAGTGCTTAAACTAATTCATGAAAATCTATTGTATTCACTAGTATTCAAAAATCCCCACAAAATACAAACAAAAATTCTTTCTATAAACCCTATCCGTACTTCCAATGATCAAAATTTGCAAAAGGTCAACTTAGGTCTTAAAATAAGACTCATTATATCTTTAGGGCTACATTAGGTCATTTCTTCATTGGTTAGAGACCACTAACTAACTTGGTCAAGCAAGATTGAAAAGTTGTAAAAGTTGCTCATGCAACTTTTGCAACTTTTTACAACTTTTTACAAAATTGCTCCAATGAGCTCAAACACATGAGAATCCACTTGTGGGACCTTGTCCAAGACTAAAACAAGACTTTGACCTTCCCTAGACCCTACTGAAATCATGCTGACATCATCCTCACACAACACTAATCAGGGCTTTACAACTTTCTAGCCATTGATTACTAACTTCTAGGAGTCCTAGGAGTTCCAAGACCTAATCACCAAGACCCTAATGCATTAAATCAATGGGAAACATGACCTTGATTTCTTAACACACCAAAACATAACTCTAAATCACACACAACACAAAAAACCAATGGATGGACTACTCTAACCAATCCAAACCAATGGTGCTCCTAAGTGCTCCTGCACCATACTCCCCCCCACACAAAGGAAGTTAGGTCACTACCTTAGATAAGATATCCTCATTGATTCCCATATTCTTTAATTTTTTAGCTACAATCCATGTTTCCTATAATTCTAGTTTGTTCTTCCATTTGATAAGGTGGTCCATATACACCTTGTTCCTTGTAGACTTCTTCATCCTGAACTCCAAGACTTTCTCAACTACTAACTAATCCTTGGGGAGTAAGGAAGTTGGTTCCACATCCTTGACAACCTCTTGACTATTTTGATCAATGTCAATCAATGGTCCTTTGTATTGGATTAAATCTATCACATTAAAAATAGGGGAAAGACTGAGATCAGATGGTAGATCAACTTTGTATGCATTGGCCCCATACTTGGCTAAAATTTTACATGGATCCACTCTATTCGTCTAGAGTTTAGTAGGCATCTCCTTCTACAATATGGATTTGTTCAAATGGACCATGACATAGTTGCCTACCTCAAACTGAACATTCCTTCTCTTCTCATCCATTTTATTCTTCAATTTTTGTGTAGTCTCTTGTATAAACTTCTTCACCTTCTCTTTTATCTCCTTCATGATTTGAGTGAAGTCTTCAACATGAACACTCCTATATTCCATAGCTCCAAGATATCTGAGCTCACACACACTTCTTGGGTGCATACCATAAACCACCTCAAATGGGCTCTTACATGTGGTTTTGTTCACACTATCATTGTAAGCATATTCAGCTTGGGGAATCACCACATCCAAATTCTATCCATGTTACTTAGTGAGCCACCTCAACAAGTTATCTAACACTCTATTAACCACCTTAGTTTGGCCATTAGTCTGAGGGTGGTAAGATAAACTAAAGGAAAGGTTAGTACCAAATCTGCTCCATAATGTTTTCCAGAAATGGCTCATAAACTTAACATCCCTATCTAATACTATACTTAAGGGTAGACCATGGATCCGTACTATCTCCTTAAAAAAAAAATGTGCAATTAAACTAGCATCATGAGTAGTCTTAAAAGGTATAAAATGACCCATTTTGCTCAATCTTTCTACCACAACATAAATTCTATCATAACCATGCTTTGTCTTAGGTAACCTTGCAATAAATTTTATTCTCACACATTCCCATGGTCTATTAGGGATTGGTAAAGATTGATACAAACCTACATTGCTATCTCCTCCTTTTCCTTTCATGCACACCACACATTACTCAACATATTTGGTTATATCCCTTACTAACTTTGGCCAATGGTAAAACCTTTGTACTAGCTCTATAGTTTTTTTCACACCAAAATGACCACTTAAGCTTCCATTATGTTTTTCTTGGATAAGGTTCTCCCTCATGGAACCCTTAGGAACACATAACTAGTTTCCTTTAAACAGTAAACCACTTTGGAAGGTAAAATCAGAGAACTTACTATGAAAATGATTTTGAAAATTAGTACACACCTTATAGGCTTTAGCAAATTCTTCATCATCCTTATAGAGGTCCTTGAAACTCTCTATTCCAATGCTACACAACTGAACTTCTTGAATGGCCAGCAACCTTCTACTTAGTGCATCTGCAACCTTGTTCAACTACCCCTTTTTATGCTTGATTGTGAATGTGAATGCTTGAAGTTATTCCATCCACTTTAGGTGCCTATTACTTAGCTTTTCTTGAGTATCGATATAGCTAAGGGCCTAATTATCACTAAACACCACAAATTCTTTGGGCAATAAGTAATGTCTCCAATTCTTAAATGACTAAACTAAGGCATACAACTCTAGGTCATAAGAAGAGTATTTCTTCTTGGCTTCATTTAATTTTTCACTAAAAAATGCTATAGGTATTCCCTCTTGACTTAACACACCCCCTACTACCAACCCACTTACATCACACTCTAGGGTAAACAACTTCTCAAAACTAGGCAGTCTAAGGATAGGTTGTGTTGCTACTTGTTCCTTCAACTTCTCAAATGCTTGACTAGCTTCAGAGGTCCACCTAAACTTGGTCTTTACTCCACCCTTAATAGTGTCTAATAAAGGTGGACATATACCACTAAAATTCCTAATGAACTTCCTATAAAATTGTGCAAGTCCATGGAAACTTCTTACCTCTGTGGCTGTGGTAGGAGTTGGCCAATTTAGGATAGCTGCAACTTTATCTTAATCCATCTTCAAAGACCCTTGGGATACTACAAAACCCAAATATAAAAGCTCTTAATTAAAAAACACACACTTCTCAAGGTTGATGGCTAATTTCTCTTCATGCAACATCTTCAAAACTATATCCACATGTTTGAGATGCTCCTCTCTTGTTTTGCTAAAAATCAATATATCATCAAGATACACTACTACAAATCTCCCTATGTAGTCTTTGAGCACTTCATTCATGAGCCTCATCAATGTGCTAGGAGAATTTTTGAGGCCAAATGGCATCACAAGCCACTCATATAAACCACATGTGGTCTTAAAGTCCATTTTCCACTCATCTCCTTCCTTCACCCTAATTTGGTGGTATCCACTCTTCAAATCTAGCTTGGTGAAATACATAGCTCCTCCAAGACAATCTATTAGATCTTCAATTCTTGGTATAGGAAATCTATACCAGATAGTGATTCTATTTATGGCCCTTGAATCTGTACATAACCTCCATTTTCCCCCTTTTTTGATGCCAACACCACTAGGACAGCACATGGGTTGATGCTCTTCTTGATTAGCCCTTGATCTAGAAGTTCTTGCACTTTTCTAGCTACCTCTTCATTATGTTTTGGAGTGAGCTTATAAGCTTCTTTGTTTTACAATGATGCACTAGGCACAAAGTCCATTTTATGACTTATCACTCTTCTAGGAGGTAAGGTTGTAGGAGTACCATCACTGACTATATCCTTGTACTTATCCAATAACACTTGGATTCCTAATGGAAAAGGTTCTTGTTTTGGCTTCTCCTCCTCACTTGGTTTGGGCACAATGGCATAGCCTTCACCATCTTCATCCTTAAGAGTCTTGATGAACTCCTTTTGACTACTCAACAAAATACTAGGAGCCTTGGGCTTTGGATCATCTTCCCCCAATAAAGATTGTATTTTAAAAGTTCTACCATTTTTCTTGAAAGAGATAGAATTATCCTTTCCATCATAGACTGGTCCCCTATCAAATTTCCAAGGCTTTCCCAATAGCAGATGGTATGCATCCATAGGAAATACATCATAAAGAAATCTATCCATACACCCTGCAATAGAAAACTCAATCCAAGTTTGTTCATTTACCAACACACTCTGCCCCTTGTTCAACCATGTCACCTTATATGGATTGACATGAGGTATCTTTTCCAATTTCAATTTTCTTATTGTCTCCTCTGATATGATTTTATCTGTGGAGCTTGAATCCATAATAACCTTGGCACACTTTGCCCAAAATGTTGCACCTAATTTTGAAAAAAGCTCTCATATGCTTGGGTTCATCTTTGACTAGTTGTTAGATCAAAAATCTCCTAAACATTGAGTTCTCTCCCATCTCTAACTCAATTTGATCCACATTAGGAGTCTTGACACTTGATTTGTCCTCATGAGAATATGAAACCCTTTTGTCATTGCTTGATGCAGTAGGTTTATTAGGGCACCTATAGACAGGATGAACTAACTTTCCACATGTGTAACATTTCATGCTTGCAAAGTATGAGTTAGTTCTGCCCAAACTTCTTCCTCTACTTGAGCTTCCTTGGTTTCCTCTACCTCTTGAATAGCCTCCTCTTTATTTGGATTCATTACTATGCTCAATCAGCTTTGACTCACCTTGGCTTCTTTGTTCATCACCCCTTCCTTGGTAACTACCCATGTGTCCTCCTTGATCTCTGCCTCTGCCTCTACTTCTCCTTTCTTCCTATTCTTCTCCTCCACCTTCAAAGATAATTGGTGGAATTTCTAAATAGTTGTAGGAGTCCACAAACTAATCTCCTCTTGGATGTTCCACTTCAATCCATTTAGGTACCTTGCAACCTTGATTGGCTCTTCTTCTTGAATCTTTGGTCTTAGACAAAATTTTTGAAACTCCTCTATATAGGAGGCCACATCCATATCCTTATGTTTCAAACATTGTCTCTTTCTATGCAATTGTATCTCATAGTCCTTTGGCAGGTAGTTCTCCTTCACTTTGGTCATCATGGAATTCGAATTGGCTATAGGATTCTTACCCAACCTCACTCTTCCATCTTGTAGATATTTCCACCATGTCAATGCTTGTCCTCTTAATCTTTATTTTGCAACCTTAATCTTTTTGGATTCTATCACACCCTCACACTCAAAGTGGTTTTCCATTCCTTCAATCCACTCCATCACTTCTTCTGTGTCCATCTTTCCACTAAATAGTGGTATACTTTCTAATGCTTTCCCTCCTAATGCTTTGATAGCTTTGAGGAATGGATCTTCATCCATTGGAGGATCAAGTTAAAGGATTATATCCTCTTCTTCAATCTGTGTTTTTCCTTTCTCTCTATCTGACCCATTCTTGTCTCTATCAGTAGAAACTTCTTCCAATTTTAGCTTCATCTCCTCTAAGGCTTCTTCAAGGAGCCTATTTCTCTCCTTCTGCACATTCATTTCTCTCATTTTATCATATGCTTCCCTTGTGAGCTTAGCATTAGTCACCATATTAGGAGTACTAACTAATTCACCTGAGTCACCTGAATACAACATTCACCAAGAAAATCCCAAATCTTTTGGGGCTCTGATACCAGCCTGATGTAAGGAAAAATCTTGCTCTGCTTCCCTATTTTCTTCTAGGGTCTTCACTAGGCCACTTCTCTAGCCTATTAGGGTTCTTCACTAACCTGCACTCTAAGGATTCTTTTCACAATCCTTCACCTATTCAATTTTTCCACACCAAGAATGAAATCCACACACTCCTCACAATGCTTTATGGATGCTTTCTTACATCCACCACCCTAAATTATCCAAACTTGACTAAGACCAGTCAATATATGGAGATAAGATTTACATCTAGGGTTTTGGATCCATTTCCATTCCTAACTACATATTCTTCAATGAAATCCCCTATCGATGTCGAGATTTAACTTCTAAATGACCCAAATAGGGCTACAAGGAATTAGGCCTAATTCACACCTTGTTGGCTCCTAACTCTAAAATATGTTTAACAAGGTGGAAAACTAATGTTATTTTATGATACTCTTTTCAAAGATCTTTAATATTCTTTTGGTCTCATTTCCCCAACCTATTCGTACAGTGGGTTGCTATTTTGAGGCCTATTTTTAAGGGTTTTAAGAAATCTAGACAGTGACCTCAAGCATTTATCCTTCCACCACCATATAATCTTCACAAAAACCTCTCCTTGGTCTTAGGTTTTCCTCATTCATCTATCCTCCTCTCCACATGCTCAGATTGAAGCAATCAATTCTTTTAATCCCTCTTTTTGTTGTTGCAGTTCACTGGTTACCCTAGCCATGCACCTCTAGCTCGCCTAGGGCATCACTACAAAAACACCTTGCTAGCTTTCTAGTGCCCCTCCTTTGGACCACATATATTACAAGGAGTCATATCCAAAATCCCAAGGTACTATACTGATGCCATAGTGGGAAGATGAGCTATGACTTCATCTACAAAAACTACCTGGATCAAACCAGTGACAGTGAAAAGAAAAAAATATTTACAAGGAACACTAAAAAAATAAATTGCTAAAATAGAACAATGAAAAACCAAAATAAAACCTACATTACATCATGCACATGTTACAATGTTTAAACTAATTCATGTAAACCTAGTGTAATCACTAGTATTTGAAAATCCACACAAAATACAAACAAAACTTCTTTCTATTAACCATGTCCGTACTTCCAATGATCAACCTTTGCAAAAGGTCATCTTAGGTCTTAAAATAAGAATCATTAGATCTTTGTGGCCACATTATGTCATTGCTTCATCAGTTAGAGACCACTAACTAGCTTGGTCAAGCAATATTGAAAAGTTGTAAAAGTTGCTCATGCAACTTTTGCAACTTTTTACAACTTTTTACAAAATTGCTCCAATGAGCTCAAACACATGAGAATCCACTTATGGAACCTTTTCCAAGACTAAAACAATACTTTGACCTTCCCTAGATCCTACTGACATCATGCACACAACACTAATCAGGGCTTTACAACTTTCTAGCCACTAATTACTAACTTCTAGGAGTCTTAGGAGTTCCAAGACCTAATCACCAAGACCCTAATGCATTAAAGAAATGTTCAACATGACCTTGAGCTCTTAACACACCAAAACATAACTCTAAATCACACACAACACCAAAAACCAATGGTGCTCCTAGGTGCACTTGCAGCACATCTTCTTCTTCTATATGTCCTCCAGCACCTTTGATAGCACTCACAATTTCCTTCAATCTTGTACTATATTTTATAACATCTTCACCTTATTTCATTATCATAGAATCAAATTTTCCTTTCAAACTTTCATCTTTTGCCTTCAAAACATGTAGATCTCCACCATATACCAATGCAAGATTATCCCACATTTATTTTGTAGTATCACATCTTTTAAGATCATTGAACTCCAGGTCAGTGAGGATAGAAGATATCTCAACCATAACTTGAGTTTGATCTTGTCTTTCTCTTACTTGTTCAATTGGCATAGGCCCAAATGGTGGTGGTGAATACTCATTGTCAAGATAATATATAGCATACCCTCCAATTTCACATATGTGCAGCCTCATCCTGCTTTTCCATGTAGAGAAGTTTCCCCTATTCAAATTTCGTTCCTCCCTCTTATACGTCTTCAGATATTTTACTTAAGTATTTCAAACTTATCATTTTTAGAGTACTTAGCTTTGATACCAATTATTGGATTATTGAGAGGGGGTGAATCAGTAATCAATGATTCTTTAAACCTTAAAAACTTTCTCTGATTCAACTCAGTAACAACTCGATCAGACAAACTTTAATATTAATTGATAATGGTAAATTAAATTTATCAATCAGCAATAACATTCACAATAAACATTCAACACATATAACACTAGTATTTAACATGGAAACCCAATTTGGGAAAAACCACTGTGGTAATTTTCACCTAGTAAAAAAATACTCTTCAGAAGTAAGCTCGGTTAAAATCTAATCTGGTTAAATATTACAATGCATATTGTTAAATGTGACTTGTCAAGGAATTTGCATTAGATTTGTTAGGATGAGCCTAGTTAAATGTTTTAAAGCACTCTTCTATAATGTCACCATTCTAAAGGTTTTACAATAAGAGTGTTAAGTCCACTTGGTTAAGAGATTTTTCTGCTACAAATGTTAATAAGAAACCTTATAAAAATTGATCTATAAATCTGCCACTACCTCTTTCTTAATCAAATTCATTATGCACTCTTTATCTTCACTTCATTCCATCACTTACCACTATCTCCAACACTTCATCAATCTTCACCTGCAGACGTAGATTTCAACCTTTTTCTCCTTCACTACATCACTCAGTTACTTGTTAACCCTTCAACTTGCCAATTTTTTATTCATACAATTTCATGCTTTATATAGACTATTTTTCCACTTAATCTACTTTATTAAGTTTTCCTCTGACTAATCTCAGCCATTAGATCATCCTCATAAATCGATTCATTGAATTTGGAACTTGGTAAAACATTTTATCATCACCTCAAAACTTGAACTTTCTTGGAACTTGTACCTTCACTTTTTTCTACTTAGATCTATACCATAGATCATCACCTTGAATTTTCTTGATCATAGACTTCTTCAACTAACTCTTTTGCATCTTTAGAATCTAGCAGATCACTATAGTTCATCATTAAATATCATCCTGATCCTTGTGTTTAATTTATGTTCCATGCTCGGTGGCTAACTTCTTATTCTTCAACCAAAATTTTGTTTGCATTTCTCAGTAACTAACTTTGTGTACTTGGTGTCTTGACTTTCTTTCACTTTACCAAAACTTACTTTCTTTTTACCGAATAACATTTTCTTGCTCGGTAACCAAACTATTTTGTTTACCAACTTCACCAATCTTCTTTACCAACTTGATATATTCATATATGTAAAGTAGAAAACAACTAAATCAATATAACCTTATCATTTTCTGATATGTATTAGTTTCCTAATTGAGTTCTTCAACTTAAAAAAATTTGCTTTCTCCTTTTTTTCCTTAACTCACTCAACTTATTATATACTCTGAATGATATGGAAACTCAATATAAACCGTAAATCAATTTCTTGACATCAATGACAAAATAATAACTAATCTAATCTTTCTACAATCATGTATACCTTTTATCTTTTTTGGTCTTCATCATCAAAAACAATCAATTATAGTAACATATATTAGAACCCTTTCATAAAAAAATAAAATTCTAAAGGTCATGACCCAAGTACTCCTAAAGGTCACTCTCAAGGCATTGGTATCCCTTCAAAACCTAAATCCAAATTTATACCTCCTTCTTCACCCCTTCCATCAAACGTAGGTCCATATATCCCTCCATCCACTAGTTCATAATCCACTTACCCATTCCCACATGGAAGTCAGTAAAGGAACATATCTTTGATGTGTTATCTCTAATTGAGCATTCAAGGTTGTCATTAGTATCAAAGGTTATCAAAGATATCAGTCAGTCAATTACATTGAGAAAATCGGTAACTAAAAGCAAGACAGACTAATCGGTAAAGCTTACACATGGAGCATTAGATAGTTTACCAAGCATCAACAGACACTGACACTGACAGACAATAAACACCGAGCATCATAGTATACACCGATCAGTTTATACAATGTTTACCAAGGATCACAAAAAATAGCATAGTAATCTGGAAAGGCACATTCTTCTATGCAAATGGTTACAACAGATCAAAAAATGTTTTACCAAGATCGAGGAATATTTAATGTTATGATATTCATTAAATGCAATGTATATCTTATGTAACAGTCTAATCTAGGTCATTTTTGTACATCGTAGATCTTAGGGTTATGATTATGTTGTGTAACCTAATTTTATTAAAGCAGCAAAAGTAGCTTGCTATATAAATGTATGTTTACATCATTTTTGGTGTGAACTGATGTGAGAATAGATATATGATTCAAGAAGCACTTGAAGCATTTTCCTAACTTCAAGTCTATCAGTTAACAAAGAAGATTACAAAGTATATCAAATTAAGTAGAATCAGAAAAGGCTACCGAGCAGTTTAGAGTAGAGATTCATCACTATCAAGGTGATATTTTGTCAGAACTTTATAGATCTGTATTAGACAATAGAGTTTTCAATTAGCAAATAATTGTCTATTGCTTTCTAACAATTGTAATAGAGTTTTTGGATAAAATCTCTTAATAGAGTAGACTTAACAGTCTTATGTAAATCTCTCAACCGAGTGCACACTTCATTAGTGTTATTAAAATCCTATAGCTAGGTAGATCTAGCTGATCTAATAGGTTACTCCTAACAGGGTAAGATCACCAGAAGTGATCAAAACCTGTAGCCCTAACAAGCAAACCTTTTCTATCTGCAGTAGTAAATAATTTGTGGGTGTCATCCCCACCACAGTTTTTACCTTCTAACAAGGGTTTTTGCGTTACCAAAATACTTGTGTTATGTGATTGCTATTTGATTTCATGTTGTTTACTTTCATAATTTAAATGGATGATTGATACATGTAATTAGATAAAATTTATTTTGCAAGGTTATCACTGTTTACAATCATAGATCTGAAAGGTTTACAAGTAAATTTTTTGAAGGCACTAATTCACCCCTCCCTTGTCAGTACCTATCTCTCCTAATTCCAACAATTGGTATTAGAGCATAGTTCTCTTGTTGAATAGTTTAATCACTGAAGGGTAAAGATCTAAGTCATGGAGAGATATAAGCATGATAAGACTATTGAGAATCAAAAGATACAAATTTAAATGTTTGTTGAATAGTATAAGCAAGCTAGAGAAGGACTAAAGGAATTACTGGTTGAAAGGAAGAACCTAGCTATTCTGTAAAATGAGATCGGTTACCATGAAGAATTTATCGATGAAATGTTCGAGCATATTGGATCTAGTTTTGGAAGCATCTTTGATGGATCTGAAAGTATAATCACTAATTTGTCTGAAAAGAATCAACATTTAACTGATCAAGTGAAAGCACTACAAATCGGTCAAGAATCTCAGATGGTGAGAATGGTGGAAACAATGAACAATGCTAGACAAGCTGAGCAAGAAAGGAATCTAGCTATTGATGAGCAAAGATAGATGACTGAAAAACTTCAAGCTAAAGAGAATGAAATATAGAGACTCGTTGATCATCACTTCCAAATATCTAATCAAATGATGACTGTGAATCAAGAAGTCAACCGAGTGAATGGAGAATTGTTAAGAAGACTAGAAGGTGTTGCAAGACTTAGAGAGGAGAATGAGAAACTGAGGAATGAAGTGAAAAATCAATAGCAACATAATGAAATGATGAAATTGGCTGAGCATAGTTCTAAGAAGATTGATGACTTTCTGACCAATCAAAGAATATTTGGGAGCAAAGATGGTATAGGCTACACCGGTTAAGGAGAATCATCACAACAAGCTAAACAAGTCAACAAAAATCAAAATCAAAGACCTAAAGCGTTGGCATGTTATCACTGTGGAAAACCAGGACATACATCTAATGTATGTAGAAGCAAAGCACAAGGTAAACCTTATGTCACTCCTAAGTTTAATGGATATTGTTATTACTATGGTAAGTTTGGACATCCAGCTTGTCAGTGTAGAGCCAAACAAAATGATATTACTAACAATACCACTATGGAGAAGATATGCTATACTTGTAATAAACATGGACATACTACACAAGAGTGTAAGACTGAGATGAAGCAAATATGGACTCCTAAGTAGAAAACATAGTGAAATCCTTATCAACCGAAGAGACAAGGTAATTCTTATGTTTGGGATTATAACACTTGTGCTAACTGTACTGGTTGTGGTAGATATGGACAAATTGCAGCAAATTATTATAGAAAGAGTTAGATTGGACAGTCAAGAAACTAGTCAAGCACTGGAATGGCATGTATGTACTGTCATAGAGTCATTCATTTAAGCAAGGACTGCAGAGATTGAGCACTAGATGAAAATCATATATTTGAGAGTGGACACACTATTGTAGATATCATGAAGATAAGGAGCACAATGTGGAGAAAAGCATCTAATGAGAATGCCGAGTCAAGTAATTTTGTCAGTGAAACCTCATCCACTAGATTGGGTGACATCGGTACCTCTACTTAAGATGATATAGGTATGTATGGAACTGACATTTCAAAATGATCACATTTTACATACAATTCCTTATATATGTTGTGCACATACCAAATCTGCATGAATAAAGATGCATTATGGTTTATATGTTATGAGCTAACAATGTTATATAGTCGGTAAAAGAGAGACCGAGAGTTGGTTACCCATTGGTAATCACTACACAAGGTTAACCAGATAACAGTACAAACCGATGAAGAAATCCTATGTTAACCGAGTGGATAAAATTATTAGTTATCACCGAGCTGACAGCTATTTCATACCGAAAGTTAGGTCAAGCATTTATTGCATGAAAGTTTGAGCGGGAATATTGAAAAGTCTATAAATACATGAGAAACATAGTTCATTTTTACATTGCGACTTAGAAGAGCGGAGATTTCACAGAGAATATTTTGAGCTAAAAGATTTTTAAAAGGATTTAAGGCTAATGTAGATCGAACCAACACTCTTCGATAATTCTGTGTAAGTTTATTTTCTACCATACACTTTATTTACCTGCTGCTAGCCAAAACCTTAAATCAATTTATGGCATCTACATCATCTGCTAGCAAATCACAAAGTGTTAAGGAAGAAGTTAATCTAATTGTAAGGGAAAATTTTGACGAACCTAAGTTCAAGCCACATCCCAAGGTCATGGCACAAATAGATATAATGGGCACTTTCTCAAGCATACCAGATAGGGTTTTATTGAAAGAAGATGTAAGATCATATATTCATTGCAAAATTAAAGAAGTAGGAGGCTTTGAAACTATTGCAGCTCATTCACTACTCTGTGGCACAGATGGAAAATTAAAACTAAAATACAAGAAGATTATGGAATCAGGGTTATCATGTATCACATACTATCTGCAATTATTTAAGACTGATTGGATCAGAATCATATTGAGTAGATATCACAATGGAAAATTCTGGCTGGCTAAACTCATAGAGGTCACCAAGAAAATGATAAGTAGGGTTATTGGGCTCCCTACAACCGACAAGGAAAAAGCCTTCCATAGTTTGTCATGACCTAATGTTGAGAAGACCACTAGAGCTCAATGGGATAGTCGGGCACTGAAGATTTCAACAATCAGAGACCCAACTCAGTTAAGTTTACAGTACATGTAATCAGGTATAAGATATTTCAATCAAGCAGACTCAATAGTGTACCCTGCAGCGTAGTAGACATGGCATATAAAATTGTGGAGAAAGGTCACCAGGTTGATCTTGCCAAGGTACTGTTACATCAAATACAGGAAAACATGAAGACAATAAGGTCAAAGAAGTCAAACACATGTAATTTTGGTTCACTACTTGTGTTTATATTTCTCTTCATACAAAAGTTTGTACCTGGCATCGGTAAAGTGAACTGCATAACAGATAAACCTATTACTACATAGATTACCGAGATGATAAATAAGTTAGGAAATCAACTGAATATCATGTTTGATGTATACATCAAAGAATTTCATACCAAAATGCATCAAAGAAGTAGAATTCCAAGGGAATTAGTTGAAAATTTTGAGATGGACATTTATTTTGTAGTAGACACAGATCATTCAATGATAAAAAGAAGTTGAACCTAGACTAAAATGGTTGGCACCTATGGGTTATGAAATGAACCATGATTTCACACTGAAATCTATTAATGCACTGCTTGCATTACCAAAAGACCCCATTGCCACTAGGTTCAAAACATATGAAGAGGCCAAATCTAGAATCACTACAGACATAGAGATCGGCAAAATGTGTAGAAAGGAAAAGAAGATGAGGAACGATCTTACTGCTAGATATGGAGATGTGTCTGAAACACCTGAGGAGACACTAGTTGAATAGGCAACTGAAGGCTAGCTAATGTTATCTGACAAGCCATATGATAGTGAGGAAACTGATTCTGATGAAGAAAAAGATCCCACACTGGTTCCTCCACCTGAAGTTCCTATGAATAAGCAGTTACCAGTACAAGAAGGTATGAGGACAAGATCATCAACTGCAGCTTCACCACCTGAGAAGAAAGAAGTAGAAAAGGTACTAAAATGAAAGGTAGCTACACCAACTAAGACTTATGTGAAGAAAGGATCTAAGGTTGCAGCTGAAGCACCAAAGAAAAGGATAAGATTGATAAGAGGTAAAGAAGACCTTGAGGATACTGAAACTGAAAATGACAAAAAATCAATTCAAGGTGTTCAACAACAAGGTAAAGTCAATAGACAAAATCATTGAAGAAATAACTGAGAACAGAGACCTTACTGATATGGAGATAGGCAGATTTGACAAGATGTCAAATGAGGATCAAACCAAGATGGAAGAGGCAGTCATCCAAATGATGATAAAATTTAAGAAATTTTGATTGGAATTTGCTTTTTCATTACTGAAGGAGTTGGATGACAGGATAAATAAAAAATGGGCTTATGCACTTGAAACTGAGAAAAGAAAGAGAGAAAGATCTCTAGTTAGGGCTAGTCCACATCTAAGCCTAGCAGAACTTGATGAATTCATGGCTAATCATCAATAGAGATTCATTGTAAAGAACTGAGCCATGATGATACGGGATGAGAATGTGGTAGATGTAGAGGAGACTGGCGATGCCCTGTGGAGAGCAATCATTAAAGCAAAAGAACAAGCTGAGAAAAAAGCATACTTAAATCTGTCTAAAAAGAGACAAAATTCCAAAGGAAAAGGTATATACATTGACGATACTACAACTAAGAAGGAAATAGATTCTGGTATATTAGTTACTGAGGTAATTGATATCACCGAACAAAAGGAGGAATTAAAAATCTAACAGGATGCACCAGATCAAGTTGAAATTCAACTAAAGAAGAAAACCGATGATGATGTACTCATTAAGGACATAAAAAATGGTGATCCTGATGACAAGGATGATGAGGATGTAAGTATTGCACCCCTAAACACTCATGATGAAGAAAAAGTCACAGAATTTGCATTTACATCACTATCGAGCGAGCTTCCTATACTAGCAGAAGCAGTAGAAATCATTTCATAGGAAAAACCCAATGGCTCAGACCCCGAGCAATACAAAGACATCACAGGGGAACAAGATACTAAGAAACCTACAGAGACAGATGAGCCTAACCAAACAAAGGCACCTTCCACATAGACAAAGGGAATAGATGAAACAAACGAAACCAAGGTAATCCCATCTGACACTTCACCCGAGGCTCCAACTATATCAACCGAGACAGAAACTATCAAGAAGCAAAAGAAGGAAGAAAGTGTGTCAACCAAGAAGGATACTCCAAGGACTAGAGACAAGTCTCTTGTCGTTACTGAAAAGAAATCACCACTAGTATCAGAGAAGAAGAAAAAGAAAGGAAAAGGGTCGGTCACCCTAGATGAAGTGATAATTATTCCTGAGTGTGACCTGAGGACCCTAAGCCCCAAAGAACTAAACAGATAAGGGGAACTATGTCAAAGAAAGGCAGCACAAGAGAAGCTAAAGCAAGAAACAAAATGAAAAGAAATCTTAATAAATGTGAGGGATATCTTACAACAAGTAGTACCTAAGGTAAACATTGATGAAGATACTCCGATCATAGGTCAACTTGCTACATTGATAGAGAAGATCAATGCCCCGGATACTGATGTGGACAAACGAATTGAGGAAAGGGAAAAATCAAGGATACATAATAAAATGGCAGAGAAAATTAGCCAAGAAGTGGCCATACACAAGGTCAAATTATCTGAGGTAATCACTAAGATAAAATCTATCACCCAGTTAATTTGTAATTTTTTACTGAAGCTTTGTACTATAGGCACCTTCATTGTTGAATTCAGTGAAAAGATAAAAGGATTGGAAGTAGAAATCAAAGTTAGTACAATTGTAGCTCTAACTGAGTCAAATGCTTTCTCAAAGCATATTCACCGAGTTTAAGAACTCCAACGGTTGATAGCAGATTTAAAGAAACAAGAAGAGCACATAACAGATCAAGTTACTGAGTTACAGAAAGAACTCCTGCCATACCTGAAAATTTTTGAGGCACACATTGTCAAAGCAAAACAACTTGTTACAACACTCAAGATTTAGGTATTGGAGAACATCTTTGACATGCATGCACAAGTCGGTCTTGAGCATACTGCTCTCACCAACTTGAAAGAGGAATGGGAAAACCTATTGGAGTCAGTAAAGAAAACCCACCAGCATATTTTTGACAAGATGTGAGTATACTACTAAATTTTTGTATTTGGCATTACTATCAAAAAGGGGGAAAGAAAATGTATATGTCATATGCCAAATAAGTACATAGATGCTACGTATACTACATAATTACCGGGAGCATGCACCGAGAGGGAGTATTTTTGAAATTTTGACAAGTATATGTATATGGCGGAGATATAAGGTATATATAGAAATTTTTTTCTATATACATTTCTAAGTTTTGATACTAATGCCAAAGGGGGAGATTTTTATCTCTAATTGAGCATTCAAGGTTGTCATTAGTATCAAAGGTTATCAAAGATATTGGTTGGTCACTTACATTGAGCAAATCGGTAACTAGAAGCAAGATAGACTAATCGATAAAGCTTACACACCGAGCATCAGATAGTCTATCGAGCACCATCAGACACCGACACCGACAGATAGTAAACATCGAGCATCACAGTATACACTGAGTAGTTTATACAATGTTTACCGAGGATCACATAAAATGGCATAATAATCTGGAATGGCACATTCTTCTATGCAAATAGTTACAACAAATCAGAAAATGTTTTACCAAGATCAAGGAATATTTAATGTTATGATATTCGTTAAATGCAATGTATATGTTATGTAATAGTCTAATCTAGGTCATTTTTGTACACTGTAGATCTTAGGGTTATGATTATGTTGTGTAACCTAATTTTGTTAAAGTGGAAAAAATAGTTTGTTATATAAATGTATGTTTACATCATTTTTGGTGTAAACTGATGTGAGAATAGATATATGAGTCAAGGAGCACTTGAAGCATTTTCCTAACTTCAAGTCTATCAATTAACAAAGTAGATTGCATAGTCTATCAGATTAAGTAGAATTAGAAAAGGTTACCGAGTGGTTCAGAGCTAAGATTCATCACAGTCAAGGTGATATTTTGTTAGAACTTTATAGATCTGTATTAGACAATAGAGTTGTCAATTAGCAGATAATTGCCTATTGCTTTCTAACAATTGTAATAGAGTTTTTGGATAAAATCTCTTAATAGAGTAGACTTAACAGTCTTATGTAAATCTCTTAACTAAGTGCACACTTCATTAGTGTTGTTAAAATCCTATGGCTAGGTAGATCTAGCTGATCTAATATGTTACTCCTAATAGGGTAAGATCACCAGAAGTGATCAAAACTTGTAGCCCTAACAAGCAAACCTTTTCTATCTGCAGTAGTAAAGAATTTGTGGGTGTCATCCCCACTGCAGGTTTTACCTTCTAACAAGGGTTTCTACATTACCCAAATACTTGTGTTATGTGATTTCTATTTGATTTCATGTTGTTTACTTTCATAAGTTAAATGGATGATTGATACATGCAATTAGATACAAGTTCTTTTGCAAGGTTATCACTGTTTACAGTCATAGATCTGAAAGGTTTACAAGAAAATTTTTTGAAGGCACTGATTCACCCCTCCCCTCTCAGTACCTATCTCTCCTAATTCCAACATGATGACCTTCCATCCATCCAAAAGGCCTCCATACAATTCCTATCTATCCATGAATCCCTTTCCAAGTAATTTGGATGCCAAGTTTAAAGTCCATAATCAAGCAATCCACATGTAGTCAAGGATGAACATGTCCAGTCTAATTGACATGTCAATACACAGAAAATTTGATCCTAAAAGAAAAATAAATGTTAAAAATGACACAAAGGCCCATCAAACAAAAATCAAAATCAAAAGCAATATGGGTTCCTAAATCTCTTGTGCAAACAATGCATTCAAAGGACCCACAAAAAAGTGAAAAATCAAAATGCATGTGGATTCCCAAGAAGCTTCTTGAAGCACATAGTCCTAAAGAAAAATCAAATTTGGCATCCAAAGCTATTATTCAACCATCTATATGGCTTTCACCTTCTAAATCTATTTTGGGTCCTTATGTCCCAAAATCCATATCCATTCTTCCACCAAATCCAAGATCTCCTTTTCCTCCATCACTCCATCACCCCTCAAAGTGTGTGCCAATGTTGTTCTTTCCTCCCTTTCCATCCACTCAAATTAAAGCCTTACTCCACTACCTCCATTATCCAACACCGATTTTCCATCCTATCTTCCAACCTATCCAATCATTTTCATTTTTGTATCCTATCTATTTATCCATTTCATATCCCTTTGTTGTCACCCTACCAACATCTTTGAGAATAATATCATAGTCATGACCTATTATTAAATTTCATTTCAAGAGCTTCATTCAAAGAAAAAGGCACTTATGTCCTTCATCCATGTCATGTCATGCGTCCATAATCTTTCAAAAATATCAAAAAGTCAAAAAAAAATTGAAAAACTGAAGAAAAGATTAAAAAAAAAAGTGAAATAGTGAAAAATGAAAAAAAAAAATTTGCCTTGATGAAAACCTAGAAATAGGCATCTTGATAACATAGAAAAAAAGAGAGTAAAGAGAAATAAATTCATCCAATAGTGAAAACCTGGTAAATAGGTGCTTTGGGAAAGTACCATGATGAAGACCTAGCAAATAGGTGTCATGCGTAATTTATGAACTTCTTGCATTCCATACTTGGGGGAATCTTTTATTCATGTTTTCCTATCCATTATCCTCCTTTATCCTTATCATTTCCTCCATTATCCTTTTCCTTTCATATCTCTTATCCTATTGGCTTCCATATTCCCTTTTTCCCAACTTTGATATTGATGAGGTTAAGGATCTTCCTTAAAGCATCCAAATTTCTATCTTCTTTACGTTATCTTGATCCCTTTGGTCCATATCACCTATCTTATCAACAACCTTTGGACTATATTGTTTGTCTTATCACATGGTATGTGCAGGATCATGGTATGCCAAAAACTAGTGATGTGAAAAAGAAGTCTCGATTGGTAGACTCTTTAAAAAACAACTATAACTTTCAAACAATATAACAGTTTTGAAATTTGAAATATACATCACAATCTATACTTCACCTAATACAATAATAATAAATAATTATTTCAATTTGATGAAGTTTAGACTAAGTTAAGGTGGTCAGACATGAGAGTTTTTATATTCAAGAAAATTTATAGCATAAAAATCATAATTAATTACTTACTTGGAAAAAAATACAAAAAAATATACATCACATTTAAACATGAGTCTACTACTTTTATCTATAATCTTATAAAAAAAATTATCAATCTTATAAAAAAAATTATCATTTGATTTTGTTTAATGTGGTCAGACACACACCTACTTGTTATCTTTCTAGTCCTAATTGATAAACTTATTGAAAAATAACTATAACTTTCAAATTGTATAACATTTTTTAAATAAAAAATAGGTGTCACATTCTATGATTTTCCTACTACAATAAAAATAAAAATAAATTTTGATTTGATAAAGTTTAGACTAAGTTAACGTGGTTAGACACGAGATTTTTTGTATTCTGGAAAAGTTGTAGAAGAAAAATCATAATTAATTATTTACTTGGAAAAAAATTATAAAAAAATATGTGTCACATCTGGACATGAGTCTACTACTTATATCTATAATATTGTAAAAATAAATTATCATTTGATTGTGTTTAAGGTGGTCAGACATACACCTTTTTCTTATTTTCTTCCTGAAATTTTTGTACTACTACATTGAAAATTGAAATTTTCAACATATAGAATAATTATTTTTCAAAAATGGCCTAGTATCTTAGAAACTAAATTCAATTTTATATATATTCTCTTCTTACATATTTTTGATATAATATTTATAACTTGTTCAATTTTTTATGTCAACTTGCCTAAACCTGATTTTTTGAATTTTCATTGCCACTTAAGGGCCTAGTTTAGCATATCATGATCCTGAACATACCCCACAACCTCCTATCCATATTTATTTCCTTTATCTATTATTAATCTTGTGTATCCTATGTGTGTCCTATCATTATCTCATCTATATCCTATCATTTTCCTATCCAACTCCTTTTCTTGGTCTTGGTATAAAATAAGGACATAAAAATGTAAAACATATTTCAAAAACCTCTTGACATGTCTAGTCCTATGCATCACTTTCCATCCAGTGCACTATTACATTATCCTATCATTTCCATGTCCAGTCCCTCAGCTTTGCAAAAATGCATATTATCCCATCTTGTGGGTAGTCCTTAGCAGCCCAAACACAACTTCAAATACATACTCAAAAAAAAAATAGTCTTCATCCATCTACTAATTCATTCACCAATCCATCATGTCCATGCTATTGCTAGACACTGGGACAATTCTCGCTCATGTTAATATTATAGTCCTGAAATAAAATGCCTAAAAAAATCTCATAAAGACTTGAAAAAATTCAAAAAATTCAAATATGATCCTAAAAAAATTCATAAAAAATAAATGTGAAGCTGATTTTTTTTTTTAAAATCAAATAATGTCTTGAAAAAAGTACAAAAAAATCAAATATTTTTAAAAATCCTAAAACTTGAAAAAATAATCACCAAAATATGCAATAAATTTGTACATAATAATTTTCCCTTTTTTTCAATAAATTATCCTTTGCGACAAGATAAACATTTTAGTAGACACAATCTGAAGACTTGTAAACATTATGCTTAATGAAATCACACATCAAGAGATAAACTATCCAATCAAGTCAGCAATCAATCAGATCAAAATTTTCCTATCAATCATCAACAACATCAACTAGTCCTTTATCAACATGTCACTTGTCTTATACAGGGTGTGGTATACTCGAATCTAGATTGTATTTGTCTTAGATGGGGTACTTCATTCCTAAAACTAGACATCATCATCATCATCATCAATCAAACAAACTATCAATTTTGATAACTACAATATAATGTTTGTTGGTTTTCTTGATTTAGTAATTCTTATCTTTTATTGATTTATCTTTTGCTCATGCTCGGGTATGCTACTCCAAGATATCACTAAGTGATGAGAGTGGTCGAGATGGTTCATGTTCCTTTATTTTTTATTTTATCTTATGTTTGCTGGGTGTTTTTCATAATGTTCTGGGGCACAAAAATTGTCCTTGAGTCAATTTCTACCCAATTTTTTAGAGGGGGCATCCTACCTCCCTTATGTTGATCCACTAGGGCATGAATTTTTATTTTTCTTTGAAATAATGCTTAGAATCACATTATCTAAAAGAGGGGCAAAATGTAGACACTAAAAAATGGTCAATGCCTATGTGCCCCTTTTTTTAATAACATGTCTTTAATGTCTAATTTTCATCCCTAATTCACTAATATTTCTCCTTAATTTTTCCTCATTTTTGACCTAATCAATCGCTTTTGAAATCAATGCAAGTCATTACCAAATTTATCAGATTTATTTCAACTCCTTATCAAAATCATCAAAATTGATCCTTTGCCTAATCAAAATCATCAATTTTCTCAAATCAACTAATTTCCTCTTTAGGGGTAAATAACCCATTATTTATCCTTAAGTATTAGTTTTGATGAATACATTACATTTATTTATCCACGTTTCCCTAAGTTTCACAATTAATTAATTTTCTATTAATTAATTGGCTAATTATTGATTTATGGATTTTCATAATTTCTAAATCCTAATTTCTATTTTTTGAGAATAAATGAATTTTTAAATTCAATAATTCCATCCTTTTGCCAAATGGGATTTTATCCCTTAATTTGTGCTTCACCCACTTTTCTAGCCTCCACTTCCACTTTTTTTTTTTGCCTCCAGCTTCCATTTTCCTTGTGTCATAAATTGTCATAGTTTATGACAATTTTCCTTTTTCCCTTGTCATAATTGTTATAGTTTATGGAAATTTTCCTTTTTTTCTTTTGTCATATTTGTCATAGTTTATGACAAATTTTCCCTTTTTTAACTCATTGATTTCTAATTGTGCATCAATTTGTCATAATTAATGACAAATTTTCTCTTTCAAATTTTTCAATTGCTATAATTTATGACAATTACCCTTTTGTACACTTAATTAGTAAATTTTTAATTTCTCTTGAAAATTCTATAAATTGAGCCTCATTTGCACAAATTTGGCTAACCACATTCCTAGTATTCTCTTACTATCATTTTGGCTTCAATCATTTTGTGCATCTTGTGTCACTATCAAGAGAAACATCACATCATTTTTATGGAGAAGAAAGGAAAACATAAGTGTCATGCCCCTATCTGCTTCTGGCTTGGTTTCTGATTCTGCAGCTTCATATAGTTCTTTTAGTGTGAATTCATGTCTTGGTTCAGATTTATTTATGTCCAGACTCTTTTGGTTGTGATTTGGATTATAGCTTTGTCTAGATTTTGATCTATATCTCTGACGGTTTATGAACATTTAACTTGGCAGGTAGTTGTTAATCTTTTGTTAGATTATGGTGTTGGATTTATTTGTTTTAATAAAAATAGTTGCAGATTCTGACTTTTCTAAGCTATCAGTTTTCTCTATTATTTATAGGTACTTTGGGAATTTGTGTTATTATAGGAGATGATTGTTTATAAGTTTTAAAAAAAACTCTTTCCTTAAATAGGAAGAGGAATTTCTATGCTGTTATTAAGATTTCATTAATGTAATTTTCGATGTTAAGTTAGTCTGTATTTGTTAAGGAAAATATTGTTAATTATATAGTTAATGTTAGTTGTTGAAATAATTGTATTATGATGATGTTAATTGTTAAATGGAATTGAATTTTTAAAAGAAATAAGTTAGTAGAATGAATGAATTAGTGGTTAAGTTATGTGTTAAAGTTAGGAAGGGGTGTTAGTATTACCCTAACATTCTATGTATTATGGTAAGACAGGCTAAGGTTAGTAATTTCTCTAACCTAGGCTTTGGCTTTGAAGCACATCCTAAGGTTTTCGTGTCATATGACCTAATATGACTTGGACATACTAATCTCACTTTGTTTAAAACATTTGTTTTGCAATGTTTCGTATGTGCATTGGGATTTTGATTATTATATCCATGTGTGATTTAATTCTGAGCATGTGTCTTTGGGAGTTCTTAGTTAAGTACTAGTACTATAGTGACAACTGTCGATCTTTTGAGTGGAAGTGGCAGTAAAGGATAAGTTTGAAGTTAATGCAGTTACGACATGCATACTAGAATTGAATACTTTAGTTTGTTGTCTGCCATTTGCATTGGCAAGGGTTTTCTATTATGAGGAAATGTGTTTGATACCTGGAATGGTTGCAAGATTGGGGTTATTTTGTTCAGCTTGGAGGCAAAAATGGTTGCATATTTGTACATTATTAATGGGATTCTCCATTATGTATATCACAGTTTTGTTTCTATTCTTCGAGCTTATTATTTGGAAACACTATTCGGTTTTTGTGCTTGTGAACCGAGCTCTGTCATGGTGTGCTCTGTTCCATTGCTGTGCAAAGGTTTTTTCTGGAGTAGCTCACCATTTGGGAGTGTGGATTGTGGATTTCTTTGTGCGAGTTTGAACACCCTCACTCTGTGTTTCAGGCAGGGGCATTCTCTAACTCAAACTCTTGTTTTCTTTACGAATCTGGTTTATAAAAGTTCATTGAACATAGTTTCTATTCATAGCATTCACTGTGTTAGGAATTATTTATGTGTTACTATGGAAGTATCTTTTTATATGTTTGGTCTTTAAGCATTGGAGTGTTTATGTTCACTGTTAGAATTTGGGAATTCAGTTGTGTGTGATTTCTGTTCAGCAAATGTGAAATGTTGATTTAGGGTTTGTCGAATTCAGTGATACTGTTACAATAGGATTATGAGGATGTAGGGTTTCCTAAGTCTTGGGAGAAAATGTATTTCACTATTTTGTGTAAGTTTCATTACCTCGGTCAAGCGAACTGAAATGTGGTGTTTAAGGGAGTAACATTTTGGGAGTTAGGACTGTGGAGTTTTCGCATCTCTGCTACTAATTCTACCAAGCTTCTGGAATGATAAATTGGTGTTTTGGGGGTTAGATAAATATAGTGTTGGAATTTGGAATTATCGCTAGGCATTTGGGTGTCGAGACTTCTAAGTTTTATTGGATCCTCTGTTTTGTATGATTATCGGGTTCTGTGGATTCCCTAGTTTGAATTAGTGTTGTATCCATAGTGGAAAGGTTCTTATCAACCTTGGAACATCATGCGATTTCATATCTTGTACCTGACTTCATATTGCTAATTTTATAGTTCTTTATGTTGAGTATTGTAGTCGATTTACCTGTCTTTGCCGAGCCTTGGAATGGGAAATTTTGTTATGTCATTGTTTGAGGTTTGCAAGGTGTTTTTCTCTGTACAGGAGCATGTTGAGTTGGGGTTTTGAGAGTTGAGCTTCGGTTACCCTAAATTTTATGTTGAGTATAGCAGTGTATCAATCTCAAGTGTTAGTTATTCATATATCCATTGGCAGTTATATGCTACAGGGAGAGGTGGATGAGATTCCGATCATAAATTCTGTAGTTGCTTGTCTAGGGGATATGTTGGGTCTGTTAGTAAGTTTTCATTAGGAATCGTGTTCTATTTGATGAACATGTTGTAGCGGAATATGGGAATATAGTTTATCATTTCTCAGTATTTTGGTACTCTCAGTTATTATAGAAGGTTGTGGTGGAAGTCACCGCGGTCACATTGTTTCTTTTGAAGACTTGGTTTTAGTTGTGGTCTGTAGACCATTCGATAGCTACTGTAGCAGTAGATTTTCTATCTGCGGAATATTTGGTGTGACAACAGTAAATGACAATACATGTTTCAAATGAGTTATCTAATTTTTATGTTTTTCTGATAGAATTATAATTATGTTGATGTAGTGTTCTGAAATTTTGTATATTTGCAAGGATATATATATATATATATATATATATATATATATATATATATATATATATATATATATATATATATATATATATATATATATATATATATATATATATATATATATATATATATGTATGTATGTATGTATGTATGTATGTATGTATGTATATACACATACTGTCAGTGTATATGCATATGTATATATATGTGTGTACGCCTATAAGTATATACATATTTGACTATGTAACAGAGATGACAGAATTGAAACAAGTGCATTTTTATATGGGTGGTAAATATGTAGATAATGTGTAATTCTACAATAAACATTAGTATATGAATTTGATTTTTAACCTTCCATGGTTTTACAAATAAACTCTGTTAGTTATAATGTGTCAGATTAATGGAATTGATTTTTAAGTGTTAGCTGTAACGGTCAGTTGATAATAAAATTGGATATTTCAATCATCTGATATAATATTGCAATTAGATGTTAGGAATTGGGTATTATTATTATTTGAGTTTACTAAGGATAGTATTTTAAAATTCTTTCTTAAGTTATTCTTTCAGTTGATGAAAAGAAGATGCTTTGTTGTGGTTGTTCTGAAAGAGGTTTCATGGGTGTATGTGGATATTTATAATTGTGGATTCAGTATTAAAGATTTAAGTTATTAAGTAACATTATTAGTTGAATTTGATTATTCAGGTTTTATTATGGTTTAACTAGTATTGATAGTGAGAAGTATTTTGAGATAATGCAAGTGTGATCCTTAGAATGGGAAACTGACTTTTGTCTAGAGCCTTAAGGTGAAAGAATATCTGTCAGTTATTTTACTAAGTGATAATTTAATAATTCGTGGGCTATGGGTTTCATTTAAAAAGATAAAATATGTTGCCCTAATTACTTGCACATGTTGGTGAAGTAAGGGTATGGATTTACCTTATTGCTTGTAAAGAATAAGGCTGGCATAATGAATTCTTCGAGTTTCCTATATGGTTACTGATCGTTGATTCTTATGTAGATACCCAAAGCTAGTGGATCATCACCTTGTCATTTTCTTTGCGAGTTTATTTCTGTTGAAAATGAAATAAAGTACTTGTTTATTTCTGTTGAATAGAAATGAAATGCTTCCTGTTAATAATGAAATATATCTATTTTTATATGTATGGTTTATATTATTTTGTTAAGGTTCTAACCAGTATGATTCAGATGCTTTGGAGGTATTCCATCATCTTAGTCTTTTTGACTAAGCCCTGTTTGTTTGTGGTTGTTTTCTATTTGGTGTTTTCATGATTATAGATGAGAAAAACAATGTTTTTGGGGGAATGGTTAGCTTTTGTAAAGATATACGGAAAATAGATTATTACCTGGTTACTTATTATCAGAGTAGTGCTTAGGATAGATAAGGGCAATTAGAAACAATCTGGAACTCTTAGAAAATATGAATTAAATATTGAGTATATTGTTATACTCTCATGTAATCAATTACCCTTGGATATTAGATAACTGGTTAAATCAGTTGAGAGGTATTTTGATGCTAATTTGTATCTTGTTAAATAAATAAAAAATGTTGTGCTTTTCTGGTTAATTTGTTTGGTTTACTTTTGGTTGTCATTTATTTAGATTATTCATATGGGGTGTTACATTGGTGTCAGAGCCAAGTTTGAACACTAGGGGCTCAAGGTTTAGAAAAGGGGTTATATCTCTTTGCTTTCGTTAATGATTTTATTTCTCTTTTATTATTTAAGGTCTTAAGCATGCCTCCTGTCACAAGAGGTGCCCATGGGCGTGGAGACCCAATTAATGCCGGTGTTGGCAGAGGTAGGGGCAGACATCCAGGACGTGGCCATGGAAGAGGGAAAGGTCACCAAGGAGGGCTTGGAGCTAATCAGGGTGATCAAGGAGAACCTCAAGCTGAAGTCCTCCAATGGATACTTGATAGACTTGATGATATTGAAGCAAGGAACAATGTTCCCGGTGGGGGAGAAAATGCTAATGTTGTTCAAGTTCCTAATGCAAACCCAGCTGTAGCTGAGAATCTTGTCACAAGGGCTTAGTTGAAGGACCTTTCTAAGTTCAAAGGACCTATTTTTTATGGAACTGAGGAAGTTAACGCTGCTGAGGCATGGCTGCTAAACATTGAAAGATGTTTCTTACTCCATGATTATCAGAGTAATGTTAGAGTTTGTTGGACTGTCATGCAGCTCAGATCCTTTGCTTCCATATGGTGGAACATGGAACTTGAGCATCTTGGAGTCAATATCTCTCAAGTCACTTGGGAATTGTTTATTGAAAGGTTCTGTGATAGGTTCATGTCAGAATACTAGCAACAGGCTAGATCTGAGGAATTTTTCAATATCTCTCAAGGTAATGCTACAGTGGATATGTATGAGAGGAGATTCTTTGAGTTGAAGAAGTACTCCGGTTGGGCTAAACATGAAAAGAAATTAGTACAGCATTTTATTAGGGGATTAGATCCCAAAATCAGAGAAGTGTGTACTTTCAAGCCTAAAACTATGCAAGAAGCCTCGAATCAAGCTAAATTGACTGAGATGAAGTTAGGTTTCAGTGGAGGTGTGATCAAGAGTACAACAAATCCTCTTACTCAGAATAGTAGCAAGAACCAAAAATTTTCTCAAGGTAATTCAAGGGCAGCATCAGGTGGTTCTAGTGGCAAGTTCATGAAGAGGAAGTTTGAAAAGTTCTCTAAGTCTAACAAGAGTTTCAAAGTACCTGAGCAGCCCAGATCCTTTTTGTCTTCTCAAAGTGGGCAGCAGAGAAATGTATCTCCTCCAGAAAACTCAATGCAGCATAAGAGTATCAAGAGAGGGGTGGAATGTTACCACTATGGACAGTTGGGTCATTTTCAGTGGAATTGTCCCCTTCATGGCAACAACTAAGGTAGATCTAAAGCAGCAGGTTCTGAGGCAACAGTAGGTGATTCTGGAAGGAACCACCAAATATTCACTACCATGGATCAAAGGCAAGCTGATCATCAGAATACCATAATCGAAACAAAAGGTAATTGCAAAGGTAAGAAAATTTCCATTTTGTTCAATTTCGGGGCCACCGACTCATTTATTTCTTCAAATTTGGTTAAATAATGTGGTATTCTTGTAAATAAAGCTGAGTTGGCATGGAAAGTTGAGTTGGCATCAGGATCTAAGGTGGAAATAGGGTTCGTGGTTGTAGATTGTAAGATACGACTTAAGGCTTTTACTACTCCAGTTAGCCTTAGAGTTATTCCTTTGGGTTTGTATGATGTTATTTTAGGAATGGATTGGCTGGATCAGCATTCAACTATCATTGATTACAGAGAAAAGATCATCAGATGTATTGATGATTTTGGGACAGCCAAGTTCATTCTAGGTGTTAAGAGACCAATTTCTGTTAGAACCATTTCTGCCAAACAACTCAAGAGGTGCTTGCATATGGGATGTAAACTATTTTCTATTTCTATCAATGATTTTGATGAACCAGTCTCTATTAGGAATGAATACAAAGTGTTTTTGGTAGTCATTCTGTAGCAGTTGTTGTTGCATTCATGACTTGGATTGTCATTGATGTCAACACAGTGATATTTTGGATATTAGCAGGAAAGTAGGTACAGTTTTGTTTTGCGCACATGTTGTATTGTAGATCGGCATTTGCACAATTGATGGTATGTTCTTTGGTATGTTATTAACCTATGGTTAACAGCACAAAAATAAATTCATTCATTTGTAAGATTTATGAGCATTTTGGTGAAAGTAGTGTTTAGACAGTGTTTCTGTGTAGCGATGTTCAGAAATCAGAGGATATCTCTTAGCTGGGATGGAATCTGATTTTGTGCAGTTAAAGGGATGTTGGAGACTCATTAATGATGATGTGGTTCATAGTGCAAACTTTGAGGATATGTTTGGAGAAAGTTATAGTAACTAGAAGATGACAGTTTTTATGTGAATTCTGTGTGTAGCGTGTAGAATTTATTATTTTGTAATTGAGGACCGACTCACTTGTAATTATTTGAGTTTGGTATATAAGAAGGAATTTTTTCCTTATTGTAATGTGTACTATGAAGAGTGAGATGTGAATATATGAATGAAGTGAAGAAAAGAGCTAATTCAGTGATGAAGGAAGACGTGTGAGTACAGAGATATGGAATTGTGATCTTGTGTAGCAGAGAGTGTAGTTTTGGCACAGTGTGAAGGAGGTAATATATTTCATATTATTCTATTGAATAGTTCTAAGATCTTTTGGACAGTGGGTTTAGAGATCTTGCCTTGAAGCTGTTTGGGCAGTGGGTCCTTCTGTCTTCCATAAACTCTTAACTGGGTTAGAATCTTTTAACAGGGATTCAAAATCTCCTAACAGGGATTTATATGTACTGAATGTATTTCATAAGACTCCTAATAGGGTCCATCCTCTAACAAGGAACTTTCATATTAGTGCATCATTTTGTGGGCATCATTCCCACCGGGGTTTACTCTTTTCAAGAGGTTCCCTAGTTAACATATCTTGTGTTATTGTGCAATTATGTATGATTATCATTCTATGTTGATCAGTACATTGATTATATTGTTTAAAGCTATTGAATGGATAAATTATCAGATAACTGATTCACCCCCCCCCTCTCAGTTATCTTGGGGATCTTTACTTTCTAACAATTGGTATCAGAGCAGCAAGTCCTTGAAAGAAAAGTTTAACAACTTAAGGAGATCCATGGCAAATTTTAGAAAAGAAAGCCCTAAGTTTGATGGAGTAAATTTTGACAGTTGGAAAGAAAAGATGAAGACACATCTATTGTGTTTAGGACCAAGTTATTGGTTGATTACAAAGAATGAGAAGACTATCATTAAGGAAGACAATCTAGAGGCAGGAACTAAAGATGAACTAGATCTATTCATGTGTAACATACTTGCAAGAGAAGCACTTTTGTCAGCACTACTGAAGAATGAATATAGTCAGGCAAGATGTTTGAAAACATCTCATGCAATTTGGAAAGCTTTACATTCTACTTTTGAAGGTGATGAACATGCAAAGAAGGCTAGATTACATAATTAGATTTGTGCATTTGAAGATATCAGAATGATGGAAGATGAATCTATTAGAAGCTATATTGGTATGATGTCTAAGATTGTGACAGGAATAAAGTCTTGTGGAGGTGATAAGATTGAGAATGAAGTGATATGGAAAATTCTGAGAACTTTGACACCAGTATTCAAGTAGACAACGTAGATGATTGAACAAGTGATACCTTGTACATCGAAATTTTCAAGAGAGACTCTTCTTGGAAGATTAGAAATAGCAGAGATGAACTTGAGATTATCAGGAGAGCTACCTAGAATGGAAATAGTATTCAGTGCTCTTAGCATTAGACCTACAAGAAGTACTAGTGTGAATGGAGATTATGCCAGCAGTAGAAGATCTGAGGAAGATAAGAAGATTGAAGAAGGTATTGCATTACTTGTAAAAAGAGAACCAGATGGTAAGAAAATCTTTAAATGTTGGACTTGTCAAGAATATGGTCATTTTGCATCTAAATGTCCTAAAAGAGTTAAGAAGTATAGAAGCAACTTTAAACCTAGGAGATCTAAAGAATGTTATTATGCAAATGTTGAAGATTTTGAAGCAGGAATTGAAAAACATTTAAGTGACAGTGAAAATGATAACTTTGAGGAAATAGGATTTGTAGCAATTAAAGATGAAAGTTTTGAATCTGATAAAAGGGAAGAAAAAGCATTAGTTTCACAAGTTGAAAAGAAATCTGATTGGATTATAGACAGTGGTTGTTCACATCATATGACTGGAGATAAAAGAAAGTTTGTTAAGTTAGATAATTATGATGGAGGAATTGTTAGGGTTGGTAACAATGCACCTTGTTTGATTAAGGGTATAGGATCTATTACTCTTGATGGAAAGACTAACGCTAATGATGTTTACTTTGTTGATGGACTAAGACATAATCTACTAAGCGTTGGACAATTGGCTGATAAGGGTTATCAAGTTTGGTTTTCTGAGAAAACTTGTGTGATAAAAGATAAAGATGGAAATCTAATTGGAAAAGGATCTAGAACTAGAGGTAATGTATTTCAGATGAATCCCACTGAGATGACATGTTTGATAACTAGGATTGATGACAATTGGTTATGGCATAAAAGGTTTTCTCATATAAACTTTGATAATATTGTCAAGGTGAGCACTACACTTGCGGTAAGAGATTTACCTAGAATTATGAAACCTACTAACATGATTTGCAAAGAATGTATGATGGCAAAGTAGAAAAGGAGTTCATTTCCCAATAAGAAGTTCACATCGGCAGAGAAGTTGGAGATTGTTCATACAGACTTGAGTGGTCCTAATAGGGCTAGAGGATTCTATGGTGAAAGGTATTTTATGATTCTTGTTGATGATTTTACAAGAATGATATGGATTGCATTTTTGAAAGAAAAATCTAAATCATTTGATCAATTTAAGATCATGAAAAGGAAAATTGAGAATGAATCTGGAATGAAGATTAAGTGTCTAAGATCTGATAGAGGTGGTGAATTTACATCTAGAGAGTTTAACACTTTTTGTGAAATGAATGGTATTAAGAGACAACTTTCAGCCCCTAGAACACTAGAATAAAATGGTATTGCAGAAAGAAGGAATAGGTCAATAACTGAAGCAGCAAGAGCTATGTTGTTTGAAAATGATTTGGCTAAAACTTTTTGGAGAGAAGTAGTGAACACAATAGTATACACTATGAACAGAGTAAAAATCAGAGTAGATACAAACAAGACACCTTATGAATTATGGTTTGGACATACACCCTCAGTTAAGTATTTTAGAATTTTTGGAAGTAAATTTTATATTAAGAGAGATGATGATATAGGAAAGTTTGATCCTAAAAGTGATGAAGGAATATTTCTTGGATATTCTTTAAAAAGCAAAGCATATAGATGTTATAACAAAAGAACTAAGACTATTGTTGAAAGTGCAAATGTAAAAGTTGATGAGAAGTTTAAAATTCAGGAAAGAATGCTTGATTATGAATCTAATGGAGAAGCACAACCTCAGCCTAACATTGAAAATCCAGAATTATTTTTTGAAACTAACAGTGATTTGCTGAATAAAAGTCATGCTGAAGAAGACAGAGAAGAAAACAGAGAAGAAAAAATAGAAGAAAATAGAGAAGAAAGCAGAGAAGAATCTATAGTCGGAACAAGATCAGTAACTATGACACCTAACAGGTATACTTCAAGACATCACCCTGTTGAGCAAGTTATTGGAAGTTTAGATAGAGGAGTTTTGACTCAGAATAAGGTACATTTATGTTTGATTTCTCAAATTGAACCTAAGACTACTAATGAAGATGAACATTGGATCAATGCTATGAAAGAAGAACTAGAGCAGATTGAAAAAAACAAGACATGGGAATTGGTCCCTAGACCTAAAGACAAGAATGTGATTGGAACAAAGTGGGTATTCAGAAATAAGATGAATGAACAAGGAGAAGTGATAAGAAACAAAGCAAGATTGGTATGTAAAGGATATTCACAACAAGAAAGAATTGACTATGAAGAAACTTTTTCACCTGTGGCCAGACTTGAAGAAGTGAGAATGTTTCTAGCATATGCAACTTACAAGAAATTCAAAGTGTATCAGATGGATGTGAAGTCAGCATTTTTGAATGGTGAATTGGAAGAAGAAATCTACATTGAGCAGCCTAAAGGTTTTCCTTTGACACAAGAAGGAGATATGGTATGTAAGTTAAAGAAAGCTTTATATGGATTAAAACAAGCACCTAGAACCTGGTATGCAAGATTGGATAAGTATTTATTGAAATTGGGATTTATAAAAGGAACATAAGATATTAACTTATACACAAAAGAAATTGAGAATGGTTTGTTGGTTATAGTTATATTTTTTGATGATATTATCTTTGAAGGAGAAGATGAAGCTAGTGACAAATTTGCAGATGAAATGAAGACTAAATTTGAGATGAGCATGATTGGAGAAATGAAATATTTTTTGGGATTACATATAACACAAAGAAAGGAAGGTATATTTGTAAGTTAGACTAAGTATTTAAATGAATTATTGAAAAGATTTGGAATGGAAGATTCTAAACCTATTGGAACACCTATGGTAACCGGACATAAGTTATCTAGTAAAGATGAGACACCAGCAGTTGAGCAAAAAAAGTACAGATCTATGATTGGAGGATTGCAGTACTTGACACATACAAGACCTGATATAGCACATTCAGTGGAGATTGTAGCAAGATTTCAAGCAGAACCTAGAGAATCACATTATGCAGTAGTAAAGAGGATATTGAGATATCTAAAAGGAACAATGGATTATGGATTATGGTATGAGAATTCTGATGATTTTACTTTATGTGCCTATACTGATGCAGATTGGGGAGGTAGCGTTGATGACAAGAAAAGCACCAGTGGTGGAGCCTTTTTTTTTTGGAGGTAAATTGGTCTCTTGGCTAAGTAAGAAGTAGAATTGTACTTCACAAAGCACAGCAGAAGCAGAATATGTTGCAGCAGCAAATAATTATAATCAGATTATTTGGATGAAGCAGATGTTGAAAGATATTGGAATAAAGTTTGATGAGCCTGTTGTTATACATTGTGACAACACTAGTATAGTGAGTATGTCAAAAAATCCTATTTTACATTCTAAGACTAAACATATTGAGATCAAGTATCATGTTGTAAGAGAGAAAGTTGTAGAAAAAGAAGTAAGATTGGAGTACATAAGTACAAAGGAGCAGATAGCAGATATATTTACAAAGCCTTTACCTAAGGATACATTTGTGTATCTAAGAGGTATGCTTGGGGTTATGCCCCAACCTATTTTTGAGAATTGATGCAGATGATTGCATCCATCCAGTGGTATATGAGCCCTATCTTTCTTTTGGATTGGATGTTGGAACTTCCTCTATGGGGCAGTTTATGAGCTGAGTCATGAGGACTCTTGTTATTGTATTTTTCTGAAAAGTGTCTTTTGACATTAAGTTGTTGTTGACTTAGTGATAGAATTTCTATCATTGATGTCAATGGGGGAGAGATATACATGAAAAACATTATGGATTGTATGAGAGAGCTGAATAGGAAAATGAAGCAAGATTTGATTTGATATTTTGTAGTGATGTTGCAGTATTGGATTTTTGGAACATTGGATGTTTTTCATCTATGTTTCCATCAATTCCAATGGGGGAGATTGTTAGGAATGAATGAAAAGTGTTTTGGCAGTCATTCTGTAGCAGTTGTTGCATTCATGACTTGGATTGTCATTGATGTCAACACAGTGATATTCTGGATATTAGCAGGAAAGTAGGTATAGTTTTGTTTTGCACACATGTTGTATTATAGATTGGATTTTGCACAATTGATGGTATTTTCTTTGGTGTGTTATTAACCTATGGTTAACAACGCAAAAATAAATTCATTCATTTGTAAGAGTTATGAGCATTTTGGTGAAAGTAGTGTTTAGACACTGTTTTTGTGTAGCGATGTTTAGAAATTGGAGGATATCTCTTAGCTGGGATGGAATCTAATTTTTTGCAGTTAAAGGGATGTTGGAGACTCATTAATGATGACATGGTTCATAGTGCAAAATTTGAGGATATGTTTGGAGAAAGTTACAGTAACTGGAAGCTGACAGTTTTTATGTGAATTCTGTGTGTAGCGTGTAGAATTTATTATTTTGTAATTGAGGACCAACTCACTTGTAATTATTTGAGTTTGGTATATAAGAAGGAATTTTTTCCTTATTTTAATGTGTACTATGAAGAGTGAGATATGAATATATGCATGAAGTGAAGAAAAGAGCTAATTCAGTGATGAAGGAAGACTTGTGAGTACAGAGATCTGGAATTGTGATCTTGTGTAGCAGAGAGTGCAGTTTTGGCACAGTGTGAAGGAGGTAATATATTTCATATTATTCTATTAAATAATTCTAAGATCTTTTGGACAGTGCATTCAAAGATCTTGCCTTGAAGCTGTTTGGGTAGTGGGTCCTTCTATCTTCCATAAACTCTTAACCAGGTTAGAATCTTTTAACAGGGATTCAAAATCTCCTAACAGGGATTTATATGTACTGAATGTATTTCATAAGACTCCTAACAGGGTCCATCCTCTAACAAGGAACTTTCATATTGGTGCATCATTTTGTGGGCATCATTCCCACCGGGGTTTACTCTTTTCAAGAGGTTCCCTAGTTAACATATCTTGTGTTATTGTGCAATTGTGTATGATTATCTTTCTATGGTTGATCAGTACATTGATTATATTGTTTAAAGCTGTTGAATGGATAAATTATCAGATAACTGATTCACCCCCCCCCCCCCCCCCCCCTCTCAATTATCTTGGGGATCTTTACTTTCTAATAGTCTCTTCTAGTACCAACTTAAATCATCCAGTTTTGAAGGAGTTTTCAGATATCTTTGTTACAGAGATTCCAAGAATTCCTCCTAAAAGAGAAATTGAATTCAGGATTGATCTTTTTCCTAGTACTGAGCCTATTTCTAAGACTCCTTACCGAATGACCACTCAAGAATTAGTGGAACTGAAGGTTCAACTTGAGGAATTGCTTGAAAAATGGCTCATAAGACCTAGTGTCTCACCTTGGGGAGCACCTATAATCTTCATAAAAAAGAAGGATGGTTCTTTAAGGTTGTGCATAGACTTCAAGCAGCTGAATAAAGTGACCATTAGGAATAGATATCCTTTTCCATGCATTAATGACTTGCTTGATGAAGTGAAGGGTGCTAAGATGTTTTCCAAAATTGATCTCAAATCTGGATACCATCAACTAAGGATTCAAGAAGCTGATATCCACAAGACAGTTTTTGTACCAGATATGGGCATTATGAATTCACAATAGTGCCTTTTGGACTAACAAATGCACCATCATTTTTCATGAGCCTAATGCATGGTGTACTCAGAACTTTCCTTGACAAGTTTTTCGTGGTGTTTCTAGATGACATCCTTGTGTATTCAGATTCCTTTGTAGAGCATGAGCAGCATTTGAGACTAGTTTTTGAATGTCTCCGCAGGAACCAACTTTTTGCCAATCTTGAGAAGTGTGAGTTTTTCAAAACTGAGATTTTCTATCTTGGTCATATCATCACAGGAGAGGGTATAGCTGTGGATCTGGCCAAGATTAGGGAAATTGTTGAGTGGCCAGTGCCTACCAATGTCTCAAAAGTGCGAAGCTTTATGGGATTAGCTAGCTACTATAGAAAATTTGTACCTAATTTCTCTTGAATAGCTCATCCCATCACATCTCTTCAGAGAAAGGGAAAGCAATTCTTTTGGATAGAGGAGTGCGAAGCAGCATTTTAGTGTCTCAAGGAATGCTTAACCAGTGCACCAATGTTAGCAGTACCTAATCCATCCAAGGAATTTATTGTTTGCATAGATGCTTCATTGGATGGAATAGGAGTAGTGTTGATGCAAGATGGTAGATTCATTGCTTATGAATCCAGGAAATTGAAGGATCATGAAGTCAACTATCCTACACATGATTTGGAGCTTGCAGCTATAATGCATGCATTGACCAAATGGAGACATTTCTTACTGGGTCAACATTTTGAGTTGCATACAGATCATAAAAGTCTTCAGTATTTATTCACACAACCCAATCTTAATGCTCGTCAATGCAAATGAATGGAGTTTTTGTGTGAATACGATTTCATAGTGAAATACGTGCAGGGTAAGGAAAATAAAGTGGCTTATGCACTCAGCAGAAGACGTCACGAACTTTCTTCATTAACCCTCACAATGGATCTTAAGGATAGTATACTTCAGAACTTGTCTTTGGATCCTTGGTTCTTGGATGTCAAAGCAATGATTGATAGTGGCAGTCTATTAGAGGGTCATTTTGAGGGCTACTCTATCAGCACTAATGGATTCATGAGGTACCGAGGTAGTGTTTATGTGCCAGAGATTAGGGATCTTTAGGATCTAGTTATGATTGAAGCACATAAGGCACCATATTCAGCACACCCTGGTGTGAAGAAGATGCATGCCAATCTTAGACAGTACTATTACTAGCCAGGCATGAAGAGGGATATCACAGACTTTGTGGCTAGATGCTTGGAATGTCAGAGAGTGAAGGTGGAGCATCAACATCCAGTGGGTTTGTTGCAGTCTCACAGTGTACTAGAATGGAAATGGGATACTATATCCATTGACTTCATAGTGGGGTTACCACTTACAACCAGGCATCATGATGCAATCATGGGTGTAGTTGATCGGTTAACTAAAGTTTCCCATTTCATTCCAATAAGGTCTTCTTACAATGTTGCATATATAGCATGGATATACATGGAGCAAGTTGTCTGGTTGCATGGTATTCCTAAGAAGGTCATATCTGATAGGGATCCAGTCTTTACATCTTCACTTTGGAGATCTATGCAGCGAGAATTGGGTACTCAGCTGAATTTCAGTTCAGCATATCATCCCAAGACTGACAGACAGACTAAGCATGTCAACCAGATATGGGAAGACATGCTTAGGATGTATGTTATGGATAGATAGAGTAAGTGGGAAGAGTATCTTCATCTTGTAGAGTTCACATACAACAATGGATATCATAGCTCAATTGGTATGGCTCCTTTTTAGGCCCTGTACGGGAGACCATGTAGAACACCCTTGAGTTGGGATAATCTTGAGGACAGAATTATTCTAGGTCCTAAGATGCTTCAAGACTTGGAGCAATAGGTAAAATGTGTTAGAGAGCATCTTTCTATAGCACAGGATAGGCAAAAGAAATATGTTGATCTGCATAGGATTGAGCAAAAGTTTGAGGTTGGGGACAAGGTATTTCTTTGGGTTAGGCCTCAGAAGAGTCCTATTAGGTATGGTAAGGGATCTAAACTATCTCCATGGTTTATGGGACCATTTGAGATCTTGAAACATGTTGGTCCAGTTGGTTACAGACTTGCCTTGCCTCCCAGTCTTTCACGAATCCATGATGTATTCCATGTAACTATGTTGAGGAAGTATATTCCTGACATTGCTCACATTTTGAATTGGAATGACTTATAGGTGGTAGATGGTCAATTGATGCTGGAACCAGTGCAGATTATCCAGCAAAGAGAACTAAACCTTAGAGGTTGCAAGGTTGAGCAGGTAAAAGTATTATGGGATCTCAGTGATGACACATCTGTTACATGGGAAGATGCAGGGGCAATGAAAGCAACACATCCTCACTTGTTTACAAGCTTCTAGGAGTAAGCCTAGTTTGGTGGGGGAGGGTGTCATGCCCCTATCTACTTCTGGCTTGGTTTCTAATTCTGCGGCTTCATATAGTTCTTTTAGTGTGAATTCATGTCTTGGTTTGGATTTATTTATGTCCAGACTCTTTTGGTTGTAATTTGGATTATAGCTTTATCTAGATTTTGATCTATATCTCTGATGGTTTATGAACATTTAACTTGGCAGGTAGTTGTTAATCTTTTGTTAGATTATGGTGTTGGATTTATTTGTTTTAATAAAAATAGTTGCAGATTCTGACTTTTCTAAGCTATCAGTTTTCTCTGTTATTTATAGGTACTTTGGGAATTTGTGTTATTATAGGAGATGATTGTTTATAAGTTTTAAAAAAAACTCTTTCCTTAAATAGGAAGAGGAATTTCTATGCTGTTATTAAGATTTCATTAATGTAATTTTTGATGTTAAGTTAGTCTGTATTTGTTAAGGAAAATATTGTTAATTATATAGTTAATGTTAGTTGTTGAAATAATTGTATTATGATGATGTTAATTGTTAAATGGAATTGAATTTTTAAAAGAAATAAGTTAGTAGAATGAATGAATTAGTCGTTAAGTTATGTGTTAAAGTTAGGAAGGGGTGTTAGTATTACCCTAACATTCTATGTATTATGGTAAGACAGGATAAGGTTAGTAATTTCTCTAACCTAGGCTTTCGCTTTGAAGCACATCCTAAGGTTTTCATGTCATATGACCTAATATGACTTGGACATACTAATCTCACTTTGTTTAAAATATTTGTTTTGCAATTTTTCGTATGTGCATTCAGATTTTGATTGTTATATCCATGTGCGATTTAATTCTGAGCATGTGTCTTTGGGAGTTCTTAGTTAAGTTCTGGTACTATAGTGAAACCTGTCGATCTTTTGAGTGGAAGTGGCAGTAAAGGATAAGTTTGAATTTAATGCAGTTATGACACGTATACTAGAATTGAATACTTCAGTTTGTTGTCTGCCATTTGCATTGGCAAGGGCTTTCTATTATGAGGAAATGTGTTTGATACCTGGAATGGTTGCGAGATTGGAGTTATTTTGTTCAGCTTGGAGGGAAAAATGTTTTCATATCTATACATTATTAATGGGATTCTCCATTATGTATATCACAGTTCTATTTCTATTCTTTGAGCTTATTATCTGGAAACACTATTCAGTTTTTGTGCTTGTGAACCGAGCTTTGTCATGGTGTGCTCTGTTCCATTGCTATGTAAAGGTTGTTTCTGGAGTAGCTCACCAGTTTGGGAGCATGGATTGTGCATTTCTTTGTGCGAGTTTGAACACCCTCACTCTGTGTTTCAGGCAAGGGCATTCTCTAACTCAAACTCTTATTTTCTTTATGAATCTGGTTTATAAAAGTTCATTGAACATAGTTTCTATTCATAGCATTCACTGTCTTAGGAATGATTTACGTGTTACTGTGGAAGTATCTTTTTATATGTTTGGTCTTTAAGCATTGGAGTGTTTATGTTCACTGTTAGAATTTGGGAATTCGGTTGTGTGTGATTTCTGTTTAGTAAATGTGAAATGTTGATTTAGGATTTGTCAAATTTGGTGATACTGTTATGATAGGATTATGAGGATGTAGGGTTTCCTGAGTCTTGGGAGAAAATGTATTTCACTGTTTTGTTTAAGTTTCATTACCTCGGTCAAGGGAACTAAAATGTGGTGTTTAAGGGAGTAACATTTTGGGAGTTAGGACTGTGGAGTTTTCGCATCTCTGCTACCAATTCTACCAAGCTTCTAGAATGATAAATTGGTGTTTCAGGGGTTAGATAATTATAGTGTTGGAATTTGGACTTATCGCTAGGCATTTGGGTGTCGAGACTTCTAAGTATTATTGGATCCTTTGTTTTGTATGATTATTAGGTTCTGTGGATTCCCTAGTTTGAATTAGTGTTGTATCCATAGTGGAAAGGTTCTTATCAACCTTGGAACATCATGCGATTTCATATCTTGTACCTGACTTCATATTGCTAATTTTATAGTTCTTTATGTTGAGTATTGTAGTCGATTTACCTGTCTTTGCCGAGCCTTGGAATGGGAAATTTTTTTATGTAGTTGTTTGAGG
Source organism: Chamaecyparis obtusa (assembly GCA_027943335.1). Lineage (NCBI taxonomy): Eukaryota > Viridiplantae > Streptophyta > Pinopsida > Cupressales > Cupressaceae > Chamaecyparis > Chamaecyparis obtusa. The sequence continues at coordinate 30,069 of BSBK01008417.1, read as the reverse complement.
TTTGCCAGGTGTTTTTCTCTGTACAAGAGCCTGTTGAGTTGGGGTTTCAAGAGTTGAGCTTCGGTTACCATGAAGTTTATGTTGAGTATAGCAGTGTATTGGTCTCAAGTGTTTTTTATTCATATAGTCATCGATAGTTATATGCTATAGGGAGAGGTGGATGAGATTCTGATCATAAATTCTACAATTGCTTGTCTAGGGGATATGTTGGGTTTGTTAGTAAGTTTTCATTAGGAATCATGTTCTGTTTGATGAACATGCTGTAGCAGAATATGGGAATATAGTTTATCGTTTCTCAGTATTTTGGTACTCTCGGTTATTATAGAAGGTTGTGGTGGAAGTCACTGCAGTCACATTGTTTCTTTCGAAGACTTGGTTTTAGTTGTGGTCTATAGACCATTTGATAGCTACTGTAGAAGTAGATTTTTTGTCTGCAAAATATTTGGTGTGACAATAGTAAATGACAATACATGTTTCGAATGAGTTATCCAATTTTTATGTTTTTCTGATAGAATTATAATTATGTCGATGTAGTGTTCTGAAATTCTGTATATTTACAAATAAACTCTGTTAGTTATAATGTGTCAGATTAATGGAATTGATTTTTAAGTGTTAGCTGTAACGGTCAGTTGATAATAAAATTGGATATTTCAATCATCTGATATAATATTGCAATTGGATGTTAGGAATTGGGTATTATTATTATTTGAGTTTACTAAGGATAGTATTTTAAAATTCTTGCTTAAGTTATTCTTTTAGTTGATGAAAAGAAGATGATTTGCTGTGGTTGTTCTGAAAGAGGTTTCATGGGTGTATGTGGATATTTTAAATTGTGGATTCAGTATTAAAGATTTAAGTTATTAAGTAACATTATTAGTTGAATTTGATAATTTAGATTTTATTATGGTTTAACTAGTATTGATAGTGATAAGTGTTTTGAGATAATGCAAGTGTGATCCTTAGTATGGGAAACTGACTTTTGTCTAGAGCCTTAAGGTGAAAGAATATCTGTCAGTTATTTTACTAAGTGCCAATTTAATAATTCATGGGCTATGGGTTTCATTTAAAAAGATAAAATATGTTGCCCTGATTACTTGCACATGTTGGTGAAGTAAGGGTATGGATTTACCTTATTGCTTGTAAAAAATAAGGCTGGCATAATGAATTCTTTGAGTTTCCTATATGGTTACTGATCGTTGATTCTTATGTAGATACGCAAAGCTAGTGGATCATCACCTTGTCATTTTCTTTGCAAGTTTATTTCTGTTGAAAATGAAATAAAGTACTTATTTATTTCTGTTGAATAGAAATGAAATGCTTCTTGTTAATAATGAAATATATCTATTTTTATATGCATGGTTCAGATTATTTTGTTAAGGTTCTAACTAGTATGCTGCAAATGCTTTGGAGGTATTCCATTATCTTAGTCTTTTTGACTAAGCCCTGTTTGTTTGTGGTTGTTTTCTATTTGGTGTTTTCAGGATTATAGATGAGGAAAACAATGTTTTTGGGGGAATGGTTAGCTGCTGTAAAGATATACAAAAAATAGATTATTACCTAGTTACTTATTATCAGAGCAGTGCTTAGGATAGATAAGGGCAATTAGAAACAATCTGGAACTCTTAGAAAATATGTATTAAATATTGAGTATATTGTTATACTCTCATGTAATCAATTACCCTTGGATATTAGATAACTGGTTAAATTAGTTGAGAGGTATTTTGATGCTAATTTGTATCTTGTTAAATAAAATAAAAAAGTTGTGCTTTTCTGGTTAATTTGTTTGGTTTACTTTTGGTTGTCATTTATTTAGATTATTCATATGGGTTGTTACAATAAGAGCTACACTTGAAAGGGGATTTTTTTGTTTGAATTCTTTTATATTTCAAGTGGCTTTTATGATAGACTAGATTGGTTTGCATATATTGTTTATGAGATTTGTGGTTCTCTCATTTATGCTTTCAATTCCTTTTTCTAGTCCTACATCTATATCTTTTATCTCCTTATAAATGGCACCAAAAATGATGGGTGAGGTCATTGATGCCACTACTCACATCATTTAGTTTTTCATTAATCAAATTAGGTGTGTCCCAAGGCTATCTACAATAAGGACTATCACAAGTTTGGGAGGTCTTGCATTGTAAACAATGACTTCTCTTAGGATCATGCCTTGTTATGATATTTAAGGATTTGTACTCTCCTACTAGTTCTTAAAGCCTAAATGCTAACCAAACTAATTCTAATCTTAACCAATTACAAATTATAGTTCCTATTTGAACCCTATTAAATGAACTTATTTCATCACAGATCAAAAATGACTTAAATGAAATTAATTTGTAGAATATCTAACAACTATTTTATTAATAGAATAGAACTTATCTAATTAAATGAAATTCAAACTACTCTGTGAATGTTGTAAGGGAAATATATTTTACACTTGCAATAAATGATGTACTATTCTAAATCACACTTACAAAATTAAATCTAAATTCCACAATTCATCTCAATAAAGTTTCTAGCCAATCTTACTTCCATCATAGGTTTAACAATTCATGAATCATTTGACTTTGTAATGAATTGGATAATTGAAACAAAAATGATTATATCTATTTGCAACTTATAGAATTAATCTATGACATGTACATACTATAAATAAAAAAATGATGTCTAAAGGAAATTGGAGAATCTACCAATATTATCATTACACAAGTTAGCTAATTCTACAACTCAAACTAAATAATTGAGTGAATGAAATAAAAAAAATTAAGATCAACTCCCTCTAGTTAAGTGGTCCATGATCTTTTTCTAGTGGGATCTTCACACAATAGCTAAGATCAACAACTAATTTTCATTCAATTGGCCTCCATAAGGACTTAAAATAGGGTTTGATTACAAATTGAATAATATTAAATAATTACTAACGTAAAAATTACTAATGAATGACTACATAAGGATATATATACACATATCATTTATTTGAATTCAAACTATAATGTTACCCACCTAGAAGAATAAGAGATATGAAATAGAACTTGCAGAGCCGGTCGTCTTAGAGAAAACAAATCACATTATCTTGAGTGAAACTAGGATTTTTGTCATGCACCATTAGAGTGAATTAAGGAAATAAATGATCCCAATAGCTAGAGAAATCAAGGGCTCTATGTGGCTATGATGTCAAATGATCATTTCCACCTTGTAAACCATTCCTTTAAATCTACAAAAGAATTTACAAATACAAGGAAAGAATATAGAAACAACATTATAGAGAAATAATAATTTATCAATTTATTTGATTTCAAAAAGAATACATTCACTACATCATATTGTTTCAAATATAACTTCTAATTAATTAGACAATATATTAAATGTTGTCACAAAATCTTCCAATCTTGTTTCGGTAATGGTTAGTGACCTAAACATCCTTGTGAAACATGGAATCAATCTCCAAGTGTTGGACTAATGAGATTCAATTTCTAGAGAAGGACACCTTCATTTACAACTAGGATGTACCCTAAAAATATTGACTTGAAAGGGAAAATGGGAAGATGGATTGCATGAAAGAGAAAAGGTGATCCACCAAAATTGAATGTTTTGATCTTCCTCTTCCTATGATTGCACTTGAATTCAAAAAAATCATATAGCTACTTTATCCAAATATTTATCAACTTCAACCTATTATGAAGGTAAGAGATTAATTCAGACCTACAAGGAATACATTCATTCACTGAATATGACTAATCAACCAAAAAATAAAAATTAATAAGAGACTTTAGATAATGAAATACATGTATGAAAATATTTAGGAAAATTTCACAAAATATTTAAAATTTGGGATAGGTAAACAATAACTAAATTGAATTAAGGAAAGATTGATTTACAATTGTAGAGAAAAGAATTTTTCTAAAGAAACAAGAAGAAGACCTTGAAAAATATGTACATAATTTTCTTTATGGATCGGGCATAACTCTAATTAACAATTGAAGATCAAACCTTAACTAGGGTTAGGTCACAATGGAAGGATAGATCAGATCAAAACATTTGATCTACAAGTCGATATCAGTCTAAAGATCAGAACAAATCAAAGTTAATGCCCCTACAATAAAAAGAATGCCTTCTACAACCACAAGAAACATAACAATAACTCTGAATCTAATAAGTCCACACTCTATACTCTGATGGCATGTAAAATTAACCTCAAGCCCTCTGTAAAAAAAATATATCATCCAATGAAGGCTTCTACAATAACTAAATCTCTACCACCCTTGTGATTTATCTTCTTATGGTGTGGAATACTTGGCTCAAGGCCACCTGCAATCAATAATTGTCCATGGATAGCCTAGGAAATTAGATCAACCATATTTGTAATAAATGGTACCACTTAATCAAGTTGAGAGAACTAGCCACTAGCCTGGAAGTAGGTGAGAGTTAATGTAAATCACCCTCTTTAATTACAATGGAAAGTGCACCCCGAAATGATCATTGGAGTTCAAATATTTAAATTTATTTTTCCCATTTTGTACACCTCAAAGGGATTTGACCTAAATGAGCCCCATGAAATGGGAAAAAATCCATTCACTTACGTTATCAGGCCTACAATGACCAATGGAAATGAGTTGTGTAGCCATTGGGCCTGCCTTATCTCATTTAACTTAACCTTCATTTTTTTTCAACATTCAACCAAAATTGACCACAAAGGTCCCTTTGTGAAATGGAAAAGGGAAAATTAACTTAACTCTTCAAGCACCACCATCCTTCACTATTTCACAAATATAAAATTTAACTTAAAACTAGCCTTTGCAATATAGAAAAGGCAATCCTTCCTTCATGGACCCTTTGGGGACACTTTTCTTCATTTCATTGCACTTTACCTGAACCATGGATGCTGCCACATCTAACTTTCATTGCTTCATAGTCAATTGGTTTTGACTGAAATGAGCCTCTATAAAATAGTGAATTCATTTGTATCTCATCTCACTATCTAGGACCTTAGAGACATGAATCGAATCCTTATTCTATCTATAGTGAACTCAATGTGGACCCACTATTCACATGTCTTCCTATCTTTATCTTGGAGGAGACCTAACTTTAGTAGTGAACTCAATGTGGACCCACTATCCACATGTATTCCTATCTTTATCTTGGAGGAGACCTAACTTTAGTTAAAATGACATTCTGTGAAATGGTGAAAGACATTACCTTTTCACCATTTTGTAGTCAAGAAAAGTTGACCAAAGAGCCTCTCTATGAAATAGCAAGGATTTTCACCTTTATTACTCAGGCCTACCTATCCTTAACTCCGATGTCACCACATGCCCTCCCCCTTTTCCAAATCGTAGTTAGAAGGTTTTGACTTGCATATATTTTTGGCAAATGGTGATGAATCACCATTTTTCAAGTCATTGGGGTTTTTCTTGAAATGAAAATTATGAAATAGAAAAAGAATTTGATTTAATTTCTATGCCATTGCACTTCTTAGAGAGCTGAAAATCTAATCTTTTAGATATAAGACCTTAAATCTTCATTTAAAGAAAATTTTAAGGTGAATCAAATTGACTGGAATGGGAAGAATTTCACTATTATGTCTAGATAGCTAAAAGGTGTTAGCCTCTTTCAAACTGATTATGACATAAATACCACTACACATTGCATTGACATTGGAGTACCTACCCAATTTTTCTTTGTCTCCATCACATTTGAGGACAAGGCCACCTTCTTGAAAGGATCTATAGTTTTTTAAGATGGTTCAATTTCCAAGGTGAAATGTATATGTAAGGTGAAATCTATATGATTTGTTAAATACCTTTTATCTTACATAACATGATCTAGATCATTTGTATCTTAGATGTTGGGTTTAGTTTAAGTCATTGAAAGAAAAACTATATATTGAAAAGTTGAAAAAAGAGTTATTTTCTTATTGTGAATTGAAAAAGGGTGTGGTGACAAAGCAAGAAAAGGAATCATGTGTGATCAAGCTAGAAAAGAGTATAGTGTGTGGAGAATAGTTTTAGAGCTTAATAGGATCTAATCATATAGAGGTAGTGCAATTTCATAAATCATCTTATATGTTTCTTTCTAACCATTATAACAGTGAAATCCCTTAACTAGGTAGCACCTAACAATTCTTTTGTAAACCTTTCACTGGGTAAGCTCCTCACAGGTCATATTCTAGAAGCGTACAGATTTAGTAGGTACCAAATCCTACCATTTTTTTTTCCCATTTTGGTTTCCATAAGAATAATATGGTGTCTTCATTGCGTGATTGATTATTTGTGGATGCATGCTTCGAAAATTTCTATTCATGTTAGCTGATGTTGAATATTTTGGTGCATAAATTTTAAAGAGTTTTAAATTGTAAATTTATTGACTACTAATTCACCTCTCCCCTCTTAGTAATCATACATGTATAAAAAATTGGTATCAAAGCTTTGGTCCTCTTGGTGATAAGATTAACATTTTGAGGGAAAAGATCTCAAGATGTATAGGAAAGAAGCACCAAAGTTCTCTAAGGATAATTTATCTACATGGGTCAGTAGTGGCCTAATGAAGCTGCATCTAACATGTATTGGAGATCAAGTATTGGTTAATCTCAAAAACAAGTATGCTCAACCTAATGGAACCCTAACTGATGAAAAAATAAAGAGAAAGAGAGAGCATAACTCTGTAATGATAGAAATAGCTAGTGCTCTATCTAATGTTGATCTTGTAGATATCAAAGATATGGATAATGCTAAAGACATGTGGGACAAGTTGATAATAGCTTGTGGTAGTGATTTTCATGTTTAGAAAGAAAAGGTTGATAGTCTCATAGGAAAATATGATGAAATAAGAATGCATGAAGGTGATAACATTGCTCAATACAACTATATGATAAAGGAGGTTTTTATTGCAATCAAAGGTGTTGGTGGACATATTGAATAAGATGATGTGGTAAGTAAAATATTGAGAAACCTACTACCAAAGTATGCTATTACATTCTCTGCTATACAAGAATTGACATCTATTAATCCTACAAATGTGACTCTAGATTCCTTGGTCAGTAATATTACTACTTTTGAGTTAAGTAATTTTGATAACAATATGCCTAGAATAGAATCTGGAATCAAAGCTTCCCTAACCATTGGTTCATCAAGGAAACAAAAATAAATATCTAATAGTTCTGAAGGAAATCATGACTATGATTCTATCTTGTCTGAGGAAAGAGATCAAGAAGAGTTGGAGACACTGCTAGCAAGGAGATTACATAGAGGAAAAGGAAAGTACAAAGGTAAAATTCCCTTAAAATGCTTTACATGTAACAAAATTGGTCATATGGAATCTAGATTTCCTAAAAATGACAAGAAGGCTAAGCACAAGAGGTTTAGAAAATTCAAAGACAAAAGAAACAAGGCATGTTACCTAGTAGAAGGAGTGACTAATGAAGAATCAGACAGAAGAGATAATCAGGAAGAGTTTGAGATAGTCTTTGTTGTAGTCAAAGAATAACCCTCAGCCAATGTATATAGAGATAATGAGGAAAAAAAATTAATTTCAAGAATGAATTACAATAGTGAATGGATAATAGACAGTAGGTCTACACATCACATGACCAATGAAAAAAGAAAATTTAATTCAATGGAGGAATGTGATGGAGGAGCAGTCAGATTTGGTAATGGTTCTCCACGATTGGTAAAAGGTAAAGGCTCAATAACACTTAATGAAAACACTAATTGTGATGATGTTTATTGGGCTAATGTATTAAATTATAACCTGTTAAGTGTTTCTCAATTGAATAAAAAAGGTTTTAGATTGGAATTTAGTAATGGTTTTTGCAAGATCTTAGGAAAATATAGAGAGTTGATTGTTGTTGGTGAATAGACTAGAGGTAGCCTATTATGAATGAACTCTACCAATAAAAATTGATTATTTTCTAAAGTTGAAGACTGTTGGTTGTGGATTAAAATATTTTTTCATGTTAAATTTGATAATATGGTAAAGGTCAGTAAGAAAAGATGTGTTAGAGGTATGCCTACTTTAGCTAAGCCTAAAAATGCTAGGTGTAAGGATTTTTTGTTGGGAAAGTTGACTAGGTATAGCTTTACTAATAAAGTTTATTCATCATAGAGAATTCTTGACCTTGTTCACACTGATTTGTGTGGACCGATGAGAACTCAGAGCTACTATGGAGGTAAGTATTTTATCTTTTTTGTTGATGATTACTCAAGAATGATGTTTGCTATTTTTTTGAAGGATAAATCTGATGCATTTTACATGTTTAAGGTGTATAAAGAAAGAGTTGAAAAAGAAATAGGTAAAGCACTTAAGTGTCTTAGATCTAACATAGGAGGTGAGTTTATCTCACAAGAGTTCACAACATTTTGTGAAGAACATGGAATCAAGAGAAATGTCAGCACCAAGGATACCCCAATAAAATGGAATTGCTGAGAGAAGAAGCATATCCATAATTGACTATGCAAGAACATTTTTGACACAAAAAAGAGTGGCTCAAACCTTTTGGAGATAAGTTGTAAGTACTATAGTCTATAATTTGAACCAAGTACAGCTTAAGAAAGGTACACACAAAACACCTTATGAGCTTTGGTATGGTCATACTCCTAGTGTCAGTTATTTTAAAAAATTTGGAAGTGTTACATAAAGAAGGATGAGAAAAATGGTAAATTTGAATCCAAGAGTGATGAAGGGATATTTCTAGGATATTCTACTAGAAGTAAAGCTTATAAATATTTTAACAAGATTACCAACAAGATGGTTGAAAGTGCAAATGTGATAATTGATGAATTTTCTGAGAGAAATGAAGAAGATAGAAAGAAGGAACCAAAAGACTATGACAACTTTGTGTATGTTCAACCGGTGGAGCTAGATAAAATACCACAAATAAATGAAGTGGTGAATTATCCACAACTTTTGAATGATCCAAAATCGGTGAATGATGATGAAGGTAATGAAATAGAAAAACCATTACTCCCAAGGTATGTGAAACTTAATCACTCTCAAGATCATATTATTGGAGATAAAAATGTTGGAGTAATGACAAGGAGTAAGGTAAGGGAAAGTACTTGATTACTATCTGAATTAGAACCTAAATCTGTTAAAAATTCTTTGGAATTTAATGATTGGGTTAAGGCTATGAAAGAAGAATTAGAGAAAATAGAGAAAAATAATACATGGACTTTAGTAGCCAGGCCTACTAACAAGAATGTTATAGGTACTAAATGGATCTTCAGGAATAAGCTGAATGAGAAAGGAGAAGTAATCAGAAACAAGGCAAGGCTAGTTTGCAAAGGATATGCACAAGAAGAAGGAATGGACTATAGTGAGACCTTTATAGCTATTGCTAGAATTGAAGGTGCGGGGATAATTTTAGCTTATGATGCTTATAAAGGATTTAAATTCTATCAAATGGATGTAAAACCTACTTTTCTGAATGGTGTGTTAGAAGAAGTATACATTGAACAACTTGAAGGCTTTGCTACTAAAAAAGGTAAAGACATGGTATGTAAATTTCATAAGTCATTGTATGTACTGAAACAAGCTCCAAGAGTATGGTATGAAATGATACATGCTTATCTTATTCAGATTGGTTTCACAAGAACCAGTAACAATAACAATGTATATCTAAAATTTGAAAGTGAAGATAGGATATTGATTGTTGAATTTTTTGTTGATGACATAATATTTGGTGGAAATGAAGCATTGAGAAGGTCATTTTCACAAGAAATGAGGAAATAATTTGAAATGTCAATGATAGGAGAAATAAAAATATTTATTGGTCTTCAATTATATAAGATGAAGAAAGGGATATACATCAGTCAACCCAAGTATGTGAAGGAGATTCTAAAAAAAATTGGCATGGAAGACTCAAAACTAGTGGGAAAACCTATGTTCATAGGATCCAAACTATCTAAGGAGGATTAATCCAAAGAGGTAAATGAAACTCTATATATATCCATGATCGGTAAGTTGCAGTATGTTGTTCATAGTAGACTAGATATTGCATATGTTGTTGGTATTATTGCAATGTTTTCCTCTGATCTAAAGGACTCACATATGGTTGCAATGAAGAGGATCTTTAGATATCTCAAGGGAACTAAAAATTATGGCCTATCATATGGTAAGCATGGATATTTTTCTTTGAATGCATTTACTGATGCATACTAGGAAGGTAATGTTGATGATAGGAAGAGCACAAGTGGTGGAGCATTCTTCCTTGGTGAAAGATTAGTCTCTTGGACAAGTAAAAAGAAGAATTCTATTTCACAATCTACTATAGAAGAAGAGTATGTTGTTGTTTCTATTAACTATCAGCAAGTGATATGGATAAAATAAATTCTTGAGGGAATTGATGAAAAGGTCACAAAATTGGTTGTTATTTGTTGTGATAACACTAGAACAATAAACATTTCCAAGAATCTAGTGATGCACTCAAAGATAAATCACATTGCAATAAAATATCATTTTCTAAGGGAATGGGTACAAGAGGAGGTAAAGCTTGACTATGTGTCTAATAAAGAACAAGTTGTTGATATATTCACCAAGCCATTACCAAAGGACACCTTTGATTATCTTAGAGGAAGATTAGGGATTATTCCTCTATCTGAAGTTAATTAGATGATGTTGATTGCATCAGTTTATATGTGTTTATCATAATATCATATGTATGAATTGATGTAGAGGTGGACTACTCCATAGGGGGAGAAGTCTTAGTATGATAATGTAATGTAGTGATGAGGAAAACAAACAAAGAGCAGTCAAGTATAATCCAAGATGACTGAATGATTAGAAAAAATTTGTATTATTGTCAAAGGGGAGGAGATGTATTATAAAGGAGGAGAATATTCACTATGATCAAATGTACAGATAGAAGTGGAAATTTTTTGTAAAAGAGGTTTGTCATGAGAGAGACATAGTGTTTCCAAGAAGAATTCAGAAGTGAAGAGGAGATGTTAAGAGTGTTCCCATCAATGCCAAAATTGGAGATTGTTATCATAACTGAAGTAGTGATGCTAAGTGTTACATTGATGAAGATTGGTACAGATTTAATGATAGGTAAATTAGTTATTTGGTTGTCATTGATGTCAACTGATTGACTTAGTATTTTCAGTATGTTACCAAATATTGCATGAGTAAATCATGAGTTGCAATATTTTTCTAAAGTTTCTATTCTAAAGGATGAACATGTTATGTGTTGTGATGTTAAGATTGTAACTGTGACTTTTGGTATGAAGTATTGAGTTAGTTATATTTGAATGGAATCAAACCAGGTAACTGCTAAAATAGTCAGTGACAAACAATAAGTGATTTGAATGTTATCTCAAATCGGTAAAGTGTTGGATGGAGCAGTCATAGCATATGATTGATAACAATGTCTAGATACTATGTTGAGGATCGTGAATCATATTATGGATCGGTGAACATGGTTTAATTGACTAGAAGTGGTATTGAAAAAATGAACAAATAAAGAAGACAAATTTCTTGAACTAGTAATGAATATTTTTGAATCGGTGAAGAAACCTGAAGTGGAAATGGGATCAGTGATGTTATTAGTGAAGTAGTAAGGCAGTTTCATGATTTTTGGAAAGTGTTTGACATCACATTGCCTGAGGTATGGGTTTGAGGTGGATTCTTCAAGAAGTTTCTTTTGGTCAAAATAGTTTTTAAAGATGGTTCAATTTCCAAGGTGAAATCTATATGTAAGCCAACATGATCAGAGAAAAATAGTTTATGAGTTGTTAGATACCTTGTATCTTACATAACATGATTTGGATTATTTGTATCTCAGATCTAAGGTTTAATTTAAGTCAGTGGAATAAAATATATATATTGGAAAGTTGAAAAAGGAGTTATTTTCTGATTGTGAATTGCAGAAGGGTGTGGTGACAAAGCAAGTAAAGGAATCAAGTGTGATCAAGAAAAGAAAGAGTATAGAGTGTAGAGAATATTTTTTGAGCTTAATAGGATATGATCATGTAGAGGTAGTGAAATTTTACATATCATCTTATGTATTGTTTTCTAACCATTGTAATAGTGAAATCCCTTAACCAGGTAGATCTTAATAGATCTTAGTTGTAAATCCTCTAAGAAGGTGGCATTTTTGTTGAATTTTTAAAGTCCTTTAAAAAGGTTTCTCCTAATAGGGAAATGATCCTAACAAGTCTAGAGGAAAATCCCTTAACCATGTAGCACCTAACAGTTCTTTTGTAAACCTTTAACTAGGTAAGCTCCTCATAGGGCATATTCCAAAAGAGTAAAAACTTAGTGGGTACCAAATCCCACTGTGTTTTTTCCCATTTGGTTTCCATGAGAAAAATATGTTGTCTTCATTGTGTGATTGATTATTTATGGATGCATGGTTTGAAATTTTCTATTCATGTTAGTTGATGTTGAATATTTGGGTGCATAAAGTTTAAAGTGTTTTAAATGTGAGATTTGTTTATTATTGATTTACCCTTGCCCTCTCATTAATCATACTTGTATTAATAGAGTGGAGTATTGAAATAATTTTTATAAAATGAAACCATTCTTACATGATGGTGGGTGTGGAATTATTCTTTTCTTTATGGTGATGTTTGGATTAATAGGAAAACAGGATTTGAAAGGTCCTAAACCTTTTACAAAAAGAAAGAAGAGATATACATTAAGAAAAAAAGACAACAAGAAACTATTTGACTAGAAGGGACAACCAAAAGAAAGACAACCGGAGAAGACCACAAAATAAAATCCTAACAATGCTCAAAAAAGGAAAGCAGCCAATGTGAGGGGCTAGACAAAACCAACAGACCAAAAGAAATCATTAAATGCTATTAAGAAGATCTGTAGCTTCAAAAGAAAAAAGCTCCATGTTTCGAGCAGTATCCTTGAGGGTATTAGAATCTTGATTAGCATGATTCAAAGAAAAACAAGGCCCTAGATCCTTATCTTTTTCTATTGTCCCTTCCCATGTGTTAATGAGGGTATTGATATGACCCACCTCCTTCTAAAGAACACTGCAGCTCTAGTCCCCAAACTTAACAATCATAGTTTCAAAATGAGAGATTTTTTCCTTGAAATTGAGGACCTTCATTTGCATGGCATCTAGACCCTCATCATAATTGGAGATTTGAGAATTCATAGCTTCCAGATTGGAATTATAAGAATTCACAATTCCATCCACTTTGTTGATGGCTTTCGTTAGTTCACTCAAGAAAATAGGAAAGAGTTTGTCTCCAAGACCCATAGTTTCAAGAATGTCAATTATTGCTTTGAGTATATCATTTCTTTTCCTCAGATGACAAAGCTTTGTGAAAATCCAATCAAGGGCTACCTTAGCATTCTTAGGCTCGACCGAAAGAGCAGTCGAAGGAGGAATTGACTTTTCCTTCATAGCAAGAGTATCCTTATATGGGGAAATCTGAGGAGCATCCTTTTAGACCTTAGAGGGGGCAACAGGGGAGGAATCCTTAGGGATAGAAATAATACCCTGGATTTTCTTTCTTTTGTTACCCTTACCTTGGTACCTCTCCATAGTGCAATCCTTTTCATCCATCATATCCTCATCATTTCCTGACGTAGAGTCTTCTAGAAAGGACTTTCTTTTTCGACCCATAGGGTTCTTGGAAGAGGAAGCATTGCCCTTCACCACACCTTTCCCTTTTTTTTTGATGTTCAAGGTAGTGTCTTGAAAGGACTCAGAATTAAAATTTGGCTTCATAACCAAATCATCCCCATCATCTTCATCCTCTTTGAAATCATCCCCGCCAGAATCCACGGGTTATCTTTAAGGGGCTCTAGGAAATTAGGAGTGAAATGATCATAAATAAGAAGCATGAGACCCTCATGCATGTCTAGATTACCAAGAGGATCATCCTAAGCATCCTTAATTCTCAAATCAAGGGAATTCAATAGATAATAAGGAAAGGAGATCGTGACCCATAGCAGAAGTGATTAAGGATAACAAAATGGTACCCATAAACCCTAGAGAATCTACCATCAAGAGTAACATATTGCATGACTTCAAAAAGGACTCTATGCCATACCTTCTCAATGAAATTCGAAAAATAGTAGGTATTTTTCTTACTCTTAACCAAATGAGCTTTTTCTTCATCCTCTTTTAAGAATTTTTTGATAGCTACATCATTAAGATGCCAATCTCTGTAAAATTTTCTTCCATCTTTGAAAAACCTAGTAACATCCGCTATGACATCCTCAATGATTTTGATAGTCAAGCCCCCAAGCACAATCTTTATGTTTCTCCAGTTCTTGATAAAGTAGTTGGTAACTATAGAATCTTTCCCCCTGAGCTTCTCCAGGTCCTTGTCAAGACCACCTTTCTTAATCAGACACTAGACTTTTTCCTTGTTTTTCCAATTATCACAGGATGCAGGTTCCGTTCTCTTCCTATTGTCACCCATTTTAGAGCACAAACACCTGTTCTCAGAAAATACATTGAAACTAGAAACAAGTGGATAGAAATATCCCTTAATCCAATACAAAGCCCATAAAATGACTAAACAGACCCAAAAAGCATGTCGAAAAGATTGAAAATAAATGCCCAAATGGTAATTGACGTCATAATGGTAGTGCAAAAATAAATTCCTTGTGCTAGATGTCTTCATTAAAATTAGTAGTTTGAGCTCCATGGGTACAATCATAGATTAACAACAACTTGATGTTGTATAGAATAGCCAACTCACTCCTCCATTCCATGATTTCTCTTGTGTTAACTGATTCATTGGCTAATCTGTTAGCCACTACATTGATTTCATGGTACCCATGGGTTATATGACATGCTTCAAAATTATTAATAATCTCCTTAGCTATGAGAATGGCATTATTAATAGACCAGGAAGGGGTATTGACACCTTTAAGGAAGTTAATAATATTACTTGAATCACCTTCAATCCACACCTTTGAATAATTGCAATCTTTAGCAAGCTTGATCGCATAGTATGCTGCCATCACTTCAACCATGTGATTGGATTGGACACCAATGGGAGAAATAATAGGAGCTTCTAGAATCCCTTTTATCATCATGAATAACTCCACCACCACTCACCTTGCTGGGATTACCTTTTGAAGGACTGTCAAAATTGATCTTCACCTAGTCCCTAGGAAGGAATCCCTAAGCAGCTTCCTCCCTAGGATTACAGACCTTAACCCTAGTGTCCTTCAAATTCAGCCTCCACTGAAAGCAGATCTCTTTCTCAATAAGAGATAAAAGGCAAGTGAGTTCCATTTGCACATTAATATTTTCAAAAATATCCCTTCTGATTTTGAATTCAACCACATCCGAGTGAAGTTCCAAATCATAAAAGATCCTATTGTTCCTCTCTTTCTAGATGCCCCAGAGAGTGTGAGGAAGGATGAAAGACCATAAGACCTTTAAGGAATTCCCATTGAAAGGACAACACCAGCCCAAAAATAGATCTTGAATGTTGCGAGGGAAAATCTAGCATAAAGAAAAGGATGAAAGAATCTTTGACCAGATAGAGATAACAAAGGGACAATGAATAAAGAGGTGATCCACGGTTTCAAGAGAAGTCTTAGAGAGAGAGCATTTGTTGGTAAGATAGAGACCCCTACAACAAAGATTTTCAATAGTTAAAATTCTATTTTGAAGAGAACACTAGAAGAATAAGTTCACCTTAGGGGTAAGATTCTTGATCTAGGCATGGGCCCAACAAGGGATCAAATCCACCTTGGGGGACAACATAGTGGTGGTTGAGAGATAGAGAAAGAATCTGAAGGGTTGTCTTTCCAAATATGAAGATTAGGTCTCTCTTCAGAAAGGATCACAGCTCTCAAAGCATCTTGAGTAGGGGAAAAAGCATTACTGACATCTTTGAGGTTCACCCACTTACTATTGCACCAATAATCAGCAACCAGAAAACCATAAGAATCCTTACAAAGTTGCACAAAAGGAGAAAGGGAAGGGATAAGATTAAGAAGAAAGTTGAAAAATCAAGGATCTTCCCAAAAATCAATACTTAGCCCATTCCCAACTCTCTAGGAAAGACCCTAAATAAAATAATGACTAGTTTGGATCACATTATTCCAAATATTTAATCCTAGAGGAGGATCAGGATTCTCCTTAAAGGATATGAGAGAAGGAAAATTAATTAAATATTTCTGGTGCCAAATAGAACTCCATTC
This sequence comes from Chamaecyparis obtusa, assembly GCA_027943335.1. NCBI lineage: Eukaryota > Viridiplantae > Streptophyta > Pinopsida > Cupressales > Cupressaceae > Chamaecyparis > Chamaecyparis obtusa. The sequence goes on along the minus strand of BSBK01008417.1, from coordinate 13,944 downwards.
CCCCTTATCATGAAAGACTCTCCAAAGATTTTTAGAAATAAGGGAATTGTTCATCATCCTTATCTTTTTAAGACCCAGGCCACCCCAAGAGTAGGGACTGTAGACTTTATCCCAGGTAATTAAGGAAAATCTTTGTTTATTCTCCACACCGGACCAAAGGAATTTTCTTTGAATCCTCTCGATAGCCTCAACATACTTAGAAGGAATTTTAAAAAGGCTCAAAGAATAAATAGGAATGCTCTGAAGAGAGGATTTTAACAACTAAAGCTTTCCGGCCATGCTTAAAAGAGCTCCTTTCCACCCTACCAGTTTCTTATTAAATTTGTCCACCAGAGAATGCCAAAAGTTCTCAGAAGGTTTGGGACCCAGGGGAAGGCCCAAGTAAAGAGAAGGGAGAGGGGAAATCTGGAAACCGAGAATAGCATAAATTCCTCTTTGTCTCAACTCTAGAGTGTTGAAAAATAAAAGAGAGCTTTTGTTCCAATTAATAAGTTGTCTTGAGGCAAAGCTATAATATTTAAGAGTAGATTTGATCTCTTTAGCCTCTTTGATGGAAGAAAGACCCATACAGATGGAATCATCCACAAAATTTTCATGGACACAAGTGAGATTAGAAGACAAGGGGCTAACCCCTTTCAAATGACCCCGCTCAATCAAACTATTAAGATATCTGCTTAAATTGTCCGCCATGATGACAAAAAGGATAGGAGAAATGGGAGCACTCTACCTCAGACCTCTAGAAGCTTTGAAAAAAGAAGAGGGAGAACCATTAATTAAAATAGAGAAGGTCACTAAAGAGATCAATTTAAGAACAAGATTGAGGACTTTTAGAACTGAACCCCAAAGAGGCAAGAACTCTTAAATGAAAAGACCAATCTGCATGATCGTAAGCCTTAGAAAGATCAAGTTTTATCAAAAAGTCCTGCTTCCTAGAGGAAGAAAGAGAGTGAATGTTCTCATGAACAACATAAATAGAGTCTAGAATTTGATGCCCCAGGAAAAAAACATTATGTTGTGGGGAGATTAAAGTTGGGAGGAGGGACAAAAGATGTAAAGTCAGAACTTTAGAAATGATCTTATAGAAAGAATTATAGAGGCTAATAGTTTTGAAAGAATCTAGAGATGAAGATCCAAAAAAATTAGGGATCAAGGCTAGAAAAGTCCCATTAATTTCCTTTAGAATATTACCAGCACCCAAAAATTCTTGAACTGCATTAGTCACATCATACTCCACAATCTACCAAAAGGATTGGAAAAAGAACATAGGGAAACCATCAGGCCCAGGCAATTTGTTATCTTCAAAGGAGAAGACAATAGTCCTAATTTCTTTAGCTGAAGGGATCACCACAAGGGAAGCATTTTGGTCATCCTTCACCATAGAGGGAATACAATTTAGGGGAGAGTCCTGATCTGAGAGATTGAGGTTCAAATCACTAGTAAGGACAGAAGAGAAAAATCTCCTAGCAACCAAACTAATATCCTCCTCTTTCTCAAACCTAGAATTGTTCACAGATAAAAAGGAAATTTTGTTAGCCACTTTGTGCTTAAGGGAAGTCATGTGGGAAAATCTGGTATTCTTGTCTCCTGCTTTGAGCCAAATAGATCTGGATCTTTGTCTCCAGAATTCCTCTTCCCTTGAAATAATATTATGATACTTAGAGAGAGAAATGTTTTCATCATCTCTATAAATAGAAGAATAGCCATCCTCCTATATTTTATCTTGCATCTTATTAAGTTCTAAAATGGCTTCATTCTTCATAAGAAAAATATCCCCAAAGACCTCCTTATTCCAAATTTTGACCTTGTCTTTGATAATTCTCAATTTCTTAGCAACTCTGAACATGACAGTACCTTTCACCTCAGTATTGCACCATTTTTTAATATACACTTCCAAATTGGGATGAAGGGTCCACATTTTTTCAAATCTGAAGGGGAAATTGCACTTAACATAAAGAAGATCAGCTGTGAAAGATATAGGAGAGTGATCAAATCCAATAAAAGACAAAGCAGTCAAAGAGAAATGATAAAGGGATAGCCAGTCATTAGAGATGAGAGTTTTGTTGAGCTTGACTTAGATAAGCTCATCCCCACTATGTATGTTAAACCAAGTAAAATTTACACCCTGAAGATCCATATCATGGAGAACCTGTGAATTGGTAAAACCCATGAGATCCAACCTATTATCCATCTGAGTAGGGATCCCCCCACTTTTCTCATTCTCCCTTAAGGGAGTATTAAAGTCTATTAGCAAGTTGGCTATACTGATGTATATGACTTAATATAGTGTTTTCATTATGGAAACAAAGTCATATAGCAGTTTGGAGTCAGCACACTTGATGAGAAGATCAGAAATCAGTTAAGTGTTGAAGACTGGATAGTGTACAAAGTTCCTGCAGCTCAGAGCATCAGCGCATGTGCGTACGACCGAGTTATGATATGCACCCTAGAAGTTAAGTTAGTTAGACTACATTCATGCTTAGTCTATGAGCGCATGATCATATATGCAAGTATGAGAAAGATACAAGAAGTTGAAGTTCCACAACCAGTGTGTGCCAGTGAAGAACAGAGTAAGCAGTCGACTATTAGCATTTTGAGTTGCGGTTATAATCTAATGATGTAAAGGATATGTGCCTATTGTAATTAGGTTTCCAAAATATGTATATGTTTTTTTGTAAACACACTTGAGCCAATTCATTTGGAAGCGTTGTATGTAATAGGTCTAAGGGCTGACCTAGTTGTTTATTTTGTATGCGCATATAAATATGAGATGCGCCCATTGTATTTAGAATGGAAGTGGATAGAGAGTAGTAATAAGTAGAGTAGAAGTGTGCAAAGATTCTATAAGATGTATTAGAGCTTTGCAAGAGGTCAAAGCATCAACGCATCAAAGTAACTAATCTGACAAGTAGTGTCACCGTGATAGTTCATCCAGTAGATATAGTGTGTATTTGAGATCAGAAGGTTGTAGCCTTCAACACTTGAGCAGTGAGCTCTAAGATAGTGCATCCACTCCCCTAACAAGGACTATTGTAAAAGAATCCTAATAGGGTCCGACCCTTATCAAGGTCTACTATACTTAATACATTGTAAAGAAACTCCTAACAGGGTTAAGGATCTTCTAACAAGGATCACTAAACACTAGTACAGAATATTAGTGGGTGTCAATTCCCATTGGGGTTTTTACCTATTTGGGTTTCCCCATAACCATATTGGTGTTATGTGTTGATTTCATGTTTCATGTTTATGTGGATGTTCATTTCAGTACTTAAGCATTTAAGTTCAGTTTAAATGTTAAAGTAAAAAGTTGAAATATAGTGAACACCGATTCACTCCCCCCCCCCGCTCTCAGTATTCCCATTCCTAACAAAGTGTCCCATAATGATCCAAATTTTATTGCAATAATTTTTCCTAACCTCATAAATCCTATTCCAAAATTTACTTCTCCCCACTCTAGAGTTAGGAGCATAGATATTAGGCAAAAACCAAGAGGTACCATCCCTAATGTGATTAAATTAAACAACAGCCAAATTATTCTCATGAAGGATAGGGATACCAACAACATGATCATGGTTCTAGAAAATAATAGTACCTCCAGAAGCCCCATCAAAGTTGCTTCTATAACTACCACCATTCTTGTAGATTTTAATATTTTCGGCCTTATCTTTAGCCATCTTCGTTTATTAAATAATTAAAATTTTGGGTTTATGATCTCTACAAAAGCTAAGCATATCCTATTTGTGAGGACCATTGAGTCCTCAAATATTCCAAGAAATAACTTTCATGATATCTTCAGAGAGAAGGCTTCTTGGATGGTCAACTGAGTTTCATTTGCAATTTTCCTATGAGCTTCTTCTTCCATGATTTTGTTTGTTGCTTTTCTTCTTGGAGACCTCACTTGGACTCCCACATCTGCTTTGATTTTTTTTATAGTGTTTACTTAAGAGTGTGGAATGTTCTTAACCATACCTTTCTTAGATTTTTTCTTATTAACTACCAAAGAAAACCCTTCCCCCTTAGGAGTAGATAAGCATTCTTCTTGATTCAAGCTATCAATAGATATTTCCTGCAAGATAGGTGAAGGGTTCAAGGAGATCCTTTCCAATTTCAACTAAGAAGAAGGACTGCAATTCAAGATATTACAACCCTGAGCATCTAGCATTTCATCTTCTTGGGGGGTTTTTGTATCTTCATCAGACATATGCAGATTTGGGATGGGTTCAAGAATAAAATTTGATTCCTACTCCTTTTTCAGGATTTCTCTGGCCCTAATCGATGAGAATATCCTCCACACATTCCTTATAATTTTCTGAAGATCCATCAGGAGGAGAACCATCCTAGATGGACTCTGGGAGGGAGTCATCCAACAATGACTCTTTTCTATCCTTACAATGATTAAGGGAAACCTCGGACGTAACTTAAGAACCCTTATTCTTAACTTTCTATACTCTTTTAGGAGCCTCATTTGAAGGATTAGAAGGAACACCAACCATTTTGATTTTAGGAGGCTTATGGGGATAGTTCTTCGCCAAGTGACGAGCCTTCTTACAATAAAAGAATGCAAAGGGGATACTTTCATAAGTAATCTGCTGAGTCCATTTTCCAAGCTTAGATATAATATCTATAGAAGTAGGTTTGTCTGATTCATGTTAAACTCCAACATAGATTCTCGCATAGGTAATTTGTAATGCCCCGCCAGGGAACCCAAAAGAACCTTAACCTAAACATGCATCTAAGTTTGCAGAATAATTTTTTAAAAAAAAAATTAACATACATGATAAGCATCAATGCGGAAGCAATTACCATTAACTCACATAACATAAACAACCAACACAGGTTACAACTCTCAAGGGTTCCTTGACGATGATTACTTTAACATTAATTAATTAATTTAGATAAGGTACAATTACAAAACTCGTATAAACAAATGAAGGATAAAACAACATCACATAGAAGATGACATAAATATAACTGGTACCATAAGGTATCCATAAATCTACATCCACTACACATGTCGCAGGGTATGTAATACAATAACTAAAATGAAGAACACAAGACATCTCTGATGAACTGATACAAGATACAAGATCACAAGGAAGAAGATCAAGAAGAAGAACACCTCTCCAACAATGAGGGTCAAGAGGGAACAACTACAACAAGGAAGATCATCTAGCACCGGTGCACGAATGTCAGAATCTCAAATGGTAAAAGAATCACTACCACCCAACCTCGTGAACCTAAATGGTCCACTCCCACCATGCTGAGGAGATAACAATAGATCCCACTTGAATAACAAACATTAAACAGATCAAGCTAATGAAAGGATCCTAAAAGCTCTCTACTCAAGGTATACAAAAATAGTGCAAGGTAATACTCTCTAATCCAGAGGTAACCAACACATGTAGAATAACTAGACTGTGCATAGGCAGGTGTCATCATGTACGTCTAACCCTTGAGTCTCATCCTGGTAATCACTCTGGATCCCGGCACTCAAGTGACTATACACAGATCAATGACTTCTCGTACAGACAAAGCCATTAACTATGCTAGACACACACCTCTCAAGGCGGCAAGCATCTTCTCCATTCCCACCTTAGTTTATACTAGCACTAAGCTAGGGCGAGGAAACTTATCTGGTTAGGTTCATTTTAAAATCTCTCAATGTTATAATATGTTATCACTTGATTAAGATACTTAACAATAAGTGATCCTGGCAGCCACTTGTGGGCCCCGATGCTTATTGCAAGCCACCTCCTATCACATATCTAGGTAAACTACCCTAGGCTCACAGATCTCACATAGATCAATCAGGTACACAACTAGGTAATCCCAAATCCAATTTCACACACAAGAACTAGAATGATTACAATGATACCATAAAAAGATTATAACCAACAAGAGCCTATAAGGTCAAATCATAGAAGATAATCAGAACAAACACCCACATCATACGTAATGCTAAAAACAAATCCAATTGACAAAGATCCCTGCCTCTGTTTTCCCTAGGTCATTCCAATGCCCGTCATCACATAAAGCACAAGAATACAGTTCAGGCATGAAGAAGACATAATGCATCATAGAACACTTAAATTCACAAGAATACCAAATTCCATTTCGAACATAATTGATTTCAAGTACATAAACAAAGAATCCCACTAGGATAATTAGAACATATTCAATACTTTAATACCACAATTTAGAGATTATTCCTTAGTATTGCCCTATGTCTTTGACATAATAAAAGACCCAATTTCAGTGGATGCACTTCAATTTCAAAAGAACAATCTAATAACAAATAAAACATCTTATAAGAAAGACATACCCTAATGTAAGCATAAGTATTCCATTCCTTTAATAAAATAATACTTAAAAGTTATTTAGGCATCCAAGATAGATTATCTAATCAAATTTAAATAAACCAACTAAATAGATCTATTATCAAACAAAAATAAATATATCAAATTAATTAAACCAAATTAATTAGCTTAATACCAATTTTCAAAAGAAATTAATTTAATTAAACTAAATCAAATTAAATTAATTCACATATAATACAAAAAGTATTTATTTATTTATTTATTAATAATCATAAATTAACAAACATAAATAAAATAAATTACAAATTAATATAATCTAAACTAATATACAAAAGAATTTATTAATTTAAAAATAAATTAAACTAAACTAAAACACGTATTAATTATCAATTTAATAACATAAAAAAAACATATCATAAAATAAATAAATAAACTTTATGGGGGGGACCTTGCGGGCCCTGCACCCCTGGCGCACAAGCCCTACGCATAGTACCCTAAGGTATCGTCACAGTGGCGGCAGAACTCTGCTCTGTCGCACGGTATCATGAGGTACCGCTGGCAGCAGCAGCTTCCGTTGCCACTACCTTGGGAGGTGGGAGGAGGTGGTGGCCCCCACCTCCAATCATACCTTTTTCAATTTTTTTTTTTAATTAAATTTTTTTTAATCTCAAAACAATTTTTTTTTAAAACCAAATTTCCAATAACCATTACTAAAAGCACAAATCTTTAGTATTTATATATTTTTAGCATACAAAACTAACACTTTTTAATTTTGTTTGTTTTTAGACAGGGACAGGCTTATTTTCGAAAATGGAAATGAAGACCTGTACACTCTTTTTCCAAAAATGGGAATATGGACAAATCACACACTTTGATAGCATATTCTATTCTTTTTCTAACCAGTTTTTTTCCTCTTAACATTATTGTTTCAAATATACAACCAATTAAAACATAGAACACTAATTCTTGTCTTTTCTAATATATATTTTTGACTGTACATTTTTACAAAGAATTTTACAGAGAAGCATATTTTTTATCCAGAATGCATTTTCTCTTACCAAAATTATTTTTTCTAAATAACGCATTTAATAAATTTATTCAAACTATAGAACTAACTATATAGAGATTGATTTTTCATTTTCTAAGAGTTCTAGGATGAATTTTTAATCCAAAATCGGACAGCATAACCCTACTGTGCCTAGTTTGTATAAAATTACAAAATAGCAATCCTATGAGCTTTCTAAACCCCAAATTGAAAGCATATACAAAAAATAGATCTATATCTACAAACTGAAACAAACATAGAGAAATTACAGAAAGAATTACTGATGAATTCACAGGAAAATTCCACAAATCCCTACCTCAATTCCAATGCTAAATACTGAATAAGAAGGCTTGTAGAATGCTAAAACCCTCAGATCTAACAACAGAAAAGCTCCACCTGCAGATCTGAATCACAATGCATACAATCCCCGAATCCAAATGCAAACAACCTCTACCCAGAAATCCAAACACACACACCAAGCAATTCCAAAAATCTTCAAAAGCTCTCTCCAAAGTTCTCCAAAATCTGACTCTCTCCAAAATGAATGCAAACTCCCTCTATTTGGAAATCAATTCCACCAATCAAGCAAAACTCTAGATGACTCACAAAGAACTCCTAATCAAACTCTCCAACTTTTTGAGAGAAAATATTAATTAATAATTAAAAATAAATATAATTGTGCACAACTTAACTTAGTCTCCTAAAGACAAGTTGTCACCATTTTCAAACAAATCACTTTCAAATTCAATAAAGCACATGTTTATAATTTAAAATACATATTAAATAAATAAAATACGTAATGCATCATAAAGCATGCAATTAAATATTTAATTATTTAATAATACTCACAAACATAATAAAATCTAATTCTCAATAAAATACTCAATTAAATCCAAATAATCAATTATTTGATTTTAATTAAATTTCATCAAAATAAACTTAGGACACAATCAATATTAATTCCCAAATATTCAATAATTAACTTTAATCTAATTTCCTCAATTAAATCCTTGGAGCATATTTAATCATTAAATTCAATTGTGCACCTAACATTGATAATAACATAAAATAATCTAAACAAACATAATTCAACTATAATCAATAAATGAATAATCATATAAAATCACTCACATAACCACAAATCAACTGAAATCATATGACATAAAATCAAACAAAACCAAAACCAAGCAACACTAGAAAGGGATCCACGAACTTTGCCAACTTGACAAATTCAGATAGGGTAGTCAACGGATACTTATCCAACAACTAGGATAAATGGGTTTGGGTTAGGGTTTTGGATTTGTGTTATCTCTCCTCTCTTACCATTTGAGATATTGTGATAGGGCACGCTCATCCTGACAATTCAGGGAAGATGATGCCCAGTACCTACGAACCTGCATACAACACCCGCATGTACAAACATATATAAATATATAATAGACAATGACGGGGATTGGCCGATCATGTGGATCTCACAAGCAAATAACTACAACTCCATCCCTCCACCACATCAAGCATGTCAAACAGAAATGTAAAACAAACACGTCAACCATACACATGCAAGTATTGGGTAAGTGAAATCATAAGCATTGATGATTTTCTAACATATAATCTATCATCCTAAAGTAATAATAACATTTATATAATCAGACTAGGGGTAGGGGTACTACATAATTCTATGTCTATCAACAGTAACTGGATCGATAGAGAGGAGTTGACCAAAGGAACTAGCAATACTAGCAAAAATGTCTTCTAACCAAAACTCCAAAGGGAGACTCAGGAGTCTCACCCAGACCGAGGTTTGGATAAAGAAAGAAGAGTCTATCAAATCCATCTTAGGAGTCCATTTCTAAAGGACTAGAGTGGTTTTACCAAATAACCAGGGTCTAGCACAGAGGATACTTTCCATATCCTCATGACAAGAGAAAGAAAAGGCCATAAACCCTTTATGCATAGCTGAGATATCAACTTGTCCTTTCAGAAACCACTTGCATCTAGTAAAAGCTCTGACGACATCTATATTAGGTTTGGGACCAAGGAATTTCTCAACCAAAAATGAGACCATTGAAGCAATATTATGTTTGATAACCTCGTTAGGGATAACAACAACAAAAGTCCCAATAGCAGATTCATAAATGTTACCGAGAGGAGAGAAAGAAAACTTACTAGAGGGTTCTTTTCCAAAAAGAAAAGACCAAGCATTAGAAAGTGGGACCTTGGGAAGTTCCACCAAGTTTGGATCATGAGGGATGGAACCACCTTCCAAAACAAGTCCTAGAGAAGTGTTGACTGTCTCCGCACATTCATTCGAAGGTTTGTCAGTCCCATCCTTAGAAACCATAAACTGTTGTCCTGCACTAGATCCCTTCGAAGAACTAGAGACAGAATTCCTACCTTGGGCATTTGAAATCTCTCCGCTCACACTGCTCCCACTCCCACTTGCAATGTATTTTTTATGTTGCATTCACCCGAGTTAGGGAAAGAAGTTAGTTACTTTATGGTGATGTAGTTAAATATTTTTCACTTTTTAATGAATGATTTTACCAAAGATGCTAAAAAATATGAGTAACATACAATTGTAAATAGGTGAAACTGAAATAATTTTACAGGTGTCAAGGGGAATAAAAACATATAGCATCAAAGTTAAATGATTTCACCCAAATGTGAAAATATTTTCACATAAAATATTGACAGGGTAAATTTGCACACATGGAAATTTTGCTAGCATAAAGGAGGAATTATTTTAGCATGAGGCATAAACTAAAACTATAAATATTATTTTTTACCTATGACTTCATGTGTAACAACAAAGTGAATTTATTTTTCAGTAATGTATAGTTGAACTGTGAGTTATGACAAGTGGTTTTTTACCAAGGTAGGGAATTTTTACAAGAGGGATAATGATGATGCATCAAAAAAATTCACTTAGGTGAAATTTATTTTACATGAAGCATAAAATAGTGAAGGGAAAAATTGCAATTGTAAGTGAAATTAGGTGAATGGGATTATATTTTCCATGTTTGATGGTTTTCACACATGGGGATATTTTTATACAATCAAGGAGCAATTAGTTCTCACTAAGAATATGGTACAATTGAGTATATATGTTTTTATCAGTTAGAAAATATTTCAGAAGATGAATTAGAAAGGGGGAAAATAAAGTAATTATTTTTAGCTACAAGACAAGGAGGTGAGAATAAAATAGAAAATAAAACCAATGTTTTTACTTCCATGGAGATTAAAACTGAAAATGACATTACTTCAAGTTGCAACTAAAAGGGGAAAGTGTAGATCAAAGAATAAGAGTAGGTATTTCTAGTTGAAGGGAGATGAGAGATGATTGTAGATTTAAATTCTACATCAGATGAAAAGATGAATGCAAATTTTCATCTTCATATTAATTTTTAGGGCTTTTTTCTCTTCCTTTTATTCTCTTCTCATTCTCATTGTAAAGGGTTACAAAACTTCTTAAGGTTTTGCTAAGAAAGTATAAGGCTTGTATTAAATTGTATTCAGTGTCAAAGTAGGGTGAAGTATACAATTTTTAATCACTGGTTGGTGATGTTTTCTATGTTTTGAATTGTGCTTCATGAGTATATTTTATCATATAATTGTCTCTAGGATGAGACATAAAGCTCTTTGAGTTTAATTAATCAAGGATTATTCAAAATTTTCATGCACTTTTGTTTCATTGAATTATGTTTGTGATTTCTTATTATTCAAGTAGTAGTGTAAATGATTTTATAAATGTGATTGGATTTTTATATTTTCATATAGATTTCTCAGATTAGTTGTTTGGTATGCTTTAGTGCTCTAGTTATTACTAGGTGATAGCATTCAAATGATCTTAAAAATATGTTTAAATGTTGCAGCATAAAATACTTGTTGTGGGACTTTATAGCCCACTTCTTGGCATTGGTCAGTCTTATGATTAATTATGCTTTTAGTTTCATTCCACTAATTATAAATATAATTTAATTAATTTTACTTTCATTTTTGGTAGTGTTGGTGTAGTTAATTGTTTTTCTTAGTGCTATTCAAGATAGATGGAAATATTCCTTAAAATGGTGAAATGTAAAATACCC